>CM073472.1:24912500-25502500 GCA_037074535.1 Gleditsia sinensis
AATTTTAATTAGACTGATGAAATAAAATTTTTGATAAATTAATTTAATCAGTTCAGTTTACGTAAATGTCCAAATTTTTTTATAAACACCCAACGTCTTTCAAAGGGCGCCAGCATTTGTGGCGGACTGCGGAATTTCGATGCCAACACATTCTCAAATTCTTATTTGATTGGAAGATAAAGTTATATAGCCTTGAACCCTGCACGCTTAAAAAGTGCCTCTATTGACCTCTTATTATTATTATTTAAAAAAATTTATAATATTCAGAACATATCAATAATTTACTTTGTTGTTAATTATATTTACCCTTAATTATTTTTAGTTTTTTAAAATTTATTCAAAAAAGCAATTTGGTCCCTCGAATTTCATTTGGAACAATATTGGCTATATTTGACAAAAATAACTGATAAGTTAGCTAAAAATTTAAAAGTTAGCTGAAAGTTGAAAAATTAATTTTTAACTGAAAGTTGAAAACTATTAAATTAATTTATTGAATTAAAATTGTTTGATAAAATTAGCTATTGAATTAGCTAATAAATGTAAAATGATATAAAAGGATATATTTATATAAAACTTATCATTTTTTTGTTAGTAATTACATTTCATTAAATAATCTTAAAAAATATAAAATAAATATATTATCGAGAGTCACATAATAAATTAATAATATTATTGCGAATCTCTTTCATCTCAGTAAATGCTTCTAAATTTGTATTCCTTGTATAACTATCAATAATATTTGGAAGTTCATTATGTGGTATGTAATTTGGATGTTATTCGAATATAGTAAAAATAATGTCTTCTTGTGAATATGATAGTGTTAGAATTTGAATAAAATAATAAGGATAAAAAAAGAATAAAATTATAAAAGTTATCAGCTAAAAACTATATACTATTTAAAGTAGTGTATGATAAAAAGTTATAAGCTACTCAAATAAGTTTGTTTATCAAACATCTCTAATTTGATTAAACAAACTTATAAGTTAGTCAAATAATCTATAAGTTAACTTATTTGACTTGTCAAATATACTTATTGTCCCTCTAATTTATTTGTTAGTGTTTTAGTCCTTTTAATGTTAATTTAAAGAATATCATCTCCCTATTATTAAATAAAAATAATTAAAAATAACAAATAAATAGGGAAATAGTTAAGTTTTATTAAGTGGCAAAAAAATTTAATGTCCTTAATCATTTTTTTCAAATAATTACAGAGGTATACATATTGATAATTTTGAAATTGAGCACTAAATTATTCTCATAAATAAATTAAAAAGGAAAAAAATTTGTAATTAAAATTAAAGGAACTAAATTACTCTTTAAAATAAATTAGACTGACTAATAAAGGTTCACTTAAGCCTAATTAAGATTACTTTTATAATTAAACAAGTGCATATAAATATATGTAATAATTAATAATAGATCAGTAATTAAATTGCATTCATATCTCTTAAAGGTTGAAAAATTACACTCACTTCCTTTCAGTTTTAAATTGAAACAAGAATCTCTTTTGAAATTTATAAAACTTACATTCACATCCCCTCTTGTTTTGAAAAAATACACTAACTTTTTTATTTTAAATTTTTATAAGTATTAATTTGATTTTTTGATCATTTGTATTAAATTTAATTAGATTATTTATTACTAGTTATGAATTTTTAGAAAAAAAATACATAAAATATAAATTTTATTGACAATTTTGTAATTGAAAGAGATATTTTTGTATAAATTTGAAATAGAGAAAGTGTGCCTTAATTTCAAAAATCTCAGAATAGATGAATATAGTTTATTTTTAATAAAAATATCGTTAGAATGCTGGATGCCAATACATCTTCTATCAGTGATATTGCCTATCATTTTATACTTATAACATAACAAATAAAGAATATGACTTGAATTTCTAGCAATTCTTATTTTTCAAATCACTCTCGTTTTTTAAATTTATTTAATTCCAACTGAAATTCTAACTCATATTATGAGTTTTGAAAAAGACTTTGACACTACTGAATCAATTGCCTCATTGGCTGCTCTCTCTTTCTTTGAGCTAATAATTAGTGTCCCAATGGATTATTCTTTTTGAATTATTGACCATTGACTTGTCTATGCTAAAACTTGAATTAATGCCCACCAAAATTCTTCCATTAGAAGGCACGTATCAACCCCCCCTTTTAAGAATGTTTGTAGTTCTGAGTGTAGGACGGCAATCTCATAAAAAGCACCTTTTTACATATAGTTCAATCTTTTGTTATACAAAAACCAAAAAGCTAAACGAAGTTGGTTTTGAGAAAAAGATGAATCCTTTTGGTCTTTTCCCACTCTTCCCCTAAAATAGATCACCTCATAGATACGGAGACAAACGAGATATATTATTATTATTATCTATATTGTGGTCAGGTGATATTAAAATTAATTTTGTAAATCACAATTAATTAATTAATTTGGCCTGGCCAAAAGCAATCCAATGTTGGGACTAGCATATTCACATGTAATCTCACCATTGAAGTTACATATGATGATGAAAGTACAAGTCTATGTATTTTGAGGCGAGTGATGACATCTCTTATAGTTTTGTTACCAAAAATTGAACAAAATGCCTTAAAGTTTGTTAGCCTAACTTCTTTTGAAAAGAAATTATTTATTTTCTTTTAAAATAATAGGGTTTTTTTTTTTAACTTTGTCGGCCTATTTGGCCAAGACCTAAAATTGGCTTTAAATATCAGCCGAATCTAAATTTTCTATTGAAATGGAGAAGTAAGAATTTTGAGCTTCTCCGTTAAAACAAAAGGAGGAAGGAATTTAATTTTGCTATAGACAAAAGTACCTTCGCCTAAAATTAAAAGTTATAAAAGTTACAAAATTATCCAAAAGTATCTTTTTAAATACCCTCATCCAAATGCATAAAATTTTGCTAACTAAGCCTCTTAATTTTTAAAATTAAAATATTTTATTATAAAGATTTATTATTTTTATTGATAAAAAGATTTTTCACAATTACAATTTTGATTATTTTTTAAATTTAATTTTATAAATTATTTTTGATAATTTAGCAAATAAGAAAATAATTTTTAGAAGATTGATCAAATACTAATAATATTAATATTGTTAAAAAAACTTATGAGACGATTTGTTCAAACATTATTTATTTATTTGTTACAATATTTTTTTAAAAACTCTACTAAAAAAAGTTTGAAAAAAGAAGAAGAAATTAACAGTACGGTCAAACATACACTTAAATGCTAACTAATGAAAGTTAAGGGACTTTTAAAATTGAAAAGGATTTTCTATACTTAATGATTGTGAATTATGTCTCTCAAACTTAAAAAAGTATAAATGGAACCCAAATTCTTAACTTGAAAGCAAAAGACTTTATTTTTGTATTTTATGTCTTGTTAAGATACAAATTGTATTATTTATTTGTTGATTTTGTCAAACTATGACACAATCATGTTGGATATTCACATTACAAGGAAGATCCACCAATATTGTCTTAGCTAATTGAGAAGGACGAGCTGTTTTCCATTGGCGTGGCAGCTAGCACACGTCTTGCTCGAGATAAAAATAGTCCAATCTTCAAAGTCCACGTGTTCACAAAGACCCACCAAATTCGGATCTACTTGACTAAACCATATGGGTCATAACCCTAATATTATATACAAAGTCTATTATATTAATAATGTTTATTTAATTTAATATTTACTATTATAACCACACGCCTCTCTCATTGTTTAGGGTTTCCACTATACCAGTTCCGCGTGTCGGCGTGTTGTTTGACTTTTTCATCAACAAAATGCCCCTCCTCATATTTTATAATTTAGATAAAATTACAGTTACTTCTTTGTAAAAATTACTTTTATACTTCTTTTAATTTTAAATTATATAAAAACTACTTTGCTCATTGTAAATTATTAATAAAAATTATATTTTATGAATATTTTTTAAAATAATAAATAATTTAATTTAATATAATACTGGAAAGTAATTAAGGCACACTTCTTATTTTCATGCAATGGAAGGAGCTATTCCCACTGCGCAAAGTAAAAAAGAAATATATCATATTAATTTCTGTTTTAATCATCAAAAGATTAGGTCAATATTTATAAAAATTTAAAATAAAATAGATTAATTAATTAATATATTTCTATTTAAACTTAAAAAATGTTTGTGTAAATTTTAAAGAAAATTTTTATTTTTATTTTTGAAATTAGAGAAGTATTAAGTGTAATATTTTCAAATCTTGATAGAGCCACAATGAATGAGGGTATATTTGAACTCTCAAAAAAGTCAAAGTCATAGCAAACCCAAACCCTCGTTTTGCTTTCAAGCTTTCACATATACAGATATATGTAGTTGTAGTTGTGGCGATCTTATGAGTTTGTGTTCAGTTTCCTCTGTCACTATCTTTTATTGAATAGCCAAACCCCACCGTCACCACCACCCCCACAAAACCATCACTCTGGGTCCAACTCAGAGATATATGATGTCAAACTAATCATGGACCGTTTGATCATAATCAGATGGCAATGAGGCAATGACCCACTTCCCAAATGAAATGCACAGAAAATAGTGTAAGTTTCTTATATCTCCATGATACAATTAAGAAGTTCCAGAGTCAACTTTTTTTAAAGAGATTTACCATATATTCGATATATTGAATAAGAGTTTGATAATCTCCATTCTCCATCTCTATTGTGATTCTTACACCGTTGTAAATTTAACAGATATGAGTGAGGGATTAAAATTGGTAATTAATTTTGAAATTCTCTTTGTTATTGAAAAAAAGAGAGGAAAAAAAAGTGTAATCATGAATATCGCCCCATTTAGGAAACTTGAACCAAACCAAACCCATATAATATATATATATATATATATATATATATATATATATATATATATATATATATATATATATATATATATAACAATGAAGGCAAGCACAAATAAATTTGCATTCCCATCTTTAATTCTTTGTCTCTCTCTGGCATCATTGCTGTTGAGAAATGAACGTGAAGCACTCCCACTTCTTCTTCTTCTTCCTGGCTCTTTTCCTCTTCTTCTTCACACCAAGAATGGAAGCCATTCGAATCAAGTTTTCAGGCACTTCCACAGCTACTTCAAGCCATCAAAGTTTTCATCCTTGGGCCAAGTCTCCTATCAGCAACCGACCCATAGAATTTCAGTCTCAGAAGCGAAAAGTTCCGACAGGATCCAACCCTTTACACAACAAGAGATAGATTATATAGCTCTCAGGTTTTAGGTGGCCAAAACCCATTTTGTTCAAAATCTTCAAATATCACAGTATGACTATATATGGTTTTTTTCTTGCTTTATTAGTTTATTATTAGTCTGATATATACAGGGAATTATAGATTGCATTTGTATCTGAGATTAACATCTAGAATTAGTGTTTGTTTAGCTAGATATTGGTAGAGAATAAAGATTTTTTGTACAAAAGGTAAAGAGAGGAAAAGGAATTATAATTTGTGTGTTTAGTTTTGTTCATTTCATACATTTTCTTTGCCTTGGAAGTTTCCTGTTTCATTGTAACTTGGAAAACTTCATAGAAAGTAATTTTAATATGATCTTTAGAATCTGTACATGTGCTGCTCCTATGGCTCAATTCCGAACCTGGGTCTTTAAAATTCCCAACTGGGTGCTTGTCAAATCGGAGTGGTTTTCATGGTTTGCATCTGCTCTGATTGTCTGGTTGCTGAGAAAGCTGAGGAATTCAGAGAAAGGATAAAAGTTGTACTTTTTCACAGTTTGAGGCTGCAGTTGTCGTCGTAGATAACAGAATCTGAATTCTCATCAGTCTTTTCTAAAATTCACGATTAGATATCGTGATTTCTCTCTCTCTCTGTTTTTTTTTTTTACAGAATCTTCTAGAAAGAAGTGTCCAGAACCAAAATATCTCTAGTATTAAACACAATGCAATACTTCAAATTTTATGGTTTCACAATGTTTCTATGTCTAGATTGTATCCCATATTAGTGTCAGTGTTTCGTGGCACTGAACCTGAAAAAAAAGAATCATCAAAGACGCCGAGATTGGAGGAATAAAAAGACTAGGTGTCAAAAATGGATTTTAGGCTTCTATTTGCCTGCAGGATTTCGTGTGGGGAGGAGAGGGAGATTTGGTTAGTTCAAAATATATGAAAAAGAAAGGGCATGAATATACTCATTAGTTATGATTAATGAAACAGTACAAATTCTTCATTCATCACTGTCTGAAAGTCATAGGCCCCAAATCTTGAATGCACTGTGTTAAATACCCATTACTTCACACAACAACCATCCTATTAATCAATTAAGAAAACTAGGTTCATCATGTGCCCAGAATATCTGTTTGCGGCCGAGCTCATAGACTTCATATGCTCTCTCCCACCTAAATAAGGTCCCAAAACCTTTCACTCCCTTGTTCATTTTTCCATCACGTCATAAAATGGTTATATTCCCAAATAGTAGAGTATTTGCAATCTAGATAGAATAATTATTTTTTTGGTATAAAGAAAAATGGTTACTCTTATATTAATTACTAATCAGAGTGTCACTGACATGCATGGAGTTCCACACCCACATTTGTTAAGTTTACAATGCCTATGTTTGACAGTTAATTATAGGGATTAATGTATGGATGAGGTTTACCCAATCCACCCAAAAGAATGGGTACCAAAGAGATTTATTCAGAGAGGGTTAACTATCACTATGAATCTTAAGAGATTCAAACTCGTGCAACCTGGGTGACTACGAAGCTTTTGTCATATTTCTTTTTGCCGAGTGAGTTGTTGAAATCTTTCAAGAATTGTGATTTCTTTTCTTGTTGATTGTCTTCCCATTCTATATCAATTAAATTGTAAGTAGTGTACAAAATCTCTGAAATGTTATGATGCTTCTTTACTATGAATATTGAAGAATAATGATATAAAAATAATAGTTAATGATACAAAAATGAAGGTTAATGTTGTTGAGACAATATTTGTAAAATTCATCCTTACTTCTATAACAAAATTCGTAATACCTATCTTGATAAGCAGTTAGCACGTAGTTTCAAATAGTGAGTGTTATTATTAGAAAGCGTAAATTATATTAGCTTCTTTTGATATTTGTAAAAATTACAATTACACTCTTTTTAATTTCAAGTCGAGACAAAAACTTCTTTTAAAGTTTGTAAAACCTATACTTATATTACCTCAAGTTTTTGAAAAAATTACTCTTATCTTATTTTAAGTTTTTATAAGTAGTAATTTGATTTTTTATGATTTATATTATATTAACTTAGATTATTTATAAGTTTTTAAAATAAAATAAAAATAGAAAATATAACTTTAGTAACAAATTTGTGAATAAAGGATAAGTATACGTATAAACCAAAATTAAAAAGAGTATAAATGTAAGTGTTAAAAACTTTAAAAAAATGAATATAATTTATTCTATTAAAAATCAACTAGGCTCAAATTCAGTCTGGCTTTAGGATTGTCTATCTCTAATATCCATTTTGGGACAACAACTCATAAGGAGCCCCCAATATAACCCCAGAAGCACAGTAGAGAAAATTAGGGATTGCTTGATTTTGGTTAGGGAGTAGGGAAGGTGGGTGAAGTGGTCCACACGGTGTAAGTGCACTTGCTAATACTGGGTACAGGACGCCCACCAGGCCACCACCAGCTATAGCCTTTTTAGAGGATGCGCGTATTGGTTTTGAGCAAATAATAGTGTAGTTGAAAAACTACTGAAAAAAGGCACATTATGCTGGATGCTCATTGAGATATGCCTGCCGCCCAGCCCCACGTTTTAAAGAGGCGCGTTTACACCTACTGGCTCCTATCTTGCCCCGAAATTAATGATGGTTGTGCATACTATCTTTTTATTTTATTTTTTTGGACTTGGCGTGCATACTATCTACGAACTATGATTTTATTGTCAATATAGATTGGGTCGGTTTAACTCGGTCCAACTCTTAAAAACTTGGATAATGTAAAGTAGGACTTCGCTCGGCCTAGCTTCAACATCGGGCCTGTGTAGAAAAGTGAACCCGGTTCTTTGAAGGCCGTAAGGTAAGTCAGGTGAGTCTGTCCATTATATATATATATATATATATATATATATATATATATATATATATATATATATATATATATATATATATATATATATTAATTAATATTTTTTCTTGCCTGGTAAAATTTTTTTTAATAAATTTTATATTAATTATTTTTAAAATAAATATTTAATCTATCGATAATAAATTAAAATTTATATAAACAAAAATTTAAAAAACTGTCACTTATTCATTTGAATTAAAAAAAATATATTTTAGTATAAGTAACAGTTTTTTTAAATATCTATCTGTGTAAATTTTTGATCCACTGTTGGTGGATCTAATAATTTTTCATTATTTTGGTATGAAAGTTTGAGAAGTCACTCATCATATTCAAAAATCAAAAGCTAAATGAATGGTAGTGCCAGTGACAACTTGAGTGCTCAAATGCTCGAGTTCTCAACTTTTAGATTTACATAAAAATTTGTAATTATTAAATAATAAAATATCATTATACAAATACACAAATTTTTATATCAACCCCAAAGTTGAGAGTTCGAAGGCTGAGCTATTAGTAGCACCACTTCTACTAATATAATGATATTCTCTAACAAGGAGAAGTAAGAATTGACGTCAAGGTAGACTATGAAGAGCCTATATATAGGGTGCTTCTTGCTTAAACCATCATAATATAAAAACATCAGTGAAGTTTAGTCAGAACTAAAATATTAACCATTACATAATAACATTCTATTATCAAAACCAAATAGGGAAAGATATGACTAAAGGAGTTGGGAGTGCATTAAATAATGTAAGTTATAAGTGAATCTATACCATCAAATATTCAATAAAACATAACTAATAATTGCTTCACAAATTGAATGACAACAGATACAATGACACGTTTAAATTCTTCATCATCGTTTTCATGTTCTTCAATGGGAACCACACACGTCTCAAGGTTATCTTCTTCAATTGACATTCAAAATAATGAAATAATTAATATTTTGGGGAATTAACTATTGGAGAATAAACACGAAAGATTAAGACGTCATTGATCTTTATGGGTTTCACATTTATTTGTTCTTCTTTCTTGACTTCAAAGTCATGAAAAACTCTTATCTATTAAAAAAAAAATTAATTATTGAAATCTTGTAGCAACTTTAAGTCAATCTCTATCAAGTATTATTGAAAAATTGACAATTCTTGCTTTTTCGCAAATACCATAAAATGTAGCATAGTAAATTCAGTCTTTCCTTTATTTGCTACATTGGTTCCCAGTTTCTATGTAAAGCCGAACCATCATGAAGCAAGGCTCTAGTTAACTACTATGCCAATGAATTCTGTCAGGCCTCTTCCTCGCCAAACCTCCCATGCATGTTGGCAATTGATCAGTAGGTGGCAAGTCAACTACTCAGCACCATCGCACATCGGGCATCTATCATCTAGTAAGATAATGCCTTGGCTTTGAAGCTTCTTCTTCATAGCCCGGGCATCGGGGATGCATCGCCACATGAATAGCTTTATTTTTTCCTCTATCCTTAGCTTCTGCTGTCTAGGTAGAAAAGCACCATTGCCACTTATAACTTATTTTTACCATGAAGATCTCTGATTACTATGACATTCTATCCTCATCATCTAGCGGTTGCTCAAACAGGAGGGATTTCATTGTTTCTTCATTGAAGATTTCCTAGAGTTTGCTCTCCATCCATTACCCCGAGGCTAGGATGAATTGTCTCATCATTTCGATACCCCTTAGGCTGTGTGAAGGACCATGAAGTCATAGTGGTCTGCTCCTGAGGAGCCAAGGTGTTCCCCTCACTTGTAGTATTGTATTACACCTAACCCACCATCTATACCCTTGATGGATTACTTCCTTTCCTGCCATGAGGCTTTGCCATCCCGAAGATGGGTTGATAACCAAGCTAGCTTCCATGAAGTGGCAAGTCGGATAGTATTAAGCTTTATAAAACTTGCGAAAAAAGAGAGGGGGAATCTGAAGATAGATGCTAGGCCATTTTAGCTATTAAGGCTAAATTAGTGGCTTTTAAGTTTCTTAAGCCAAGACCACCTTTCTTCTTGCTTCTACATACTTTTTCCCATCTTGTCCAGCATAATCCAGCTCCAAAGTTGTTATCACACCAAAAAAACAGCCTTATCAAACTGGTGACTTCACTACACAATTTAGTAGGCAAAATGAAACAAGACATGGCATAAGTGGAAAGGGCACTGGCAACAGATTCAAGTAGAGTCAATTTCCCTTTCAATTCCAACTTACAATTCTTTCCTCAACTCTCTACTTAATATTACTGAATTTCTTTGATTTAGATCTTTTCATGGAATATAGTAACCCAAGGTATTCGTTTTAGAATCCAATATTCACTACTCCCAAGAAGCTTCCTATCTGATATCTAAATCTATGAGATGTGTTATGAGAGAAGAAAACTACAGACTTTGTTAAATTCACTTTCCAACTAATAATATTTGTATATATTTGTATTATTTTGCATATTTTATTGCACACTTCAAGGTTAGTTTGGGAGAATAAAATTGAATCGTTTGCAAAATAAATAAATAAATGTGGCGCTAATGGGCTTTTTTTAGAAATTCTTATGCCAGGAACATATTTCTTTTTTTTCCTTTCTATAAAAGGAAAGAAAGTCCTTTGACACATAATAAAAAGAAATACGGTGAAAGGAGATCACCTAGATACAGTTCCCTTGAAGGTTTTATTAGGCCAAAAGATTCACCTATGTTAAAATAATAAGAGGTTGTACTAATATATTGATCAATTAGTTGAAGAAGCAAAATCAAGAGGCCCTGTCTAATATAGATGGATGTATTCTATAAAAAGTTAAATACTTACTTTTTTATACTTTCTTTCTCATTGTTTAATTCTTCATGATTTATGATTTAATTTATTATGTACATATACTAAGAGAAGTTAAAGTCATTCGTATAGAAGAATGCAAGGCTAGAAGGTTCAATAACTGAATCTTACTTGTCTCAGAAAATTTTCATTTTTTTGTTCGAGGTACTTAAATGGTGTGGAAACAGTATTTAACTAACATGTTCATGTAGATGATTAATCTAATGTAGGGCCATCTAATGTTGAAATTTTGTTTCCATTAGTTAGAAAACTAAAATTAGTGGTTTTAAGTACTTTACACTTTATGGTGGAAAAATTGTAAACACACCATCACATGCTTACTGACTATAAAGAAGTGGACCCTTTTCTTTAGTGAGTAGAATATATTTATTATATTAAGGTGTAATTAATGTCTGACAATCTATTTTCCTATGTTTGTATGTTATACAAGGAATTCAGAGACCATGTAAAACATCTTAAGAGATAGAACATGGTCCTCTACAAAGAGGTAAAAAGGTTCATAGAGAGTTCGTGTCGTGGTTTTCTCATTGTGTAAGTATATATATGTCCACTGTTAATATGTGAATTAGTCATAAACATTTTAAATCATGTTTTTTTAATATTTTAGATAACAAACAATATCAATGGATCCCATTTAATTGATTTGAAATTCCTTGCCCTTGAACCGCTTGACAAAGCAAGGCGATATAATACATATAATGTCAATGGATTTAAATTTTGGACATTAGAGCGAGATCAAAGATTAAAAACTCAAAATAGTGGAGTTTTTAGACTTTTGAGACAAGAAGTTATGCAAGGAGTAGCAATAATCATATGCAATTCAGAGGTATCCTTTATTATGGAAAACTATTAAATATCATTGAAATAAATTATCCTGGTCGTTTTACAGTTACTTTATTCAAGTGCGTGTGGAATAATACAACTAATTCCAAAGATATTTCAACTAATGAAATGAGTGTTACATCTGTTGATTTCTCATAATTGATACACATTAGTGATAGTGAGGATGATGAGTTGTACATCCAAGGTTCTAAGGCTTAGTAGATGAGTTCGACAAAAAATGGAATACATTTGTGTGTCAAAACCCTATGACTTACATGAAATGAGTGAAGATGATGAGTATATTATATATGAGAGTGATATGTTCCAAGCTCAAAATTTAGAAATGTTATTCCCAGGTGAGAAAGTAAATTTATGCTTGTCTCGATAATAATATTGATAGTTTTTTTTATTTCTTTTACGGTAAATTTATCTATATTATATGTGTATAAAATTTGAAATAATTTTATTTTTTCATAATTAATAGGAATTTTAAGGATAAAAAGGTCTAACCCAGCCATTGCAGACAAAGCTAGTGAATCCAATGCTAGGAGTCCTTTACCTAGACCTTCAGCCAAGATGGGTGTACAGTCTAAAGACATGGATTCTCTTGAATCACATATTCCATCAATATTCTAAAAAATGAAGCAGGAGTTCTCTGTTGATGAACTTTTTATAGAAGAAGATTAAAGCTATCAGAATGTGTAGCATGAACTGGCAAGAAGAAGAAGTTGGTTGGTCAATGTTGTCTGTAAGTATCCTAACTCATCTAGTGGCTAAATTTTTTAGTTTTAATTTGTGTTCTAATTTTTCTCTTCTGTAGATGAGCACAGTTAAGTAAGGCCCATGTCATTAGCAATACCTGATGTTAGGGCCTTATCTCATGTGGAAAGGAATGTGGTCAATTTCAACACCACAAACCATCCAATTGAAAATTCGAGTGGTCTATTAGGTGTATTTCTAGGAACACTTGGAGATAATTTTCAACTATTTTCCATATCTTACAAGGACTGGAGGTCTGTTCCTGTTAGTTACATTACATTATTTCTCAAATTTTTAGGGAGTTGAGCTTGGAAGTCCAGTTGTTTGGGGAGATATATAAACCATAGTTCACAAGGGTTGATGATTCATACATTAATGATGAGGTTATAGTTGTTAGTGTAAGTGTTTAAATTCTATAAGAATAAAGTTTTAATTTTTATTTTGTTGTAACGATGTATTTTTAGGATGATTTTTTACTCTTTATTTGAATTTGCAAGAAAAACTTGGTACAATTTAGAGTGAGAACTTTTCTTCTCTGAAACTTTCCAATAGAGATCTATTGGCCAAACTTTGGGAAGCTGAGAGCACTTGGTCAAGTTTGAGCATTAAAATTGGGTGTTTGTTAAACCTAAGTGTTGGGTCATCATTCGAGTTTGTAATCTGACCCTTCCAAAAAAAAGTTGCAAAATGAAGCTACTCGCCTTGAATCAACTATACAAGAACATGAGGCATGAGCCATGAAAACAATAAATGGAAGTAGTTATAGTTTTTCTCCTTCAAAATTGTTAAGGTCAAGTGCCACTTGAGCTTACATGTCATGGGCCAAATGTAATTTTCTAGTCAATAGCATATCAATTGAATCATAAAAATAAACATTTTTGCAATTATGTTTATTTTATTACTAATAACATGTTTTTCTTTTTTGGCACTATGTAATCAACACAGTGGATACCTACCTTCATATTCTTAGAGTTGATTTACATTGTTACTATAAATTTAATGTAATTATAATATGACATTGTCTTTCAAATTTTAATTAAATATCAATTTTCATTGTGCAATTTAGTTTTTAATTGGTAAATTTATTTTCTTATGGATGTTGGTATTATTGTGGATACAATTATAAAAAATATTAAACAAATTAAAGAAAATAAAAATAAAAATAAATAAATTAGGATTGGTTAGTAACGATCGTAAAACCTATATTTAATGACGGTTTACTAATTATATCTAAATTATGATGATTAGTAAAACTGTTGTTAAAATTGGTTTGACTACGGTTTTAATAATCCAATGTCTCAGTTATAACCCACTCCTACCTTCTACGGCTCTTCCAAATAAATGCATCACATTTCTTATTATCTTTGCCAGAAAACTCAAGTAAGAATGAAAAATTCGAGAATAGAAAGATTTATAAGATAAATATCTAGCATGAAGGTTCGCTTACAGGCTTCCTCTTGATAAAACCAGATAAATATTCCAAGTTAGATCTTTTCACCAGGGAGGAGTCACTAAATTATAGTAATAAAATATAATTACCTACAAGAATATCGTGCCGATATACAATCAGAATATTATCTGGCCTTATAGTTTGAACTCACAGCTAAGTCAATTATGTCACCTTATCAAGCATAGCATAAATGTAATGGTCAACAGATGTTAAAGCAAAACAAATCCAGAAAAGCAGGAGAAAATACAATTACTATTCAAAACAAAAACTTACATCATGTCCACGGCCCAATTTTGCTGAGCATATTTGTAAAACAGAATAAAACTATTACAATAGATGAAATGCCTCAATATAACAACCCGTATATATGGATCTCCTGCTCCATTCAATGTGCAGTAATAAAGAAACATTGAAATCTGAAAGGTAAAAACATATCAATAGACTTGACAATCAGAAATACAGAGTTAGAAACATGAAAACATTCTGCCATTGAGATTATGCACTAAGCAGAGGAGAACTCGGCATGGAACAAAAGCCACAAATTTTAGAATAAATACATCCAGTCAAAATTTGCTGACGATAAAAATCATGTTCCATCATTGAAACCTGAAAGGACTATTAAGCATGGTCTTTCACCACTGTAATTTCATATGGAACCCTAGGGTTTCTATCAATTGCTAAAAGAGTTGAATCAAAAGAGGAGGCAAAGCAAGAAGACTTGAGATTTGTCACTTAGGTGATGGTGACCACCGTGAGCCAACACTATTGAGTTGCCACTACTATGCCGAAGGTGATTGAGGCTGAGAAAGGGAAAAATACAATGCTTTTGCTAGTGGAAAATTTCTAGTTGCCACTGAAATGTCATCACCGAAAACTCATTTTTTTTTGTAGTGACTGTATGTATTGTTCCATTGGTTGATTGTTCCCATAGTTTAAGTATATTTTTCAGTATTTTATAGGTATTGGAGTACTCTCTGCTTCTTAGTTCATGACTTAACTAAGGTTCTCATGGCCAATAGGTTGTAGTTAGGTTTTTGCAAAATTAGGATTTTAGATTTGATGGATTCGTGGGCAGATTTAAGCAAGACTTGTAGAGGCTTGCCAAACTTACATGGATTAGGACTCTGTCCTATTCCAATATAAGGTTTCAAACTTCTTAGTTCTTACTAAAATTTAAAGAGGAACACTTCGACATGAAAACAAGACCTAGTAACTCCTAAAGAACATAAATTTAAATTCAAACACAGACCTTGACAATGGACTAGAAATTTATAAAATAATGCATAAATTACTGAAATACTCCGAAGACTAAGAAGATAATTAACTAAAGCAGCGTGTCTTAGTGGCTTGTTATATCTGATAACCTAAAGAATTCTGATCAAGCAAAGTTTATGGGATATTACTATAAACCTCAATAGCAAAACTGTACTAGCCCAGTGAGATGTTTTGATCTCGAAGCTTATATTTTCACAATGTTCTTGCTATCTGTCAGCAAGGTTTTGGTTAATTTTGTTGGTTAGGCATCAAAAAGTTGGGGAGAAGTCTCTCCTCTCATTTTCTACATTTGTGCATGTACTTTCTTCTTATTGGTATAGAAGATTCTGTAATATTGACTTTGCATGGGTTGACAGATTTGTGAAGGCTATTAATTCCAATAATACTTTGTGTTTTCAGATTCAAGGCATTCCTTCAATGTTTGTCTTTTGCTAGGTTTCCTAATTCTTGAGATTGATTTTGTGGCAACCAAAGTCGTCACGGAAGCCTTAAAAGTCGTCACAAAAGACATTTTGTGACGACTTTTTGTTGTCACTCCTTGGCCGCTAAAAACGTTGTTGCTAAAGGTTTTTTGTGACGATTTTTTAAGTCGTCACTAAAGCTACACGTTCAGTGACAACTAAAATCGTCAATGAAACATAAAAAACTCGTCACTAAAAGGAAAAAATTGTCACTGAAAGATTACAAAGTGAGACTATAAAGGTCTTTTGTGACAACTTCGGTCGTCACTAAATGTATCTTTAGTGACGACTTTTTCTAGTGACGACATTTTTGGTCGTCACTAAAGGTTTCGTGAATTTGAACCTTTAGTGACGATATAGGTCGTCACTGAAAAGGGGTTTTAGTGACGATTTGTAAAAGTCGTCACTGAAAGCCTTGAACATCATGAGTTTTAGTTACGATAGAAGTCGTCACTAAAAGTGTTTTTAGTGACGTTTTGTAAAAATCGTTACTGAAAGTCTTGAACGTAATGAGTTTTAGTGACGACTTATATCGTCACTGAAAGTGTTTTTAGTGACCACTTACATAAATCGTCACTGAAAGTATATTTTTAGTGACAATAAAAGTCATCACTGAAAGTGTTTAAACTATATATAACACATTCTTTATTTTCAGTGACAATAAAAGTTGTCACTAAAAGTACTTTTAGTCACAAATAACATTAGTTGTCACTAAAAGTTTTATGTAAATAAGGATTCAGTGACAAAAATAATTGTCACTAAATCTTTTTTATTATTATCTTTTAACCATTTGATTTTCTTTAAAAATAAAACCTACACTATGATATCAATCGGAATAAAATTTTTTAATAAAACGATATATGTTAAAATAATTTCAGCTACAACAAAAATTTGTTGATAAGTAACAACCATATGTCCGTTAACAGAAAATTAAAATACAAATAATAAAATATTGACAAAATAAAAAGCATCAAGTCTATGGTTCTCTTGAAGTTGTTGGTGTTGCATTTGTTGTAGAATTTGGTATAGCACTCCCTGTTGGCAGAATTGAAATTTGTCCCTATTTACAACACATGAAAACAAATTAATAATCAGCAAGTAATACAAAGTACAAGCTAATTAAATAATAACAATTATTATATATACTTTTAAATAATTTCTAACTATAAAGGAGAACAAAACACAAGAGATATGTTATGCATGGTCAACGGGACCTTTAATCATTATGTTATATGTACGACAAGTAAGTTGCAACCCTTTAGCAAGCAAACAAGAAAAAAGACTCCAAGCAGCATTCAGTTTTCCAGCATTGCACATTCCGTCAAGAAAAATATTGTAAATTCACAATATCAAGATCCAAATTCATCTTCTCCATTGCCCCAAACAATGATATTGCCTCAAAATGAAGTCTGCACTTGAATAGTCCATTTAATATAATGGCACAAGTATGGAGACTGGGATCTTGGCCATATGTATGCATATTTAAAATAATTCTTTAGCAGTTAGTGGTCTACCCACTTGGCAAAACCCACCTATAAGAGTGGTCCTTAGAATTATTCACCAGTCAAAGCATTATAGGTGACAACACTAGGCTCCTTCCCCATTTGAATCATGATACCGATTATGCTTTTAGCCCTTAGAATCATTCCCTCTTTGCAAAAAGCATATACTAAAATATTATAAGTTTGCACATTTGGCATGACTCCATTTTCCATCATTTCATTCAATAGAGTACCAGCCTCTTTCCATCTACCAAAATTACAAAGACCTTGAATTTTTTTCTTTCCTTTGACCTAAAAATGAGAGCAAAAATTGTTTCTTTCCTTTGACATAAAAATGTAACTTTCAGTTTTAAAGCTAATATGTTATGCATGGTCAGAACTTTGAAGAACAAATTGAAAACCCTAGATAGAACTAAGTATGGTGGTGGCCTAAGAAAGAAAATGAAGAAAGAAAATAAGAAATAACTCAAGGGCAAAAGACAAGACACCAACACCTTCCTTGCCTCATTCTTTTGACTTTACTAGGAAAACTCCTTATTTGGTACAAAAATAGTCAATAGTCACAACAAGGCCACCGCTACTTCTTTAGTACAAAAATAATACTTAATCACAACAAGACCACAGCTAGTGTTAAGAAATAGTAATTCAATAGACTTAGTTGAATATATAATCAGCAAAATGTCAATAACAATAGAAATACCAGAACTAATCAAACAAAAAATAGTAACATAAAATCTAGTGAAGCATAAAACTTGAAAACAAAGTAAGACAATCATACTAGACTCATAGTAATTCAACTAGTAATTGCAGTATACAAAAGTAATCTAGATTGATGAACTGTATGGGGGAGCTTAAAACAATTATGAATATTGTTAGTTATGAACACTTTTATAATTTGATCCAGCAAAGTAGTAAGTCAACCATTGTGGTTGTAATTAATACCAAACATGCTTTTACATGCTTCAAGATTCAGAAAACAGACAATGAGAAACACATTGGAATTCTTAAATCTAAACTTGGTAAAATAATATATGTCATGATTAATGCTAACACTCAGAACCATATATGATTTGCAATCACACCCAAAAGGACAATAGTAGTACAAGTGGAGTTTCTATGACAAACAATTTGTTTCAGAAAACATATATCCACAAAAGTATGCCTTATCAAAAAAATCTAATATAAGTAACTGAATTTGTCAACCATGATATTGAAATACATGACAACCTGTGTAACCATAAACATTCCATAAATATAACATCAGTGATAGTGGCCTAATCCTCTCCAAACCAAGCTTCCAGTAAATGAAAGTATCCTATCAACAAATGATTTTATCCATTTTATAGCTACCAGTTGGATAAATGCGATTAAAGAGACCATTTGCGCTTGCAGCCTTTCCTCAATTTGTGTTTGTAGCCTTTCTTCAAACTGTGTTTTTAGCTACGCTTATAGCTATGCATGCATCTTTTCTTCTCGTAATTTTATCTCTTCATGCATCTCCTCACGTAGTTCTGCAACAACCTCTTCACGTATTTTTTTTTGTTCTTGAAGATGCTCAGAAGTGATTTGGCCAGAAGCTCTTTTGGAAGGAGGTCTAACTCCATGTCCTTTTCCACGAACATACCCCGTCTTTTGACCAAGAACTTGTGTCAATATTGCTTCATTACTCAAACCAGGAGCGTTTTCTTCAGATTGCTTGGTTACAATCTCTTTTAGTTGACCCTATATTTAAATCAAATATGTATTTAGAATAATAAAAATATAAATTTAAAATTATAAAAATTAATAAAATAAAATTATACATGAACTTCTTGGACTTTGCATCCGACCATATAACTTCTCCATCTTTAGTTCTCCGAGTATGTTGTATCTCCCATATCTTGTCAAGTGATGATTTTTCTCCAGTTTTAGGATTTCTCTGCAACAAAATTGCACGACTACTTAACAATAGAATGAAAACATGCATATCAAAATATCTTTGACAATAAAGTATTTTAAAATGTCACCGTTGATTCCTCAACTTCGGCGAATGATCACAATCTGCACGTATATTTTGTTGTTAGTTTGGCCCTATTCTGTGTGTTTGTTGAACTTCTATCCTATAATGAACTCCACAGCCATTGTTGTTAACATATGTTGTATTAGAATGCTATATAAGAAAGCTATAACTTAATACCTTAAAGTCATCTGAGTCAAAATAACTGACCAAGTGCCTCCATTCATCATCATTAATTGCATAAGGTGTATGTGCCAATCTTTTTTCGTCAGTATTGTACACAGAGTAGAAATTGTGCGGGCGACTCCTCCAATTTTTGTACGACCTTTGTGCAGTGGCATTGATGAATACATTAAATCGTCGCTCCATATTTGCACCAACCTCAAATTTTTCCTACAATAATAAACCCAGAAGTGCTAAATTCAAAAAGTTAATATAGATATAATATAATTATGCTAGCTATTACCTTTACTTTCAACAAACTATGTTCTTCACATTGTTCCCAAATTTTAGTCCAGTCCCTCTCCTTCAAGGGACAAGTGCATCGTGTGATGTGTTCAATGTAATTAGTGAGCTCTCTCGATCCTTCTCCCACAGCTCAAAGGATATCATCAAAAATTTCAATTTGGATTTTTTGTCCATTTTTGGTCTTTGAATCTATTGTAATACATTTATATGATCCCCTTACACTCTTAACTACACTACAAGAAGTTGTGATTCACATAACAATAAGGTATCAACCACAAAATAGTAAATCATAATTAACAGGTGTAAAATATTTTATTTGATTACCTACACTACTAATTGGTTGCCTTAAAGTTGGTGTGGCAGGTTGTGCTTGGCTCTCCTCACGGTGTAGTTGCATACATAACTGTGGAGTCCTTACATTAGTCGTAGCCTGGTTAGCACCTCTAGATCCACGTCTGCCTCTTCCTCTTCCTACCATCTTTAAAGCAACCTATTGCAAATTATAGACTGTATTGGCAGTTTAATAAATTCAATGAGAAAAGGAAAGTCTAATACAAATAAAATGTGCAATGAAACATATTACTTTCAATAATGATGCCAATCTAGAAAAACAAAGAACAAGTGCAGTTCAAGTGTTAATTAAGTGTATATTACAACAACAATGTGTTACATTATGTTCTATGGCATTTTACATAGAGTCTTCCGATAAGAATTCTCCTTCATCACTTTCCTCATCTGTTGTTTCATCTTCATTATCATCATTAATGAAATCAACTTCCTTGACACTTCTTTCTTCACTCTGATGATTAACACTTTGAGGTTGAAATCATCCCTACATAATATCACTTCAACATCATCTTGATGCTCACTGTGAATGAACTCATTATGTTTAACCTCTTCTTGTTGGTATGCATCTTCAGCAAATAATGATTCATTATTATCTTTATAAGGCATGCTAAAAAGGTCACGTGGTGATATTTTCATAACAACAAGCCAATCTCTTTCAATGAGATCATCCAAATAAAACACTTGTTCTGCCTGTGATGCCATAACAAATGGTCATCCGTACTTAATGAAGAACGGGTATTCACGCTTGTATATCCATATTTTTCAACTTTATATCCTCTTCCCAAATGAGCAACATCCCACCAATGACACTTAAAGAGATATATTTTTCTATCCCCCATATATGATAACTCATAAATATCTTCGAAGACACCATAATATTCCTTCTCAGGATCTGAATCGTCTCCTTTTACAAGAACTCCACTATTTTGAGTTTTCCACTGGGATGCACGGCATTTTGTATGAAATCTAAATCCATTGACCAAAATTGTTGTATATCTATATACAACTCTTTGTGGACCAATGGCTAAACTAATCAACTCATTGTCTCCTTGAAAATGTGAATTTGACTTCATAACCTATTAGAAATCAAACAAGACTGAGAGGTTATAATTCAAGGCTAATAATATAATACATTGATTGACTCATGGTGAGACACTTACTCGACGATTGAACCATTTGGGAAACTCTTTCATGTTCCCTGAATTGACATTTGATGCTCGGGTTTGTGTTTGAAGCTCATTTTTATACTCTCTACAAATTATTTCATTTCTTCTATTATAATTTAATCAAATAACATTTTAATTGCTAGCAAGTTATAGTTGACTCACTCTATGAATGGCCAAATCTTCTCACAATTCTGTAGCACATATAGACAAGCTTCATCAAATTCTTTGTTGGGTAGGAGAAGTGATTTAGCAGCACCTCTTAGTTGTCCACTTTGACTAAATATTGACATCTCACAGGCTGTCATATTTCCATCATCATTCCTCGAGATTCTATTGAAATTTGTTGGAATGTCACTCAGATATCTTAAGCAAAAGGTGATACTTTTATATGCTAAATAGCCCTCAGCGATTGAGCCTTCAGGACGAGCTTTGTTATGGACATATGATTTTAGTGTGCGTAAATACCTACAAAAGTGAGTTAAAGTTAATAGGTATATAATATCAAGCATAGCTCGAGTGTAAGTCTAAGTTAGATAATGTTATCTTTCAATTGGGTACATCCATTAATACTAAACAGGCTCAACAATCTTTGCCTCTCTTGTCAAGTGAACTGGTAAGTGAACCATGACATCAAAAAAAGCTGGAGGAAAAACAGTTTTCAATTTACATAATGTAATGGAAATTTGTTGTTCAATGGAATACAAGTTTTCCATGCTTAAACACTTCGAGCACAAAATCTTGAAAAATTGTGCCAATTCTATTATAGGTTCACTTACCTCCTTAGGCAACAAGCCACGTATTGCAATTGGAAATAATTCTTGCAACAATATGTGATGGTTGTGACACTTTAATCCAAAAATCTTTTTTTCTGCTACATTGACACATCTTGAAATATTTGAAGAAAATGCATTAGGAACCTTTAATTGAGTCAAAAAATTACATACTTTCAACTTCTCTTGTGTGATAGCACATAACATGTTGTTGGTAATAAGATGTTATTTCCATCATCAATAGGGTGTAAACTTGGTTTGATCTCCAAGTCCATTAAATGATATCGACTCTTCACTGTGTCTTTTGTCTTTCCAGCCATATCCATTACCGTGGACACTATGTTGTCAGATATGTTTCTCTCAATGTGCATGACATCCAAATTATGCCGCAACAAAATTTTTTTCCAATAGGGTAGTTCGAAGAAAATGCTCTTCTTCTTTTTCCAATTATAAGCAATGCTAGATTTGTCATGCATTCGCTTGTTGCCTTTTCCAAATGTCACACTCGGTAGAAGTTGTAGTTGTTCAAGCACTTCTTCACCAGTCAAATATGTAGGAGCAACATTATTTTCCACTTTATCATCAAATGCCCTCCTATTCTGACGTCATGGATGATTGGCTGGCAAGAAACGACGATATCCCATATAACATAATTTTCTTCTTAGCGATATTGAGTGGGTATGTTTATGGCAACAAGGACATGCCAATTTTCCCTTTGTTGACCACCCTGAAAGATTACCATATGCAGGAAAATCATTTATTGTCCATATAATAGTAGCTCGCTTACAGAAATTTGACTTTGAATGAGCATCATATGTCTCAACCCCTAAGTTCCACAATTCGTTTAATTCCTCAATCATTGGTTCCAAATATACATCAATCTGATCTCCTGGAGACTTAGGGCCTGAGATAAGAAGTGTCATTATGAAGTACAGTTATTTCATGCATTTCCAAGGGGGCAAGTTATATGGTACAAGAACAACTGGCCAAATACTGTGGTTAGTACTCATGTTTCCATATGGTTGAAAGCCATCACTAGCTAAACTCATTTTAACATTTCTAGGGTCTGCTGAGAAACTAAGGTGTTGCTCATCAAATGACTTCCATGCAATGGAGTCAGTAGGGTGCCTTAATACACTATCATCAACACGTTTTTCCTTATGCCACCTTATGTCTTTAGAAGTTTGTCCTGCCATATACAATCTTTGCAACCTAGACTTTATTGAAAAATATCTCAAGACTTTGTGTGCTTCTTTTTTGCCTTTGGGTCCACTTGATTTCCATCTAGACAATTTACATCTAGGGCATGATTATGCATTGGCATGTTCTTTTTTATATAGAATGCAGTCATTCTTACATGCATCAATTTTTGTGTAGTCTAACCCTAAGTCTTGAATAACCTTTTTGGCTTCATAGTAAGAATTGGATACTTGGGCCTCCTTTGGTAACACTTCCTTAAACAAATCCAACAACATATCCATAGACTTATTGCTCCAATGATTAAGGCACTTTAGATTAAGTAGCTTAACGATGAATGACAACTTTGACACCTTGTCATAATTTGGATATAGATTTGTTTCAGCTTCTTTCAATAATTTGTAAAACTTCTTTGCATGCACATTTATCTCTTCACCATTTTCTATATTAGTATTCAGCTCCTCTATGTTCACAACTCCGCATGCATCATGTATCATTCTAGCCATGTCATCATCCTCAATAGTATTACTTTCATCAGAGGGATTTGAAGTTATCCCCACAACTTCTCCATGAAGATCCTAAACTTTGTAAGACTCCAAAAATCCATTTTTCAACAAATCAAATTGTATTTCATGTCTCACCTTGAAAACCACATTTCTACATTTTTTACATGGACACCTAATTCTGCTTCCTACCCTTATTTCACTATACGCCTAATCAAGAAAATGATCCACCCCTTGTATGTATCTTGGATCAGCTCTATTCTTTACATCTAACCAACTTTTGTCCATAATATTCCCTACAAAATTTGTTGGAGTGGAAGTTAGCAATTGAAAAAGATAAAAAAAACATATTTAGACGAGATAAAGTGTATGTGTATTGGTAGAATGGAATGGAATCATGTTGACAAAGGTAGTACAATTGAGATCCTAGTGGCATAATGTGAAAATGATATCTAATAAGATAGTTTATCGAGTGCTAACTAGAAAATGATGTTTTATCTATCATGTCCAAGAATGGCTTTAGGGCATATGAAGAGTAGAAAGTTGAAGAGATGGAAGGCATTGACATTGTTCATGCCTAAAATTTTAGACTTATTCATTGTTGCCATTTCCAAAACAAACAAAGAATATGATACCATGTTGCAAGTCACTTTTAATATGGCATAAAAGTTCACTGTAAATCAAACATATATTTTATAAAAAAATATATGATGACATTATCCAATTAATTGCAAGTCATCTAAACAATGAACAACCCTTACATTAAGTTCCATATCACAAAGGACAAGAAAATCCTTAATATTTGTTGTGAAAAAAATAATATACTAATTTTTTTCTATAAGTTGATGCAAGAAACAAGAACAAAGTTACTAAATAAGCATAACAACTTCAGAAGTTAATAAACATCTTCAACCTATCATATGTTGAGATAGTTCATACAATATTATCTCCCTATATGAAACAAGTGTTTTAATAAAAAATGGAATGCTAGAAAATGATACCCTTCTTCTTTAACAATTTGGTGAAATAAGTGATATGAGTATTAGGTGACCACGATAGCCAAATCCTGAATAGAAACAAAGGAAAGAAATAGTCAATATGGGACAAAATATTGCAACAAGCAAAAAAGTGACACTTAATCTATCAACAATCAAAATGAAAAAAAATGTCATAGAATAGTTAATTTCATATTTAACACCCAAAGTGTCCTATTGCTAAGAAAAATCCAGTGACACTTATGTATAAATGTGTTGGATTGTATCATATAATTGCTTGTGGAACTCCCTGTTCAGTTTTTGCATTTTGAGAGAGATGATTTAGGAAAACAAACTTACAGAGAGAAAATAAAAAAAGAAAAGAAAAGAAATAACACTAAAGAAATTAAATAAACTGAAATTTATAATGTCTTCCTTTCTCATGTATGAAAATGCAATGTATGAAAAAAAAACAGAACAAGAGAGTGAGATCCTTGTAGATGAATTCATGACAATAAGATCCCACTCAAGCAAGTGTAGATTAATGCTGATATATATTCTAGCCACAGTAAAAGCAAAAAAAGAAAAAAGAAAAAATGGTTAACTAGTTTAATGGCCCTATCAAAAGCAATCGATAACTATATAATACTCTACTACTATTGCTATTAGTCTTTGTTTACTGCTATGTTCCCATTTTTTGCAATGAGATAATCTTCGATGTTTATAACAAAGGGAAAAGAAAGTATAAACTCAGTCCATAATATTAAAAATGCATGTGTTCTAAACTACTAATACATGTTAGTAATCTCTTAGTCAAGAATTTTTCTGAAATTTGTGAAAGAGAGAGAAAGAACAGAAAGATTAAGGCTTTAATATGGGGATTTGTACAAAAACATCAAACACTAAGCAGTCTTAACAGTCACCTTACCGTATATCCATGTATGAATATATTATGCAGCATTAGAATGAATGAATCAATTATCTAGCTGATTTATATATATAAAAAATGATATATAGCTAAGAACACAGTTATTGGAATAATTACAGGAAAGCTCTTCCTTCCTACTTTCATCATTAAAGCAGCTCCAAGACATGCAACTAATGTACAAGCTAGACATTAATAGTCATTTATGTATTGAAGGCCACATAATGCCTCTAAGAGAACATAATATTGACAGATGATGGCAATTATTTACCATATTATACCACATTATGGTGTTGTCATAACTAAATCAGGCTAGGTCTAAGAAAATGACTTACAAACAGTGTGAGAACAATAACCATAACCATCACTGACCATCCAAAATGATGAGGAAAATCATCTAACAGTAAAAACTTTAATTCTTCCTAATTTTATTGGCTTATAATCCTTTTCTCTATTATTTGGGCTTTCAATGATATTAGTGACAAAAGATTATTTTTTTCAAAATTATTTCTTCTTTTTTTTTGCTGCATTTCTATTTTATTTTTCAATAGATTATTTTATTTTTCCAACAAATTATTTCCATATTTTTTTAAAAAAATAAATTATCTAAAAAATTATTATCTCCTTAAAACAATTCTCACTTTGATTTTTTGACAAAAATTTAAAGTTTTTCAACAAAAATTTAAAGACAAAACAATTTTAAACTAATTATATTTTTATATTTTATTTTTTTCTTCAATTTTTAAAAGATAAAATAATTTTCAAAAATTTTAAACTTTAAAAATATGATAGAAAATAATTTTGAAAGAAAAAAAATATTTCCTTCTAAAATCAGAACATAATCTATAGTTTTGTGTATTTTTAGCTTTTAGTGACCACTTGGTGGTCACTAAAAGGTCGAAGCAAAAATATTTTATTTTTCAACTTTCAGTGACGACTAAGTGGTCACTGTATATAACTTTTTAGTGATGACCTAACAAATTTGTCACAAAAATTTATAAACTGACAATTTGTGACGATGTTTTTGTGACGACTTATAAAGTTGTCACTGAAAGGTTGTGTTTTTGTGACGACTTTGAATAGTCGTTAGTAAAAGTACAACTTTCAATGACAACTCATCTAAGTTGTCACTAAAAGTCTTTTTCAGTGACACTTTTTTTAATTGTCACAAAAAAATGGTCACAAATTGTCAGTTTTCTTGTAGTGGTGCTTGGTCGTGACAGGACATCGTGAAATAATTAATAGTGCTTCGTATGTATGGTGAACGGAACATGGTAGAGCATATTGTCCTTGATTTTCTTGATGTTTTTCTTTGTATATCTTTAAATTAAACAATGTTAAGATGCTCGATGCTACCTTTTTTGTTGTTAGCTTTTTAGTATTTATCCTTATGCAGTAATCTTATTCATTGTGGGAAGCTCGTAACTGAGGTTTAACATGTAGGTATGATGCATGTAGCAAGTCCTTAGCATATATATGTAATACCCCATAATTCTAAGAAAATAGCTTGAATTGATTTTATAAAGAATGGGAACAATGAATTTAACTTAAAAATTTTTCTATGAAGGTTTTGGAACATCAAGAAATTTCTTAGATAATGTTGGCACATGAGATCTCATTTTTTCCCCTTTGATATCCTTAAAATACCAAGAATACCCCCATAAAAATCTGGATTTTTGGAAAATGACTAAGCTGCCCCTCCCTCATGTAGAAATGACCAAAATGCCCCCTAATTAAACCCTTCATTTCAGCCACAGGTCTACTGGAAGAACTTTCTAGCCAAGAAGTTTCTTCTTCCACCCAAGACCCTTATGCTTCTTCTCCTTTGTGTACTTGGTTTTCTTTAAGTTTCAGCTACCTAAAGCAACCACCAAGAAGAATTCAAACTTGATGCAAAATAGGCTGGATTGCAGAGGAAAACAGCTGTAGAAAATTGGCAGATAAAAAAGGACGCGGACAGCTTGAAGTTGAAATCTGAAAATCATGATTTTTTTATATTTTTTGAAAGTTCTAGATTTAGGAACATGTTTATGACATAAAATAACCTCATCACAAATTTTCAAACAGAACCATTTTCATGGCCAAATCAGGAAATTATTCTTTGGTGGACAGTACTATGAATAGTAACTACATTAAAGAAGTGTGATTTGAAATATTTTGAGTTGTAGAGCATGATTTGAAGGTTCAAATTATCAAGGTAGTTTTAAAAAATTTATTTAAGTTTGTTCAAATGAAGCTCGAAGTTGAAAAGTTTATATATAAATTGGAAACGGTAAAATTAATTAATGAATTGTGAAGTTAGTGATGCTAAATTGGTCAACATGAATAGCCATGATAATGTGAACTAGTATATGTTTTGGAAATTCATCATAGATAGCTAAGAACTCATGGTTTGGGACTGTGAGAAGTGTACTTTTAAGATGGTAATCTTGAGCTATATGAATGTTGATATTAAGTGTTGAATTATAGGTTGTGAAGCATCCAAAAATTAAGCTTGAATATTGATTAATTGTTTAGATAACAGAAGTAAAGAAAGGGGTTTATTCCTATTGAATACTTGAGAATGAGTAAATATGGTTTATTATAATGCCCTTTCAAAATTTTCATCATTAATGTGCATTTAATTTTTTTTTATATACTTATGATTACTTAAATTTCAAAGTTTGACAATTTACATATTGATCAAGTATTTCAAGAATTGATACCATTTCGCTTTACCAATTTGTGGTTGGTTTTCTTTTAGCTTTACATAATGTTTACATGAATTATTATTCTTAGAAGCCTCAGGAATGCAGAACAAGCCTCTAGATGAAATCCCTTCCAAATTCTTGGTTTATGCTAAATGAATACCTTATTGATATATGGAATGGTCAAGCTGACTTTGACTCTATGAATCATTATTTGATTTGAGAAGAAATGGGAAGTTGAAATGCATGTTTTAACAAGAAAGAAATGTTATATTCTAGAGGGATGTATTTGTTTTTATATCTGATGTATTTCTATTTTCTCAATGCACTAACTATATTTTTATTTTCTTCTCTTTATTTTCATTAGTTTAAAAAAATTTCTGTTTGTTATGGAGGAATCAATGACAAAACACTGTCAGCTAGCGATAATGATAACTAGTTTTGGTGCATCATGTAACCCTAACTAACAAGAGTGTTGCTAATTTCGTGTGATTAAGAACACACGTGGATTGGATTATAAATAAGCTAAGTATAAATAAGAGTTTAGATATGTCTCATCCTATAAGCAATGAAATTTTTCTTGGTTACCCATGATAAGTCGTGAATGTAGTGATTTACTCGTCCCTTGCTGTGTACTTATGACAATTATGATAATGAATGATTAGGAGTTAAGAAAAGCCCCTCCCAACTTCATGTTACGAAATATAAGAAGTGGTGACTTAGCCATCTCTTACTATGTGCATAGGACAAGATAAGTGGTGACTTGTCCCTACTAAGCCATGTGCTTGTGCATGAAGGAATGGTTCTGCTTTGGATTCTCCTCTAAGCATTTACCTTTTTCTATAAAAAGTTGTTTTCCTATTTTCTTACCTAACTTTGAAACTATTGTTTGCCATATTTAAATTTTAGGGTTTTAGAACTTCTCTTTACTAAATCTAGTTACTTTAAAACCTTAATATGCTTTTATACATATTGGTTTAGGTAATATTATTTTATTTGCATATGAATTGCATATTTTCTATTTATAAAAGACTTTGATATGTTTTATTCCAGTTATATTAAGCTATATTTACTGACTGAGTTCTATAAACTCACACCATTATTTCTAGAATTTTCATATACCAGTAGGGAGTCCATCCTTCTCTACCTGGACTTGAGTAGGATAGTTATTCTTGCGATGAACCCATTTGTTCTCGAGCTCTTAACACCTTGTATCTCCATCTATTTTGTATTCTAGATGTGCTCTAATGATTATAGGTAGGATCTTACTTTTGTTATGTATTTTGTATATATTGGTTTTGGAATATCTTTATATAATGATCTTATGACATGAAAATACGAATATATGGTTATGTTTATGAAATTATTTATTTGTTTTTTAATGTGACAATAGTTAAAGTGTATAATATTGATAAGCATGTATGAGACATTGTTATGTTTTGGCTTTCTGTGATGGTATGATATGAGACTTACGATTTAAGGGTTAACCCTTTATACCATGCTGTTACACATCCTAAATAAGGGTGTGATAGAGTGGTCTCTAAGTTTTCTTGTGATTTATCAGAGTAAAGAATTTTATAGTAGGACCCTAAGTATAGATAAAAATTAAATATATTTATACTTAAGGTGCTGCTAGAGGGCTCTGTAGAATGTTGCTTTCCTTCCTTTAGATTATGTTGTAGGACCATATAAATCTGCTTTCTAAGATGGTGTTTTGTTTCATATAGTGCAAAGATGCCTCTTAGGATGAGATCCACAGTTAGAGGAGCTACGGGTAGAGAGCATATAGTTGAAGAATTTGCTCAATTCACGAGTTCAGTCATTAGGGGCTATGGTAGAGGCCAACCTAGTTCTAGAGTTAGGAGAAGTGATTGATATGTTAGGACCTCAAAGATACCCAAGCATAATGAGAAAAATTAGGATTAAGATAAAGTCCTTGAGGTGATAGTAGTACCTCCTTATCTCTACGAACTAGCTATGGTAGAAACAGTTACTATCATGCAAAGAATACAGAGTGCTATCAAGAATTTAGTTGATTTATTAGTAGAATAAGGTAAAAGGGAACCTTAATAATCAGAACTTGTACTTGTTACTCGAGAATGGGTATGACTAGTCAAATATGAAGATAAACCTAGATGTGTGCTAGTTACTCTATCAGAGTTTATAAAGTTGAAACCCTATATCTTTTTTAAGGCATTATTGTTGAAGATCTAAAAAATTTTATTGATGCAACTAAAAGGATCTATAGGTTTCTCGGTTGTTTAGATTCTAGATTAGTGGAACTATCCATATTTTAGTTGTTATATGTAGCCAAAATATGGTTTGATGCTTTAAATCAAAGTAAAGCAGCCTTAGCCCTACCTGTAAGATAGAATGAGTTTAAGGAAACTTTTATAAGGCAGTTTTTGCCATAAAGTGAAAGAGATGCATGCACTAAAGAATTTGAAGGGTTGAAACAAGTCCTAGGCATGACTATGGCTGAGTATAACATTCGCTTTACTTAGCTATCCACATATGTCCTGCACCTAATCTCTAATAAAAGGGATAAAATAAAGAGATTTGTCTTTGGGTTGATTTATTCGTTGTTCAAGTATATGGCCTCCTTGATGAACTAATTCCTTGATTATGTAGCAGCGGTGGATTGTGCTTAGAGATTAAGAATTGAGAATTAATTGAAATTGAAGAATATAGAAAGCATAAGAGAGATTGAAGTAAGGGATTTTAGAGAGGGTCTAGTTATGAGACACAGGGGCCTAAATTTTAGGCATAGACATAGCCTTTACATATTGAATTTGAGACCTTTAGTTAGATAAGAGTTTACAGTAGTAAGACAAAGATGAGTTAGAAGAACCTTCGACCAATTACTCATCATAGGCTTAGAGCGGCCCTACTAGTTAGATCCTAATGTCTTACTTATGGCAAGATGCACATAGGACCATGTTATAAAGGATGTTGTGCTTATTTTTTCTATAAAAAAGTAGGCATATGGTTAGAGATTGCCCATAAAAGTAAGTTTCTATTTAGGGAATAACTCAAGAAGCTTTGCTACCCATTCTAGTAGTCAGTTAGCTAGTGAAATTGGTAATTGACTCAACAAGTAGTAGTGGCATTGGTAGAGGAGTAAGAAGAAAAAAGTAAAGCCAGGCGAGCATAGCCTAACCTAGAGTTTTTGCATTAACAAGAAGGATGTCTAATCTTTTGATGTTGTGATAATAGTTATTTTTTGGTCTATTCACAACAAACTCGTATTATTTGATCCTAGATCCATTCATTCGTATGTATCTCTATATTTTGCTAAATGGATGAGTAGAAGTCTAATCAAGTTAAGTTCTCTGTTCATGGTTGCCACCCCTGTGGGTGAATGTCTGTTGGTTGAGGAGGTATAAAAGTCTTGTGAAGCTTTTGTATTGGGCAAGGAAATCTTTGTTGATTTGATTGTGCTAGATATGCTAGACTTTGATGTAATCCTAGGTATAGATATACTAACTTCATGCTATGCCACCTAGGATTGTCACATTAAGGTGATAAATTTCAATGTCCCTGGTGAATCTTCATTCCAGTTCCAATGTGATTATAGTGAAACACTAAACTCCATATTTTTGTTATGAGAGCTCGAAAGTTATTAAGGAAGGGATGCCAACGGTATTTGGCATATGTTAGGAATAAGAATTGGTAGCTTACTAGTATTGATCATGTTATGCCCCCATTTGAGCTGTCTGACTAACACAGCATAAGGGGATGTCCTTTAAATCTTAGGCCTCAGACCATATCAACATAGATATGTTAATGTCTCATATATGCCTATTGATATCATATACTTTAACTATGGTCACATTAAAAATAGATAAACCATTTCATAAAAACAGCCATATATTTGTATTTCCATGACATAAAATCATCATATATAGATATTTCAAAACCAACATATACAAAACACACAATAGAAGTAAGATCCTGCCCATGATCATTGGAACACATCTAGAATACAAAATAGATGGAGATACAAGGTGTTAAGGAGCCTAGGAACAAATGGTCTCATCGTAAGAATAGTCATCCTACTTGGGTCTAGATGGAGGTAGGTTGAACTTCCTAGTGCTATTTGAAAAATATAGAAATAAGGGGGTGATTTTATGCAATTTAATGAGCAAATATAACTTACTATAATTGGAACAAGATATAGCATAAGTTTTTCATAAATAGAAAATATGCAATGTATATGCAAAGAAAGTAACATTACCTTAACCAATATGTATAAAAGCATAAATAACAAGCACCACTTCCTTTATAGCATGGTCCCACATACATCTTGCAATAGGTAAGACATTAGGGTTTAATTGGTGGGGCTGCTTTAAACCCATGCTAGCTAAATGGCTGAAAGTTCTTCTAATTTGATTTCTTTTTACCATTGCCAATTTCTATCTAGCTAGAAGTACCATATTCAATTTGTAAGGGTTGTGTCTGTGCCTAAAATTTAGGCCTTGTCTTATTACTAGAACCCTTTTCAAAGCGTTCATTTTGATCTTTCTTGTGCTTCCTATATTCTTCCATTTTAGCTAATTCACGATTCTCAATCATCTTTGCATAATCCACTGCTACTGTATAATTAGGGAATTAGTTCATTTAGGAGGCCAAAGACTTCAACAACGGATGAACTAACCCAGAGATAAATCTATTTATTCTATCCCTTTTAGTAAGAATCAAGTGTGGGGTATATTTGGATAGGTGAGTAAAATGAATGTTATACTTAGCCATGATCATGCCTGGGACTTGCTTTAACCCTTCAAATTTCCTACCACAATAATCTCTTTCACTTTGTGGCAAAAACTAGCTCATAAAAGCTTCCTTCAACTTATCAAACCATACCTTGGCTACATTTAACAGCTAAAATATGGCTAGTTCCATTAATCTAGTATTTGAACAACTAAGAGCTCTACAAATCCTTTTAATTGCATCAATAAATTGATCTGATTTTTACCACCAGATGCTCTAAAAAAGGTAGAGGGTTTCAACATTTTAAACTCTAACAGACTGACCAGTGTACCTCTATATCTATCTTCTTGTTTGATCAATCTTATTGGTTCTCGAATGGTAAGTACAAGTTTTGGTTACTGGGGTTACCTTTACCTTATTCTATTAACAAAATGGCTAAATTCTCAATTGCTCTTTTTATCTCTTGCATGGTAGTAACCATTTCAACCATAGTTGGTTCCTGAAGACAAGCAGATATTGCCCATGCCTCAGGGACTTCACTTTAATCCTTATTCTATTTATTTTGCCAAGATATCTCTGAGATCTTGACATATTGGTCCCTTCTACTAGCTCTAAAACTAGGCTGGCCTCTACTATATCCCTTAATAATTGAACTCGTAGATCGAGCGATCTAGGTTATAAACCAAAAATCGAATAAATCAAAGGTTGGTTAGCATGGATGGAAGGTTTCATAAGCTTGGATGAAAAACTCTCAAATGTTAGTGAATCTCTTGGTCATAAGATTGAGAGCTTGAACATTGCAGTTAATTGAAGAATAAAAAACCTTGAAGATCTTATGGATATGATGGGTGATATAATTATTTATCTAGAAGAAGGCTATCAGAGTTATCAGTAGAAGGGGCATCAACATAATCGTTAATTTGTTTTCATTATTTCCTATTTGTCTATGTTCTTTAAACTCGAACAAGTGCTATCTAACATGTTATCTTTATTTTATTTAATATTTTAGGCCTTTTCCCTTTTTGTTGATGACAAAGGGGGAGAAATGTATGGATTATATATTTTGTATGCAGGTTATATAAATACTTGTTACATATCTATATATATATATATATATATATATATATATATATATTGAATATATGTTGATTATATGTATTTCTTGATGGTTATATATATATACTCTATACTACTCACTCAGAAAATGCATGCTGAAAAATATTGCTGATGATTGAAATCTAATGGTTTCATTTTTCTAAAATTCTTAGCAAAACATTTCAACTTGTCTTTCAAAAATTTCTCTGACACATGCTTGTTTATCAGCTAAGAAGTATTCATATTTTGAGGTGGAGCTTTCCCCAACTAACAAACAATATCTTAATTATGTTGTCTTTTTATTTGATTTGTCATTATAAAAAAATGGGAGATTGTGAACCCTATTGATGTGTTGTAATGATTTGAATGATAACACATAAAAGAAAAAGGACTTTTTAGGAAATGAAAAAATTTGGAGAAGTTGAATCTTGAGCTTTAATGAATATTTCAAAGGATGCACTAAAGTCTTGCATGGAACCAAGGACAAAGAATCAAGCTTTGAAGGTTGTTTGTTTCTTTTAAGTTATCTTATCCTTAATTTTATGTAAATTGGAAAACTTAGAAAATTTTCAGCTCTTAATTGTTTTCAAAATGTATGATCATAGTTTTTCTACGCTTAATGGTGATTTGGTTCATAAAGTTTGCTCAAAAATTGTTTTTCAAATTGCTTTAGATGCCAATTAACTTTAATGGGTTTTTAGTGGCTAAAAAATGAGCAAAATTGCAAACTAAGTGGACATTAGGCACCTAAAGGATGTTTTAGAAGCCTAAAAGATTCAAACTTTCAAATACAATAATTAGAAGGACCTTTAAAGCCTAAAGCATTAAAATGAGAAACACTAGGTGCCTATAGGTTTCACTAGAAGCCTAATGGCCATCTGGAAGCAAAAAGAATCTTAAAGGGTAGTCAGTGCCTAAAGGCCTCGCTAGGCACCTATAGCTTGCTAGAAATGAAATTTATGGTTCTATAATGGTCGAATTTCATTGACTTCAATCTTAAATGATTCCCAACGGCTATAAACTTCATTTCTATATTAGTACCAGGTGTTTAAGTAATTGGAAAGCAAGAAAAACCGTGTATTTCATCTTGAATCATTCTTGAGCTCTTGTTTTCCCTTGTTTTTCTAATATAAGTTTACTTTGTATTACATGCACTCTAGAAAGAGTATTTGAAATTTTTTTCTAATTCATTTTGCGAGGTTTAGTCAAGGGGTGGTAAACTTGACAGATTTGGGTGTGGGAAAACACAATTGATTGATGTAATTAATTGTAAGGGAAGTGAACTTGGTTTTCCAACTTGGTTGAATTGTGGTTGAGTAAGAGGCTCACAAATGACCATTTGAAACTTATGGTATAGTTGGAAATCTCAAGTTGCAACTTAAGGATTGGATGTAAACTTGGTGGTTGAGTTGAATCAAGATAAATATCAGTGTGTCTTCCTTACTCTCTTGCTTGCTTTATAGTTTTTCTAAGAGCCTTTTCTTTCATGACTAAGCTTTTTGTTTTGAACTTTGTTGTTTATCATTTGATTTAATTGCTGCACTTTAGTTTATTTAATAGTGTTTTTAGATTTTTCTTTTTGCTTATTTATTTCCATCTTTTCTTTTATCAAAGTGTGTTCTTGAATTTCGTTTTGTTCAACCTTTGCTTCTGGGAAAGAACATTATCTTTTTGAAAAGTTATAAAAAGAGTTTTCAAACTTATTATACTTCCATAACTTCAGTGCAAAATTTTATAACACATAATTCACCTTCTCTCTTGAGTGTAAACCATTCCTAACACCTTATTTCTTACTAGTTGTGCAAAATAAGTGTCTTCTAATGCTAAAGTCAATCTAGTGCTCTCAAAAGTCTTTATGGTGGATTTTCATTGCATTAGGGGGCGTTTGGTATAAGGCAACATTTTTTGTTCCTGTGAATCATCTTTCTTGCGAAACATAATTGATGGGAATTATAATTCTCAGGAATGTGCAAAATATGTTTGGTTGGACTTTAAGATTGACGGGAATCTTGAAATAATATTTTCTGAAAAACTTCTATTTTTCTGTTTGATTATACTTAAGTTTCTTAGGAATCTTCAGTAATTTTTCAAAAATGCCCCTAATAAGCTTTTTTTTTAAAAAAATTCTCTTATCTATTTTTTTTCATTTGCAATTAGTTACTCTCTTTTTTCTTTGAAATGTAACTAGTTATATTAATTATCAATTACATTTTTAATTTTTTGATTATTATGTTTATAGTTATATACACAAATCTTAATAATAAAGAAATTAATATAAGGAAAGGAAAAAGAAAATTACAAATTATACTTTTGGTGGCAACTTTTGTTTAGTTCGCTACTAAAAGAAGATCAAGTGGCAACTCTTAATAGATCACCACCAAAAGTTGTTAAATACCAACAATGGCATAAACATGGTTTTGGTGGCAACTTGAAAGGTCACCACTAAAAACCTTTAGTAACAGATGTATAGATAGTGATGTGGTGGCAAAAGTGTTTGGTGGCAACTTTTAAGCTTTGAATTACGACTAGCCTATTTCTTATTATGCACTTTATACCATTCATATATACCAGAGTTTTAGTTTGTTTTCCTAATCACATTAAACATATTTAAGTATAGTCATATATCTAAAACCTTTAATCTTTCACCTTTTATCACCAACTTCTATGATTTTATGTTCTCAAATAAAAGAAAATTACTAGTATATAAGAGTTTAGTCATCGCCTTTTTTATTTTTTTAATATTTAAATTAACTTTGATTATGAATAATACTGTAATATGACTAACATAATCTAGGAGCATAGCTCAAAAAACTTGATGGAGAGAGTTTTTATACTCAGGATTTAGTTACCTTTATCTTTCTTTTTGTTAAATTACTAGTACTTAAGAGTTTAGTCCTCGTCTTTTTTATTTTGTTAATATTTAAATTAACTTTGATTATGAATAATACTGTAATATGACTAACATAATCTATGAGCATAGCCCAAAAAACTTAATGGAGCAAGTTTTTATACTCAGGATTTAATTTCCTTTATCTTTCTTTTTGTTAATTTTTGAGAGTTTGTTTTCAAGTTTAAGATGGGTTTTATGTTCATTTTATAGGTGGAAGGAAAATTGCATTTGGTTTTATTTTAAGAGGATTAGAGGGCAAAAGCATCCTAGATACAATCGAAGAAGAGATGATTTTAAGTGCCATGAAAGTAACATATTATACTTGTAGCATCGGATAAAAATGTTGTTATTTTGGATAGCAACTCTATGTCATGAAGCCAAGAAACCACGTCCATGATGTTGGAAAGACCCAAGGGAATAAAATGGAAGATGAAGAAAATTCTAGAATCTTCAATATTACGATGCTGGTTTTGTGATATTGCAATGCCAGAGCGATAAAGAGAGTTGGACAGAATGTCTATAATCATGATGCTGGATTCTATAATCATGATGCTAGATTATTGACAGTTTATTATACTTTCAATAGGTGGCGTCACGATGCCAATCTGATAAGTTTGAAAAGTTGAATACTTCAAATACGAAAATTAAATTTATTTGGAGGGGATGTTTTTAAATCTTTATGGTGATAGAATAGAGAGAGATCTTGAGGTAGATAAGAAGGCGACTTAATCTGAAAATAGAATCACGGCTTCAAGTTCATCTTTAATTCTAGTTTTTTCTTCTTTCTTCTCTCTATGTTTAAGATATTTTTTAGGATGTTTATTCTTTTAAGCATAAAATAAGTTTATTTTCTAAGGCTATGATGTAGCTTAATTATGAAACTTTTGATTCTCTTTTCAATTTAATTTATGAATTATTCTTCTTCATTGAGTCTTCTACATTGTTCTAGCTTATTGCTTCTAATTCATTGGCAACTAATTCAATAATATGTTAATCATAATGATATCGAAAGGAGATTTATGTTTTTAGTTCATTGTGTAGATAACCATGAATTGCATGTGAGATATGAATATGCTTGCATGACTTGTGTAGTAATTATTTGAGAGCCATAAAATTTAACAAATTTTTATTTGTTTTAATTTACATAGGAATATAATAGGTTAGCATTTAAAGATGTTTATGTTAGATCTTAAGATATGCTAGTAGAAAACCTAGGGTATCTCGACTATCAACTAATATTGTAGCTTATAAATTAAGGAGATAGATGATTTAGAATGGATAAACTATGGTAAAATTGAAATCCCCAGAGTTTTAATCCATTGATTTCTTCTTAATTACTTTTTCTTTCTATCAAGTTTGAGTTTTGATTTGTTTTATTTTATGTTTTATATTCTTCATAAATTTCTTTACGAACCATTCAAATAGGATTATGGTTAACACAATTTCAATGCTAAATAACAATCAATCTTCATGGGACTATACTCTATACTCAAAGAAATTTTATTATATGACAATGATAATGTATGCATATAAATTTGAAAAATCATAAGACCTAGTCAAATAAGGAACATGAGTCCTATAGCAGTTCGACCTAGATTGAGGTAGTCAAATGTTTGTGAAGAAAATATTTGACTAATCTTCTGAGCCACACTAAGATAATGAACGATGGGATTTGCTTTGTGGCACCTAGAGGATAGTTCTAACCAAATGACAATTGTCATCTACGTCACGTTAGAAATGATCAAAGTGCTCTTTAGAGACTTACCGGTATATTAGTTCTATAAATTCGCTTCCATGGCCCTCCTAGTACCATCTTCTAATACTATCACTTTCCTTTCATTAATTATAGCTTGATTTTCCATTATAGGCTTTGATAAGGCCCTACCTTTGGCATAGGGTTGACTGACCTCTTTCATCTATAAGAATATCCATTGCCTAATGGTTCATTGAGGAGGGAGACTTTGTTTATTTTGGAAATGAATTATTACTTTAGTAAATTGCCTTAGTTAAGTATCATAAGAAAAAACATAGCGGAATAATTGGGCCTTCATGATCCCAAGTGCTAAGATTATTTATTATGGGATCTCTAGTTGTTACTAACGAAAAATAAAATAAGGAATTTAGAATAATGTGTTATAGGTTTTCATTTACATGTTTTATGTCAATGAACTAGAAGTTGCAAGAGAACAAATCCTTTTCAATGTTTCATCATGCATACAATTGTGTATTATGACTATATTATGAGTGAAGATTGATGTATATTGCCTAGATTAGCTCCCATAATTGTGAGATTTTAATTACATTAACCTGTTAATTTAATGTTTTTTTATTATTACAGGAGAAAATCTTAGAAATTGAGAGCCAAAAAAGTATATCCTAGTCCACTGGCCAATAAGATTCTCTAGCACAAGTACCTAGAAAAGAACACCTAGGAAGAGTCTGGTGTTTAGGGTTAGGCCTACCCCTTCTTAAATATTTGGGTCAACTATGAATAAGTTTGAAAGTATGCATTTGAATTTTACTAGTCAATGGTGATAGCACTAACATTCCTCTCAATAGGAGAGTTTCTTCCCTCATATGGAGAGCGTTTTTCTCTTCTAGGAAGAGCTTGTTTACTTGAGTCGTTGGCTCAAGAATTTTTTTTCTAAGAGAGCAACAGGAGCAGCTACAAATTCTTGCGCCCCAGAAAGAAGAATGTATACCAAAAGGTACAAAGAGGAGAGGGGGAGTAGCAGTAAAAGAGGCATGGAAGGTGTAATAGCCTTAAAATAAAGGAAAATCCTTAATAAATGAAAAACCATGAATTAAAGAAAAATTATGAATGTAAATGAGGATTATGATAAATGGAGATAAGTACTGTTGGAAATGTATTTATTTATCATATTGTTTGAGGATTTATAAAGGTAATATGATGATTTAAGTTTTGGGTCCAAAATGTAATTTTTAAAAGTTTAGGGGTCAAAATGTAAATAATAAAAATTGTAAGGACACCCTTCAACAATTGGAATTTTGCTAATAGGTCCCTCAGATGATTTTGAGAGAAACCAGATGTAGAACTAGAGTGAAAATTTCTGTACACACTCCCTATTTTCTCTCTCTAAAAATCCTAAAACTTCTCTCTAGATTTATAGCACTTCTGGACCTTAGATTTCAACACTACCACCACCAACAAATTCAGAACAACGAGGACTACAATTCTATCTAGTTAATTTTTGGAAATTTGGTCGAAAATCTATCGAAAAAAGAAAGAGAAACCTTAGGAAAATAAGTTCTAAAAATCCTACTTAGAGTCTTCAAATTAAAAATCTGACACCATAACTGGATTCAGGAGGTGTAAAAACCTTACGATATGAAATTTCACTGCCATCTTACAAATTTTGTATGTCGTGAACAATAAATCTGGCTGTTGTGAATAGTGATTCGAGCGGTGAATAATAATTTTGACCATGAACAGTAACTCCATAGTTGACCAACGTTGACCAAACTTCTAGAGGTCAAATTTTGTAATTCTTGAGTCATTTTCTTGGTTTTTGGACCCGCCTGACTCCTTTTTTTAGGTCACTTTAATCAGATTTGACTTGAAAAAATACGTTTAGGCTGTTCAACTTAGAATATTGATTTTGTGAATAGATAATTCTTTTTATGGCTTACCTATGCTCTTCTTGAACTTTAAATGTATAATTGATTCTTTTTACAAGTTATTTATACTTTTATGTCTATGAAATAGATTAAATTACCTGATTTATTTAAAATCTAGCATATAATTCAAGAAGAGTATGGTTTTAAAAATGAATTTTTGAACTCATTGAATATGTGATTCTAAATGTATTTCTCATCATATGGTAAAGAAAATATATTATGCACGTCACATTGATATGTAAAGCTATAAAATTGCCATAGAAAAAGGCATGTATATGTGATTACCTTGATTGAAAAGTTTATAACAGAAGAATTGTATTGAAACTAAAAGTTCTAAATTTATACTAAAACCTCTGTTTTGAACGATATAACATATATGCAAATATGATTTTTATGGAGGAATCCTATTGAAAATATTGTTTGCTAACAGTAGGTGATGTTAACCTTGGTGCACCTTGACACCTCAGCTAGCAAGAGTGGTGCTAGCCTCATGTGACAGCTAACACACGGTATATGATATGTGAAGGAGAGAGGAATGTATTTGGGCGAGATGCCAACTATATGATATGTGATTTTCCTTTCCCTGCTGTGTGTTTGGAAAATGCCCATATTAGAGTCCCTTCACGTGTCTTTTTGAATGGTGATAGAGAAAACCTTAGTTGGGATACTGAGTTTAGGCAAATTCTACACCATCAAAGTACGGAAGGGTTTGAATTTTGATATGGTGGTTCTGATATGTGATCCTCCTAATGTTTTCATGTGAAATATTTGATTAATGATCGTATCGTATTGCACATGATTTCAAATATATGAATGTGATTTGAACTGAAAATATTTGAAATACGGGTCTCATATGGATGTACCTCTTAATTTTAATTTTCTATGTAATAAATTTTAATATATGAGTACATCTATATGCTGACCTAAGATGTCATAGGAAGCATTATCTACTTACTAAGTTGTCAAACTCACTACTCGATATATGAATATAGACTTGGCTTGTATGTTTGGATATATTGGAAATCTTGTGAACATATATAATTATCTCTATTATGTGATTTACTTGGAGCATGTATGTTTTAAATTAAGAGTAAAGTTATTTGCTATTCGTGATAATCACATTCCCTTAAATTGGGGACATGATAGAATGGAAGGAGGATGACATCCTTCTATTGGAAGATGATAAGCAACAAACCTAGAACCTAGCCAATAAGAGCCTTATAGGCAAAGTTAAGGTGGATAGACCACTAAATTAAAAAATTATTAAATCAATGATCAGTAAGGGGTGGGGGAGCCAAAAGGAATGAGGATCATGGACGTGGGCTACAATATGTTCTTGTTTAACTTTGAAGAGAAGGATACAACAAGAAGGATCTTGGAGGACACTCCATGGAATATTATGGGGAACTTACTCAATATTCACATATGGAGCCTAGAACAAGTAGTGTAGGAAATGGAGTTCAACTTTGCTATATACTGGGTCCAAGTCTATGGGTTGGCTACAATTTGTCTATCATAAATGGTAGTATTATTGGTAGAAGATTGGGAGAAGTTATAGAAGTGGAAAATCTTGTATTTGAAGGAAGAATAATGAGACATTTCCTGAGAGTCAGAATCCTAAAAAATATAAAGCATCCTTTCACCACAGGATTCTGGGTTCCCAGGAAGAACTTACCAATGAAGTGGATAAGTCTGAGATATGAAAAGCTTCAAGAATACTAATACAAATGTGGAAGACTGGGATATGAACAAAAGGATTGCAAAAATGAAGTGGAGATGAACATAAGTAAAGATACTACACCAAGATACAGACCTAGATTGGGCGTTTAACCAGCAAAACCAATAAAAATAGTTGCAAAAGAGAGCTCATGGAGGAAAGATGACAGTGGAGGACAGTAGAGCTTAGGCGAGACTGGTAATTACATAGAAAATTGTGAAAAAGGAAGCACACAGCACAAGAAAACCATAAGCAAAAGGGGGTTGAAAATAGGGTTAGAATGCAGCAAAGGTAGAGCAAACGAAAACAAAACCTGTACACATGAGAAAGGATAAAGAGCCTGCCAAACATTCACACAAATAGAATCTGTAACTACAGAATGGGGAAAAGAAGGAGAAATAGAATATGAGAGTAGGAAACCTTGACCAGAAGAAAGGGAAAAGGCACTAGGAAAGGATCAGGATATATCAGATGTTGACTTTAAAAGGCTATGCTAGCAGAAGAAGATAAAGAACTTAAAAGAAAGGGACTTTGGGCCAGAAAAAATCAGAAGCCCAAAAGAATCACATAGGACAAAAGAGTCTACGCACGAGGATGGGATGAAGATAATACAAGGTGGGCTGGAAGTTTTAAAAGTTCCTAATGGGTTAAAATCACTAAACTTACAGGGGGAAGTTGATTATGACGTAACCTAGATTTTAAGACCAAATGAAGAAAGAGAAAATAATTAAAAAAAGGAGGTGGATGTATATAAGAAGAAGGAAGGGGAAGTTGATCTGGTAAAGTAGGATGGAAGCAAATACAACCTTGAAAACACAAACCTCGATGGAAAAAATGGAGGAGAAGAGACAACAAAATAGAGTAACACCATTAATATTACATAGAACTACCAAGCGAGGATGAAAACAAAGAACACAGTGGAGAAGAGATTAAAGGAGACACATCTACATGGGTTTTAGTGGAGAATGACCTAGCTACAGCCATCAGAAAGTATTTGAACTTGAAAAGGGAAAAAGACACCATAAAAGGGAGTAAACAGGAAAAGCAGAAAGTATATGATGTAAGAGCCAGGTTTATATATATATATATATACACGTTCAGTTTTATTGGTTTATACTACAAGTGAATTTCCTTAATCTTACTAAGCCATAAGAATAAAATACCACATTTATATAATCACTCTACAAGAGGTTACATCAGTAATAGAGTTATACAAGAGTAACACTAGATATACTGAAACACTATGAATTATTCTTCCAAAAATATACACTGGTTATAATACATAATGTCCATCCTACTGACTAGGCCCTGGCCTAGCACCACACCCCTAGGTTGCATGGGGTGATAGAGGGGGTGGTGCCGATGCCAGGATCTCTATTAGGTTCATTATTATTACATCTTGTAAGACGGTGAACTGGCCCAGGAGGGGCACGTCCACTACCTGTACCTTTACCATCAGTGTAGGTATCTCAGTTGCTATTATTTGAACACATCACCAAATTTATGAGAATAAAATCTCAATAAGTCTAACATTAACAATTTATTATGAAAGTAAAACAAGTGACGTGTTCAGCTGTATAGGCTACAGAAATCATTATTTAAAACTATAATCAGTGCATATAATATAAAATGATTGAAATTCATACACCATGCATACACCAAACATTTCTCAGTTGTTAATAGGTCAATATCACTTGGTCAGATTGGCCATAACCCATGGCTCACTCAAGGATAATAGGGTGTCCCTTATCCGGCACCATCTCACAGCCATTACGACCTCTCAGGTCACTTTACCACCATAAGGTACCGCATGTCGCCGGGTCACCTTGCCACCATAAGGATCATCCTAATATTTCATTTTAAGATATCTCAGGTCACCTTACCACCACAAGGTACTGGATGTTGCCGGGTCACCTTGCCACCATAAGGATCATCCCAATATTTCATTTTAGCCATTCTTTTATAGCATGGGATAGTGTTGAGAAGTTGCAACATCCCATTTCTAATCTGCCTTATGAGTTAACGGTGATGACTCCTACGGGGGAGAAGGTGATTACTTCCTCGATGTGTTCGAATTGTTCCATAGTGGTGCGTGATAGGTCATTTGTAGTGGATTTGATTTACTTACCTTTAGATAATATAGATGTTATTTTAGGGATAGATTGGTTGAGTCGGAATCGAGTACTTCTCAATTATTGTGATAAGACTCTAGAATTCCTTTCAGTTGTTTCTGGGGAAAAACATTACAATATTATCAGTACACATAAAGCTATTAAGGGATTGAAGAGTATTGATTTAAGTTGTATTTTCTTGTATTCTGTCAATCCGGAGTTGAGCCAAGATCTACATGGGATTCCTATAATCTGTGAATTTCCAGAGGTCTTTCCCTCGAAAATTTTAGAACTGCCACCAAGGAGAGAGATAGAATTTTCCATTGACATGGCACTAGAAGCAAAACCTATTTCCATTACTCCATATAGAATGTCTGCGATAGAATTAAAGGAGCTTAAAAAGCAGATTGAAGAACTACTGGAGAAGAATTTCATCCGACCTAGTGTGCCACCTTGGGGAGCACTGGTACTATTCGTGAGGAAGAAAGATGGCAGTTTAAGATTGTGTATTGACTATAGACAACTCAATAAGGCAACTGTTAAGAATAAATATCCGCTATCCCAAATAGATGATTTGCTAGACCAGTTGAAAGGGGCCACGGTTTTCTCGAAGATAGACTTGAGATCAGGGTACCACCAGATCAGGGTTAAAGAAGATGATATCCCGAAGACATCCTTCAGAACGAGATATGGGCATTACGAGTTTCTGGTAATGCCGTTCGGAGTCATAAATGCACTTGTAATTTTCATGGATTATATGAACCGTATCTTCAGGCCCTACTTGGACCAGTTTGTAGTGGTCTTTATAGATGATATTTTGATATACTCGAAGAGTGAAGAGGAGCATAGTCAGCATCTTCGGCTAATACTTCAAATCTTAAAGGAGAAGAAACTCTTTGCGAAGCTAGAAAAGTGTGAATTCTGGCTACAAGAGATAAAATTTTTGGGTCATGTCATTTCCAAAGATGGTATAGCGGTAGACCCCAGCAAGACTGAAGCAGTATTAAAGTGGGAGAGGCCCAAGACTATGACAGAGATTAGAAGTTTTCTGGGGTTAGCTGGGTATTACAGGAGATTTATACAGGGATTTTCTCGAATAGCATTGCCTCTGACTCGATTAACCAGGAAGGAAAGTCTTTTCAAATGGACTCAAGAGTGTGAGGATAGTTTCCAGGAGTTAAAGAATCGATTAACTACCCCTCATGTTTTAATCATTCCTGATTCTTCTAGACATTTTGAAGTTTATACAAATGCTTCTAAGAAGGGACTAGGCTGTGTTCTGATGCAAGAAGGTAGAGTGGTTGCTTACACTTCCCGGCAATTATGATCACATGAGGAAAGTTACCCCACACATGACCTAGAGCTAGCAGCAATAGTTTTTGCTCTGAAAATCTGGAGGCACTTCTTATATGGAGCCGTGTTCGAAGTTTATAGTGATTATAAGAGTTTAAAATACTTTTTTGATCAGAAGGAGTTGAACATGAGGCAGAGGAGGTGGATGGAGTTTATTGATGATTATAAGTTTGAGCTGAAGTACCATCCGAGAAAAGCTAATGTAGTAGCTGATGCATTAAGTCGGAAGTCACTACACGTGGGTCAAATGGTAGTGAAATAGATGAAGTTATTAGAGGAAGACATAACACTTACCTTGAATCAAGTCGGGGTTTTGTTTCGCCTCAGCTTCACTCAAGATAAAGACTCTTCCTGCTGCCTGTGGTGTTCGTTCAGGCCCTTTTCCATTATTCATTGGGCAACGTCTCTGTAAATGCCCTTTCTGGCCACAACGGAAACAAGTGGCTTGAGTAGAGTAACATGACCTATCCCCGTGAACTCGTCCACATCTTCCACATGTGCTCACTGCTGGTCTTTGTGGGAAGGGTTTGGGTCCGATAGCTACATGCTGTTTACCTCTTGCATGGTTCTTGACCCTGAGATCCCTACTGTATGTAGAAGCTTCCCTCTTCCTCTTCCATATAGTTTGGCGTTCCTTCTCCTCCCTTGCCGCTCTCAGACTCTTTTCCAGCAGTCTACATTTATTGACTAGGGAGGAGAACTCTCGAATCTCCAGAGCAACCACCGCACTCCGGATTTCTGGATTTAGTCCGATTTCAAATCTAACCACCTTCCATGCTTCATCTGGATTATATTGGAGATAAGTGGAAAACTTAGACAATTCTTCAAATTTAGCCACATATTGGTCAATGGTCCAGTTGCCCTGCCTAAGCTGAAGAAATTCAACTTCCTTTTCAGCCCTCACACTGCTAGGAAAATACTTTACCAAGAACGTTTCTCAGAAAACCAGCCATGTAATCTGTCTCCCCTGGTGGACTAGCAGCTCTTTGGTTCCTCTCCACTAATATTTAGCTTCAACCTTAAGCATATATACTGCAAAAGTGATCTTTTGCTCATCAGGGCAGTCTAGGACATCAAAAATCTTCTCTAGTTCCACCAACCATCTCTCAGCAGTATTTGGATCATATCTGCCCATAAAAGAAGGAGGCCGAATCCTCATAAACTCTGTCCATCCATTCTCATTCCCTACTGCTCGTGGGTTGCCATGCTCATCACCATGGTTGTTGTTATTTTGCATGTGTTGTAAAATTTGATTTGTGGCAACTACTTGGTCTTGAATAGGTCACTATTGAGGTGATCAAGCCCAACAGCGGATTAAAACCTTACAGTAGCAATCACACCACCAAAACATATAGTTAGAAAACACTAGTAATTTGCTAATCATAAATTCATGCGACCCTACACAAACACCACAATCTTATTCGAGTCCTTCATAAGTCGACATAGGTGACCACCCACCCCCATGGTCGCCTAGGACTGACTTCCTCTGATACCAAATATGTAAGAGCCAAGTTTTTTTTTATATATACGTTCAGTTTTATCTTGGTTTATACTACAAGTGAATTTCCTTAATCTTACTAAGCCATAAGAATAAAATACCACATATTTATATAATCACTCTACAAGAGGTTACATCAGTAATAGAGTTATACAAGAGTAACACTAGATATACTGAAACACTAGGAATTATTCTTCCAAAAATATACACTAGTTATATTACATAATGTCCATCCTACTGACTAGGCCCTGGCCTAGCACCACACCCCTAGGTTGCATGGGGTGATAGAGGGGGTGGTGCTGATGCCAGGATCTTTACTAGGTTCATTATTATTACATCTTGTAAGACAGTGAACTGGCCCAGGAGGGGCACGTCCACTACCTGTACCTTTACCATCAGTGTAGGCATCTCAGTTGCTATTATCTAAACACATCACCAAAATTAATGAGAATAAAATCCCAATAGGTCTAACATTAACAATTTATTATGAAAGTAAAACAAGTGACGTGTTTAGCTGTATAGGCTACAGAAATCATTATTTAAAATTATAATCAGTGCATATAATATAAAATAATTGAAATTCATACACCATGCATACACCAAACATTTCTCGGTTGTTAATAGGTCAATATCACTTGGTCGGAGTGGCCATAACCCATGGCTCACTCAAGGCTAATAGGGCATCCCCAATCCGGTACCGTCTCACAGCCATTACGACCTCTCAGGTCACCTTACCACCACAAGGTACTGCATGTCGCCAGGTCACCTTCCCACCATAAGGATCATCCCAATATTTCATTTTAAGATATCTCAGGTCACCTTACCACCACAAGGTACCGCATGTCTCCGGGTCACCTTGCCACCATAAGGATCATCCCAATATTTCATTTTAAGATATAGGTGTATCACTCACACATCACACCATCACATATGCCACTTATGCTTTTAATCATTCACTTCATATGCATCACATACACCTTTGAGATCATGCATCACATGAATATACAATTTTCCCATATATCATACATGCCTTTCACTAGGTCATGCACTCTTATATTTTCTTTAATGCAACATATATACAACACACACACATGCCTTATTTGCATATACCTCATCCATTTACCATGCAAGTATTTCACACATGCACACACTTCTCATTCATATGCATCTCATCAATGCATCTTGTATACATCTCACACACATCTTATCTATATGAATATCATCAAAGCATCATGCATCCATCTCACATACATCTCATCTATATGATTTTCATCAATGCATCATGCATCCGTCTCACATACATCTTATCTATATGAAATATGTGATTTAATTTCTCATAATAAAAGGATGAAATCCACACTACAATGCATCATTGAAAAGGTATTTAATTTTATTTTAGTTTCCCTTAACATCATCCATTCATTGGAGTTCATTTAGAGCATTCAAAATGCAAAGCAGAGCAAAAACAGCCTCAAACACGGCTTGGCCATGTCACCAAGCACGATCGTGCTTCAAACTATGCAAACCATGCTAAAACACCACAAAATAGCCCGAAGCGTGGCCTAGCCATGTCACCAAGCACGGCTGTGCTTCGGGTTTTCTCTACAGTCCAGATTTTCGTCCAGTCAGACCTTCCTTTACTAAAAATACCATAACTCTCTCAATTTAACTCTGATTAAGATGATTTTGGTGTGGTTAGAAAGCTAATAAAATTATCTACAACTTTGATGTTTACTACTTTAACCGATTAGAAACATAAACCGGTAAAACACGTGTCCGGAAACAGCATCGCCATTCTATGCATTAAATCTGACCTTTCTTCACTCATCTTGGGACATCTCTCTCATTTTAAATCCGATAAAGATGATTACAGAGGCCTTAGAAAGCTAAGAAACAGGGCTACAACTCATATGTTAGACATATTTTTAGATCCGATGTAAATCATAACCAATAGAACCAACCAAATAGAGCATCGATTTTCACCATTTTCAAGCCAAAAATCAGCAAACACATGTCTAATCTATGCATCCAACTTTCACCTTTCATGGCCAACCATAAATATACATCATGAATCATCAAAAGAGGATATATGAAACACTTATAAATCATTCAAGATACATTAGATTCCATGGAAATATGAATAATGTTAAACCTACATATAAGATCACTTCTCTAGTTGTTATAGTAGGATTTCTTGAGAGCTCCCTGATTTCTCCCACTTTTCCCTAGTTCTTTCCTTTTTTTTCCTGCATCCAAACCCTTGAATAAACTTCAAGGAATCATAAACTAGAAGGAGAAAGCTTTAAACAATATCAGGTCACAAAATTACTTTAGGTTTTCCCTTCTTCTTCCTTCTCTCTTCTCTTCTCTCTCTCTCTCTCTCTCTCAGTTTTCCTGGAGTTTTTTCTGAAGTCTCCCTTGGTTGGACACCCTCCTATGATATTTATCTTAAAAATATTAATAAAATAAAGTTTTCTTCTAGAAGGTTTAATCTCCTTCCAACTATATCCCCAAACTAGATTTTATTTACAGATTTCCCTTTCATTATATCTAAGGACACATTTGGCTTTTCCACTTTTAGAACAACTCATTAATCTTTTCCTTAAATAAAACTTAGTATCTCTTAGAGACACATTTTTTATTCATAATTCTAGCCCCTCTCTCACTACTTAATTTTTTCTAAGAGGTTAGAAAATTAAGGTTTCATCCTTCCTAGTTTTTCTCCTACAAGGAGAATTAATATTTTTCCCCAAACCTTTGAACCTAGAAAATCTTGCCATAACATAGAATTAATTGAGGGATGTTACATATGACCCTTCTTAAAAGATAAAAGAAGATGAGATAAGAGGAAATAGGAATCCTAAGAGGCTAGAATAATTGGAATATACAGGAAACAGAGCAGAAGGAAACCAAGAGATGAACAAGGCTGAGGAGGCGGGCCTTACCATGCCTTACCCCTCAAAAAGACGACCATAAGTTAAAATTGTTGAGGGTTTGGGGTTGCTTTGATAGTTCAAGAATTGAGAGACTTATGTCTCAAGAATAAACCATCGCTTTTGTTTCTAATGGAGACTAAAAAAAAGGATAAGAAGATGGAGAACCTGAGGAGGAGACTAGGGTTTGAAGACTTAGTTGTAGTTAACCCAATTGGAAAAGCAAGAGGCCTATGCCTAATGTGAAAAAATGGATGTAAAGTGGAAGCCTTAGAAAGATGCCAAAACTACATTCATACTAAATTCAAAATGGAAGATGAGTTAGAGGAGTGTTTTAGCACCTTTGTGTATGGAGACCTGGACCCAATAGGAAGAAAATGGCTCTGGAGAATAATGACTGACCTAAACCCAGGTATTTCACAACCTTGGCATTGTACAGGGGATTTTAATGAGATCTTACACCAGAATGAAAAAGAAGGGGTCAGAGCACATAATAATAAACAAATTGAATGTTTCAGAAAGTTTTTATAGGATAATGATCTATATGATTCTCCTGTTAAAGGATGAAAGTTTACTTGGAGCAATATGAAAGATATTAGGGGGTAAAAGAGAGGATTGATAGATATGTAGCTAATGATTTATGGTTAAAGAAATATAAGGATGCCAACATCTCTGCTCTAACAGTAGTGGGATCTGACTATAGCCCACTTATTTTGAATACCAAACCACCTTTCAAAAAGAAGGATAAATGTTTCAAGTTTGAGGCGTACTAGGTAGATCATGATGAGTTCCAAAATGAAGTTGGAAATTGCTGGAATAATAGTGAAAATGTAGATAATCTTGTTGTTTTGTCATCTAAGATTAGCAACATGGAAACTCACCTAAATGAATGGAAGAGAAAGTGGTTTAAAAGAGTAGAAGTAAAAATATCCAAAATAAAGTGAAGATTACAGCAAATGCAAAAAGGCAGCCAATGTAAGGAAGCACTAGAAGAGAAGAGATTATGTGCTAAAATCAATTACCTATGGAAACAAGAAGAAAGGTACTAGTCCTAGAGAGCTAGAGTTAAATAGTTGAAATATGGAGACAAAAATACTAAGTTTTTTCACCAGTCCACCATGCAAAGAAGGAGGCACAACGGAATTCCAAGAATCAAAGACGAAGAAGGGAGGTGGATAGAGGAGGAAAATAATATCCAGAAGACTTTCCAGAATTTCTACTTGAAGTTGTTTGAATCCAACAACCCTAGTGACTTCCCTAACCTAGAAGAGGTACTGCCTAAGTACATTACTGATGAAATGAATGTAGAGCTATTAAGAACAGTGACAGAGGAAGAAATGGAGAAAGTCATTTTTAATCTATGAGCCATGAAAGCTCCTGGCCCAGATGGAATAAGTAGAGTTTTCTATCAGAAGGCTTGGGAAGTGGTGAAGGAAGATATGTATAGAGTAGTCAAGAATTTCTTTGAAGATGCCCAAATTCTAAAGGAAATCAATGAAACATATATCACACTTATCCCTAAAATAAAACATCCTGAAAAGGTAGGGCAGTTTAGACCCATTAGTTGTACTAATTTCTGTTACAAAATCATTGCAAAGATCATTGTCAACAAGATGAAAGTTTTCATGAATATGAAGATTTCCCTAAAGCAAAGTGCCTTTGTGAGTAGAAGGCTTATTCAAGATAATACTCTATTATTCCAAGAGGATTTTCATTCACTCAAGCATAACAGGAACAAGAAGAAACATTACATGGTCATCAAACTAGACATGAACAAAGCATATGACATATTAGAATGTAGTTTCCTCAAGCAAGTCCTGGAAGTGTTGGGTTTTCATGCAAAATGGATAAGGCTTATCATAAGTTGCATGACAACAATAAGTTACCGTATCAAAATTAATGGTGTTTTAGGCCTTACTTTCTATCCTCAAAGGGGCTTGAGACAAGGAGATCCTTTATCCCCATATCTTTTCATTATGGCAGTAGAGGTGTTATTTAGGGGAATCGAAGCAGCTACGAGAAACAAAGAAATTAGCTAAATTAAGCTAGCAAAAAATGCCTGGGAGCTCATCCACCTATTCTTTGCAGATGACTCTATTCTATTCACAATAGCTAAAGACTAGTAGACAAAAAATTTAAAGAACATCCTTGAGGAGTATTTAAAACACTTTGGTCAAATGATAAACCTAGACAAATCAGGTATTATTTTCAGCAAGGCTACTCCAAGTGTTAAGAAGGAAAGGATACAAGAGGTGCTGCACATGCCAGTGTGGGACAACCCTAGAAAATACTTGTGAATTCCAGTGGTATAGGGAAGATCTAAAAGACAAGCCCTCAATTGGATTATAGACAGTGTGAAATAGAAGATATCAAGATGGAAAACAAAGTTTTTGTCTCAAGGGGGAAAAGAGGTTCTCATTAAAGCAGTTATACAAGTCATCCCCACCTATGCCATGGCTACTATCTTATTTCCTAAAACCTTTTGTGCAAAACTCTGTTCGGAGATAGCTAACTTCTGGTGGAAGAGTAATGGAAAGGATAATGGAATCCACTAGGTCAGTTGGGATAAACTGACAAGAAAGAAAGTTGAAGGGGGAATGGGCTTTAGAAACTTCAGTAATATGAATGTTGCTTTATTAGCAAAACAAGCATGGAAGATGCTAGATGAACCCAATTCTCTTTTGGGCAAGTATTTTCAAACAATAATACTTTCCAAAGTCTAGTTTTCAAAAGCCAAAACAAGGAAGAGGCAGTTCTTGGGGATGGTTAAGTCTTTGGGAAAGCAAAGAATTCTTGATGAAACATAGGAGTTGAAGAGTTGGCAATGGGGAAGATATAAATATATGGGAAGATAGATGGCTCAGGAGTGTGGAGCTAATAAAAAATGACTCCAATAGCAGCTTGGACTGAGTTGCCTCCCTAATTGATAAAGATTCTAAGACTTGGAAAGAGGAGATACCGAGAGAAATGCTACCATACACTAAAAAAAAGATGTTCTTGTAATTCTTATACCCCTCTCCAACCAACCTGATAAATTCATCTAGCCACTAGAAAGGGAGGGTCATTATAGGGTTAAGAGTGGATATAATACTGTCAAGAGAGGTGACTCTACCAATAATGTATCCACTTTTGCCTCTATCAATCCAAAGCTTTAGGGGAAGGTATGGGAGTCTCCTATTCCTCCAAAAATCAAGACCTTTGTTTGGAAGATCCTACATAATGTTCTACCTAGTAAGCCAAATCTGTATAGAAGGAAAATCTCCCAGGACCTAGTTTGCCCAATTTGCTACGAGAAACCAGAATCCCTAGAACACATCTTCTTGGAATGTAGTTGGACAAGACCTACTTGGTTTGGAGTGGACATTCAAAGTCAGGTCAACCTAAGTGAAGGCTATAGGCTATGTGACAGGTTATGGGTGATAATCGACTTATACAGTAAGACTAAGGGCTTTGACCCAAAAGATGCTATGGCAAAAGTTTTTATCATATTGTGGTTCATATAGAAAGAGAGAAACAACTCTGTGAACATATCAAAATTGAACCAAGCAGTCATACAAAAAGTAAGAACCTTGTTAGGTAGCTTAGTTAACCAGCACACAAAATAAAAGTAAGCATACAGAGGTCGATAACAGGGAAAGGGGAGCATCAGGAGAATGTTTATAACTTATCCAAAAAAAAAATAGTTGTTTATATGCTGAGAACATTGCTACAATATACACAAATATGTTACAAGCAGCTGCACATGAACAAGCCAACGATATGAAAGGTGCTCTTAGCTACATTATCCAAAATGTTTTGTAATGTGCCACAGGAGTTCAAGCACTTGTTAAATGCTGAGGTTGGTTACATTTCTTAGTTTAGCAACTTCATAAGATTAACCTTGGTTTGCATCGTACGAACGTAATGATCCAGCAACTTGGGGGTCTGATTAATCCAAAATAGTGGTCATTATTTTTATATCTTATTATTCAGGATCTCATCTTCAAATTTCATTATTTGTGGTCAGTGACAGAAACAAGCACCCAGTTTACATGTGCTATTGACATCAATGCTTCAATAGCATCAACCCGCAAGGTTATATCACAATTCTTTCAACGTCACCGATTTTCTTTGCTACCTACTCTGCAAAAAGTCTAAACCTTCCTTAAACCAGTTGCCCCAAGGACAAGCTATTCAGAGAGTGCCTCATCGCTCTATAGTTTTCTATTTGTGGGGTCTTTATGCGTACATTGTTAAACTCCTGTCCCCCACTCTATATAAGCCTCGGATTTTGATATCTTTGTAGTGCTCGGTTCCAAGGGAACCTAATCAAGTGCATAGTCAATTTTTAAATACCTAATTTTTTTTTTCAGTAATGCTACTTACGCAATTATTTTTATATATATAAAATTAAATTTATGTCACGTATTAATATGATTAATAACTAATCATTCAACTGTCTAGACACAGGAATTTTTTTATAAGGTTGTAATTATTACTACTCTTGTTTGTTTTCTTATATATTTTTGTTTCTATTCCTTTTTTATTTAAAATTTGTGCATGTCCTAAATGCACCAGGTAAATGTTAAAAAAAACACTGTCAAAGTCATTTTCAACAAACAAAGCATGTTTGGTTTGCATTTTTTTCTGCTTTTTATTTTATGAAAGATAAATAATATGACCAAAAATGTGTTTGATTGAGTTGAAAAAATATTTTTTAAAATTTTTTTTTAAAATAGGGTGAAAATAAATTTGTCTAAAAGATATTTTAGGTATTTTCCAAAAAAATTGACCGGTGGTACTATTGTAATTCAAAAGAGAGTATATTATAAATATTTAAAAAAAATCTCATAATTATAAAAGATCAAATTCAAAAATTAAGTATCATTTATAACCCTTTATATCATTTGATTTGAAAATAAAGATGAACAATTTTTTTTTCATAAAACAAACGTATTTCTTAAATAAAAAACTTGCAAATGAAAATACATTTAAAAAATAAAAATAAAAATTGAAAATATTTTCAAAAACCCAATTGTAATTAACAAAAAGGCTAAGTAACTCATTTGGATTTACTCTCAAGATGCAAAGCTTTTAAAAATGAAGCCTGTTTTTTTTTAGTATTTACTTAACGATCTAAACTTTTAATTGAATATATTCTTTAAGCTTGTTTGGTTAAGGGGTTACCAATTTATTGTTGTTGCTCTTATTCTTTAATGATTGAATTTTTATATGATAGGTCTGCAATATATGAACGCATTATTATATTTTTAATTTAATATTTTAACATTGTTGACTATCCAACAAGAAAAACTAAAAAAAAAAAAATTCAAATATGCACACAAAAATTGATGACTACAAATAACGGACATCAGTATAACATGACCAAAAAAAAGTATAAAATGAATCACCGTTAAGGGTAAAATCAACTATTTATAGTTTTAAAACATGCGCAATCAGTCTGACATCAGCTTATAAAAATTAATTTCCTTTGTTTTTTATCAATAATTATTTAATCGCCTCTCAACTTTTAAAATACAGAATGCAATTTAGAGAATCTAACACAACATAAGATTGCATTTAATCAAAACTTTTGTGCTGAGTATTCTTTTGTTGGTTGTTGTCAGGGGCGGACCTTCCCTTAGACAGGGAACCGCCCCTCCAAGAAATTTTTTTTATTTTATAAATTTTTAAAATTTTAGTTAAATGTATATAATTTTTTTTAAAAAAATATATTTTATATTAATTGTTAAGCATCTCTTTTGTCCCCTCAGTAATTTTATTTAAGATTTGCCACTGGTTGTTGTCCCCATGTGTCTGGAAAATGTATTTATAGCTGATAGAATCAATATGAGGGTGATTTGCACAGGTTTTAATAATTGACTTGAGAAATTTCTAAGTAGACCAATCTATTAAAAATAATATATTAAGTTGATTATAAATAAATATGTGAACATATTATATGTATAGTCTTTTATATTTGATAAATTAAGTCTATTTTAGTTTTTTTTTTAATTCATTTTGATGTGACTGCCTCTTACAATTTCTCTAATTGAATATACGTTCTTATCATGGAGGGTCTAGTCAAGGGCCCCTTTACTCTAAAATCAACTTTATTCTGGTGGAAGATAAGTTCTGTCTCTATTTGAAAAATAATATGTTGGTGTATTGTTTCTTTGATTTTATCCCTCTCTCTCTCTCTCTGAAAGACTTTGACCCAGGTCAAGTAAGCAAGTCGTCTGTATGTTCTTTGGAATTAATAAGATCCCTGCCACATGGGTAGGGCATGGATAGAACATTTAGTAAAGCTTTCAATATCGATGGCGTGAAAAAGGAACCTACCAGGGTCCCTTCTCCACGTTGGTATGGGTCAATTGTTATCTCGGTCATTTTAAAAAATCTATATTGTCAAAAAGATTCGTTCACTTTATAGATCACTTATAAGCGCGTTATTTACAGTCATGTAAATTGACAAGTTTCAATTTATGGCCGCATATAAAGTTAGTTTTACATAAATAAATATTTTAAGAAGCCTGAAAATTGACAATCTTACACGACACGGTAGGATAAATACGTATTATCTAAGTGTAATTCAAAAAGACAAGTTAATTTTTCAAATATTTATGCTTCTTGGATTAAAATTTAGGATAAATTCCAGATTATTTCTTTTGATTTGATCTAAAATCAATTTGTCTCCTTTTAATTTAATGTGGGTTATTTAACTCTCTTATAGTTAATTTATTATGTAATCACTTGACATCTTGTAGTATCTTTCATCAAAATTTTAATAGTTGAATCATATGAATATAAAAACGATGAATAGTATTATTTGACGTATATTTTACTTATATTTTAAATAATTTCATTGTCTTTTCAAGTCAACATCAAGATGATATATAAAAATTGAAATTTTGATCTTAGTCTTAGTAATAATCTTATACCACTATGAAACTATACAATTTATTAGCAAAATATAATATTAACAACAAAATTATTTATCATTTTAATATTCACATAATTATTTTTATTAAAATTTAGATAAAAAAAACACCACAAGATGGCTAATACTTTAAATGACACTTTAAATCACAAGAAAATTATTTGACCACAAGAGATCATATGTAATTTACCCTAAAAACTTTTACCATATACAAATAAAAAATGTACCTATAAATGATATGACAATACTTTGGATGCTATTATCATATCTATGTGCCTTTTTAAATGAGAAATTACAGTAATTTTACTACAAAAGAAAATTAAGCTCTTTAAAATTAGAATTGTATACTGTAAGATGCTTCTTGATATTCATATTTTTGATAATTTTTTGGTTAAATTATAAATTTAAAAACATGTTATAAATCTCAAAATATAATTTAAGGTGAAATACGTCACATCTTAAAAGATTCGAGATATTTCTAAATTTCTCTAAAAATTATGTACACAAATAGCTAATAATTTAAACGAGATCCCACGGGAAGGAAAAAATCTGAAATGTGTAGTGTTTGCTCTATGTGCATGTAATTAAGAATTTTCCCTTCTATTCTCTTCAAAACAATGTAAAAAATAATAATAAATATAAATGCCGCTTAAATAAGGACTGTTTTAAAGGCATAAGCTATTTTGCATAAGTGCTTATTAAAGGTTAAAGGCATAAGCTTTTTAAGGAACTATAGGAGCTAGTTTTAGCGTTTGGACAGCTTTTTGGAAAAGCGGAAGCTATTTTGCAGACCCAACACGGAAGTTTCTCAAATGTGAACTTTTTCAAAAAGATGGATATACCTAATGCTTTATAAATAATTTTGAGACAAAAGTATCTGTATCCTTTTAAAATATTTACTCATGATCCTATCATTACACTATAAAAATGAACAAAAATATAAATTTAGATAAAAGGAAGAAGTTCTTAGCCAAATGTTAGAAAGTTTGTCCATAAAAGTACTTTTTATGAATGCTCCAATTCAAAAAAGCCTTCTCATGAAAATTAGAATTTCTTTTATAAAATAAAATTGGACCTAAATCATTGATAAATCCTTCAGAATGCCCTGACTTGGCTATCTAATTTCATATCAAGAAGTTTGAATGAGATAAAAATAGAAGGAAATATTAAGACAAGTACCTATACACTTTGCAATTAACAAATCTAAGCTTGATATTCCCATTATAACACGTAGTACATGAACTGAACAGAGCAGAACAGAACACACGTAAAAAGAATCATGTCGGCCAGAATTATACTGCTACAAGCAAAAATCTGGGTGACCTCAAGTGAAAAAAATTCTACAACTCAGACACCCTTTCAAGTTAGAAACAAGTGAAAATAAGAGAGAGCTAGAAAATCACTTCTACATAACAGCCACCACTGAATTCTGATTACCAATATCAGAATATTAGTAATCAAACTCTTGGCTCCGAACAGAATGCTGCTTTCATCTGTCTGATAAAATCCTCACATTTCTTGTTTAATTCCTCTGTGTCCTCCCCATCATGTTCATCTTCATCAATGATATTTTCCTCTTCTTCATCTTTCTGTGTATCTGCAACTTCATCCTTTTTTTGTGTATCTATAACTTTATTTTCTTTCTGTGAATCTTTAAAACCATCTTGCTGTCCTACTATCATCAAACACTTTTCTTTTTCTTGTGGGAATTCAGTTTCTATACCATTTTCGCCGGAAACTAGTGATGCAATCTCCAATTCCTTGAATTCTGATCTGGCACTTTCTGTGCTGCTAATTGCATGTTCTTTGCTTTGGGAAGTACTTGATGATGACCCATTAATCAGACCAGAGCTTGTGGCTATAAAAACCAGAAGTCCGTTGCAGAAAAGGAACATATAACTCTTTCCAATGGTGAAGTTGAAGAATTGCATGAGGAATGGCTTGAAGGATTGGAGAAGCAAAGGAAGTGACAAAAATAAAACAGAGAAGAGAGAAACTGAAAGCAGAATTTTGATGATTCTGTGGGAATTGTGGGATAGGCCGAACTGGTTGTGAACTACGGGGCTTGGTTGCTTGAAATGACCCATTCCTTCTTTAAGCCTTGTGCTTGAACTTTGAAATTTGTAGAGAAATGCTCTATAAGGATTGAGGCTTTGGAGAGTTTGGGGGTGCGAGAAGAGCTGCGAGGCTGGTCTGATACATGCTCACAGGGAGTGATTTATACAAGGAGCGGGGCATGAGGGGTATACACCTGGATTCAAGACCCCAGAAGATTGCGTGATCTGCATTTACACAACTACCCTTGTTTGTTTAAATTGAGAACAAAAGAGTTAATTCCATTTACCTGCATTTAAACTGTAAAAGGGATTATATTTTAAAAAGAAAATAATTTAATCTATTATAAATAATTTTTTATTTATAAATAGTGTAAAGAGATTGTGATATGTAATAAAAATAATTTTAAAAAAATATTATTTTATTTTTTATTATAATTTAAATACTATTGATAAATAAAAATTTATTTATTGACAATAAATTAAATATTAATTTATTTTAAAATTAGTATTACATGATATTAAATATTTTTCTTCGATATTATTTTAAAACACCATTTTGAGATAATTTGTGACATTGAAAGAAAATCGATTCTCATAAGGCACAATTTGCAGAGAATAATTACCCCCGAAGAATTTGAGATACCTTAGGAAGAAGACCAGGTCTAAGTCAACTAACCTTCACATACTAATAAAATGCTTTAAGGCAAGAAACCGTGTAAGGTTAGAGGGTAAGCAAAGCACATTTCTTCCTCACAAAGCGACAAATTATATATAAAGAAATATATATATGTATGTATGTGTAATTTTTTTAACCACTTAGGTTTTTTTTAATGAATTAATATTTACTATTATTTTAATTAGTTCTTCGTAACCATTCGTTAGCCTAATCTTTCCTCGTTATTATACTTAAGTTACAAAAATAATTAAAGATGAGATAATGTTACTTTATTTTAAGATCAAAATATGTTACAATTTTTAATAAAAATTTATAGTAATACATGATAAATTTTAAAATAAATTATTATTTTGATCCTTAAAAAAAATTGATGCCATCAATTTGGTCATTCAAAATTATTAGTCATTATTTTATTTTCGATTTTTTTAAAAAAAAAATACATCATTTTAATCCACTAACATTATATTTATTAATTTGCTGACTTATTTTATCCAACATGGAACGTTGTCTAATGTTAAAAGTTAAATGAAAGAAAAATGAGTATTTTTTCAATAAGAGCTCATTTAGTAGTCAGGATTTAATAGTAGATGGATAATAGTAGGATAGGATATAAGCTTAATAATCTCATATCCTATCTTGTGTTTGATGTGCAACATGATATAATAAGAACTATCTTATCTTGTATTTGAAGTAAATAAAATAATGATAAGATATGATATAAATTATATAAAATAAAAAAATTACCCTTATAATAAAATTGCATATATACTTATTTAAAATCAATTTTAATATAAATTTTTTTATTACTTTATATATTGGTATAAATTTAATATATATATATATAATTAACAAAATAATATCTAAGTGAGAATTTATTTGTCTTTATTTTTCATTCATTCCTCTACCCACTTGCCAAGAAACTTTTTTTTTTATTTTTTTATTTTATTTTTTTATAAAAAAATCCAATCCTATTTTCAATGCATTCAATAAAATAACATACAAAATTAAATTCAAAGTAAAAAAGAAATGTACAATAAAAAGTCTGGACAAGTCAAAATAAACAAATCTGATTTACAGAACTCAATATTGGGTTATAATTAAAATAAGCAATACCTACAAAATTACAATCAAATTATAAACATCAAATCAACCTAATAGCAATACCACAAGTTACAGAGCAAAAAACATGATTGCTAAATCTAACAACTGTAAAATCTAGAGCCCAAAGCAAAAGCATAATATTCATACAACCAAAACCATAGAAAAAACAGATTCTCCTAGTAGATTCTCATTGTTTTAAAAACATATTCTTATTGCATGCATTAAAAAACAGAAAACAAATGCCCTAAAAATAGATGTATACTCATACAACCAAAATCAAATGCCCTGACAGATTTTCCTCCACCAGTTAGATCAACCCATATGTATACTCATACTCAAATGCGCTGGAAAATTCCCAAACATTAAGAAAATTACAATCAAATAGCTAATCACAGGAATTGTTTGACAAATTTAGTCTAGTAGACAGTAAAAACTAAAACCAAGCAGGGAAACAATGCAAATCACAGGTAGCCACCTCAAACCATAGTATACTTATTCCCATTGCATGTCATGCCATAAAAAACAAAATAAATTTACATCTAACTAAAATAGTGGAAATCAAACATACATTTCAAATCATAAATATATAGGTTCTCAAATCAAAATAGGTCATCATTCACATCCATATGTTTCATCCAACCAAAATAGGCCATCATTCACATATACATTAAACTAAGATGGAAAACAAAGTTACAGAAAAGAGTAAACTCCATAAGAACAACTATAACAATGATTTTACAAATGTCAGATGTTTAACATCATTAGCACCCCAAAAGATATGCAACCGATGTGACACCGATATTATTTTTTCTACTACAACAAAACACTCTTCATCTGTCAAGTTCATTTTATCCAACTCATTCAAAAGATTCCTAGAATTATCAAATACATCCTTGGCTATTCCAATATGATCTGCAACTTTACTCAGCCGTTCTAAACTCTGTTCTAGCCACGTTCCAAAACTCTTTCCTAACTCATTTATGCTGCTAGCAATTACGTTTGCTCCTCTATTTTTTTTTCATTGAATGACTTTCCACGACATCACTCTTTCTGTTAGATTGAGCCTGATTTACAGATGTTGACTGTATCAAATCTTTTTCAAGCTCTTCAACATCATTTTCTTCAAACTCTTTATCTAATTCCTTAACAGCATCAGCAGAGGCAACGACTCCTTTACTAATGGCACGATCTTTCCCAAAAGTAAAGGCAAACTTATCAAGCAGCAAGATCGATGTATATCTGTAGTCCTTTGCATTTGGATGACTCTACAGAAAATGAAAACACTTGAATTAATCATAAGTAGAAAGTGAAACAAAATAATTCATAAGATATGATAATCAATAAACACTTACCTTTATATACTCAGTCCACACATCATCACTATCTACTTTAATCATTTTTTTGTCCTCCCACCCGAATCCACTTTGATTTAGCATATCATAAACTATTGCATAGATAGCCCTTAACCTCTTCATTGCAGACTCAATATGTGGTTTCACTTTGATTCCATATCTAGGAAACCTTTGCTCTATCTTTGCCTTAGTCATTTTCAAAGTATGCACCTTGAATTGTCCATTGTCACATCTATGGCCTTCGTTCACGGTTTCAATCAATATGTCAAAAAGGGTTTCGTCCTATTGATTAGACAATTGCCTACGATCTCTCTTTTTCCTGATAGCTTGTTGCATACTACTCTCGGATTCCATTCCTATTTCATTACCAAAATATAAATCACAAATCAAGTATGGAATATATGAAGAAAAAGACCAAGTACAAATAACATGTGTCAAATTCAATAAACAAACAATATAAAATTTCACACTAAGTATTTATTGAAATTATAAATTACAAACATTGTAGATGTTTCAAATTCTTTCAAGAAATACATAAACCAAACAACCAGACAAAATAAAATTACAAATAAGAAACCAACAACTAAATAATCAACCCATGTGTCTATTAACAAGCCATTCATTCCACATTTGTGTTGCTATGTTTTCCCTCCAAGCAAACCACTCATTACTTGTCTCAATTGTGCTAATAGGATCAGCATGTGTTATATCCTCATTTTGTAGGGTTACATCCAATTCTGTATCCAATTGATCTTCTATTGGGTCAGTAGGCATTTCTCTTTTAATAAAATTGTGCAAGAGACAATAAGCAATTATAATGTAGTTTTGAGTTTTGATTGGGTAAAAAGATCAATTTCTAAGTATAGCCCAACGCATTTTTAATAACCCAAAAGTTCTCTCTATCACATTTCTTGTCATTGAGTGTCTCATATTAAAAAGCTCTTCCTTATTTGATGGTATGTATTCGCGTCTCTATTCACTACAATGGTATCGATATCCTCTATATGGAGCAAGAAATCCTTCACTGTTTGTAAACCCAACATCCACAAGGTAATAATACCCTATAATAAACTAAAATTGTTAATTGAACATATTAATAATTACTTATTCATTACTACTAATGCATCTCTACCATGTAAATATTTTTTTACCTATTGGGACTCTTAAACTATTCCTCCTAGAAATGACATCCTACATTATTCTTGAATCTGATGCTGATCCTTCTTATCTAGGTAACACATATATAAAGTTCATATCCCTTGAACATACGCCTAAAACATTGGTTGATATATCTCCTTTTCTTTTATGATATCTCGGTTTATCAATTACTGGCACATTAACTTGGATATGTGTTCCATCTAATGCCCCAAGACAACTTTATATACAAATAAAAATACAAATAAAAAGTTAATGTTTAACAAACTAGAGTGCAATTATTAATGTATTCTATAACAAAAACACCGTACCTTAAACCATTTCTATCTCTCATCTAAGCAATCTTGTGAAATAGGATCTAGTCCTCTAAGGAGTGTTTCTTGCAATCGTAAGACACTTTTCAACACTTTATTAAAGTACCTACTAACAGTTTCTCCAGACCTTTTAAACAAAAACTTAATCACTCAATTTTTAGAATGATGTGCCAATATGTGTAAGAACATAGCCACTTGTTCTTTAATACTTACTAGTCCATTATCTCTTAATCTGCCTTCAGTACGAAGGAGAAAGTATAATGAACAAAATGACATAATATCCATGCGAAGATGATTGACGAATGTAACATTATCTTGGTTTATCAATCCCTCTAAAAGTTCTCTCCTTAAACCCTTCTTAACCCTTGGTTGTTCTCTAAAACTATGATTTTCATAAAACCACAATGCAGAAAGACTCACTGTAATAAGAATTGCAAAACACATTCTAATAATCTCTAAAAACATTTATTCCAAAAACAGATATGACATAATCTCAAACTGATCTTCTGAATTCATATTTACCTATACAAATAACAAGAAAAAATAAACAACTTAAATGGAGACCATGAAGCCAAGAAGATTACAATCAAATAGCTAAAAACAAAAAAAGTCTCTGAATTCAATAGCTTGAGGAAGAAAATAAGGAAAGAAGAAGCCAAACAACGCTCGAGGCAAGATGAATGAAAGGAATTTGCTTAGATGCACAAAATATGTGACATTTTTATGTATCGGTACATCATATTATATAAACATGCATATAATTACTAGTTCACTACTAAAGCGCGAATTTAGTAAGTAAATATGCAAACATCAAAGTTTATAACTATTAAAACTCACTCCTTCCAATTTCATTCATCAAAATAGAGTTCATTTAAACATTTCTTTTGGTTTATAAAACAAACATCAAAAAATTTCTAATAATTATCGAACAGACTACACATTTTAGTATGATTTTGATTGCAATTAAATTTTAAAAAAACTAGCATTTCCATTTCAAGAGGTGTATCACAGGCTGATAGTCATATAGAAGTGAAGGGAAGCAAAATTGGTACATCTGATCCTTATTATCTTTTCCTTGAGTAAGCATGATCCTTATTAAAACTATAAGGTGTGTCTTTAAAACCTTTGAATTGAATTCTTATTTCTACATATAACACTACTAAGCATGCCCTATACTATGTTCTTTTGTTCAGATCACTAGTTTAATCATCAGAGTGTTATACTGACAACCATGGCCTCTCTTAAAGACTACTATTATCCTATACTTGAAATATGGTATATTTCAACCTTTTAAACCAGGCATGAACTAAAATACAATATAACTTAACTAAAAACAAAGACAGATAACTAGCTGTTTCCTTTTGTTGTTTCTTCCTCTTTTTTGTAATTATTTCTTTCTCTTTTAAAAGGGTTTAAATTTATTTTAAGAGACCAAGTACTAATAATATATACAGAATTGTAGAGACACAGTCAAGTAGTTCATCAGCAAAAATGTATGCATGTGGATGTCATAGAGCAATATAAAGAGCTCTTACATTGACTCAAGCGTTTGTTTTTTTCTAAAGTAACTTCTTTATTTAATCTTCACAATCATTCTATACAGAAGGAAAAGGAAGAACCTTTTGAATGTTTATATATTTGTGAAGGATTGAGAAGAAACTGAAACGAAATTGCTATTAATTTAGAGACTGAAAAATTGTCATCTCAAAAACTAATTTTTCTTGCAGTGGATAGACATGAGAATGGATGTTTTCTGTACTACAGAAAGAGCATGCAAGATGGTTCCAAATACACCAACAGAATATTCCAACCCCTTAGAGACAAAGTCATTTCAAATTAACTCAAAACTTCACTTCTGGTCCCATCCATCCGCTGGTGTTGAAGACAAAGTCATTTCAAATTAACTCTTACATTGACTCAAGCGTTTGTTTTTTTTTTTCTAAAGTAACTTCTTTATTTAATCTTCACAATCGTTCTATACAGAAGGAAAAGGAAGAACCTTTTGAATGTTTATATATTTTTGAAGGATTGAGAAGAAACTGAAACGGAATTGCTGTTAATTTAAAGACTGAAAAATTGTCATCTCAAAAACTAATTTTTCTTGCAGTGGATAGACATGAGAATGGATGTTTTCTGCACTACAGAAAGAGCATGCAAAATGGTTCCAAATACACCAACAAAATATTCCAACCCCTTAGAGACAAAGCCATTTCAAATTAACTCAAAACTTCATTTTTGGTCCCATCCATTCGCTGGTGTTGAAGATCTATCTAGCAAACTATCAAATCCAAGTCTTTTTTTATTTTCTTTGAATGGTTATTCAATGGCCCTCAAAATTGGTTATGCATAGAAATTTAAAACAAATATACTAACTACAATTTTTCTCAAGAAGAGAGCATAGCTGGCATTTGTAAAACTAGTTTCTAGAATCCAACCTCATTTCTAGCCCAACAAATAAACCAACCAACCAAGTCATAATACCAAATCCCACCCTTTCTAAATCATACATGGGCAAAACAAATGACAGAGTGAAAAACCAGCCATAATACCATTATGAAAAGAGCAAAATTTTTTTATTGCAACCATAAAACCAGCTAGCTCATACACGGACAGAACAAATGACAGCTCAAACATTCCACGAGCCAGGAAACAGAGCAAATTAGAATGCAAAAACTAGAGGGATTCACATGTATATACAAATTTTCCAGAGAGGAAAACTAGTGCAAACCTCGGATGATGAAGATCGACAGTGGGAGAAGGCTCCTTCTTTGGTTGACGATGGACTAGCGTTCTCGATGAGGGAGGAGCTCGAGGGTGAAGGAGGAGCTCAACAGATCCGGTACTCAAGCTCGAGGGTGAGGGAAGAGCTCGGGGGTGAGGCTCAAAGATCTTGAAGGTGAGGGTGAGGGAGCTCGAATGAGGGTGGAGCTCGAAGGAGGGTAAGGCTCAGAGATCTCGAGGGTGAGGGTGAGGGAGCTCGAATGAGGGTGGAGCTCAAACGAGGGTGAGGCTCAGAGATCTCGGAGGTGAGGGTGAGGGAGCTTGAAGAAGGGTAAGACTAAGAGATCTCAGGGGTGAGGGTGAGGGAGCTCGAAGGAGTCGAAGGAGGGTGAGGCAAATCTCGGGTGAGTAAGGCTGGAGAGCTAGCTCGAAGAAGAAGAAGGCTGGGCGAGAGAGGCTCGAAAGCTCGGGGTGCTCGAGAGATAGATTGGAGCTTGAGGGTGAGGGGCAATTTGGGAGGGGGATTGATTGTGAGATATCCGGTCACTATCCTAACTATAGAAACCGGATAAAAAAAACAACAGGCCCGGCAGGATAGGATAATGGACAAGATATTATTATCCTATCAGATTTATACACCAAACTAAAAATAACAATAGGATAGGATACATTATCCTATCCTATTGCCCTTATCCCATGCCCCAAACGGGCCCTAAAATTGGGACCAACTTTCTCACTCTCATGCTTGACTAGGAGGCAGAAGGGAAAAGAAGAAAGGATACCTCGGCAAGCTGGGCAAGGGCAAGCTTACTAGAAGGTAGAGATTGTTTGAAAAAGGGGTTGTGCTGGAATGTTAAGGAAGGAACATCTATCAGAATCTAGGATGACCATAGGATCCTTGATGTCTTTAGGCACAGGTTGATTACTAGGCCCCCCACTTTTGATGCACAGCATGTGATGGTGAATGAACTAATCAGTAATGGTAGATGGGGGTTGGGTGGAATAAGGCAATGGACATCTAAAGAGGAGAGGAGAGCTATTCAGGCTATTCCCTTGGCCTAAGGAGGAGGAAGAGATTGGCTAGTGTGGAATTACACAAAGAATAGGGTTTATTCGATAAATCTAGGTATAAAAGGTTTAAAGGGGTTGATAGCTCAACAGAGAACCCCCTTAGCTCTTCTATTCAAATTCCCAGTAAACTTTGGAAAGAAATTTAAAGCCTGAAAGCCCATCTAAGCATTCTCTTTGGAGAGCATTGACAAAATTTATACCCAACAAAGAAAATCTTCACAGTAGAAAATGTAGACCTAATCCGTTTTGCCCCATCCGCCAGGTTGAGCTTGAATATGTAGAACACTTATTTTAATGTGTGATTGGGGTGAGAAAGTTTGGTTCAGCAGTAACTTGGGACTGAGAACTGAGTTTGGAGACAGCTCTCGTTTTGATTTATGGTGCCAAAAAATGCCTGTTGAAGGAGTGAGATGGAGGATTATGTTAAAGCGCTAATAGATACTTTTTATTGGAGTAAATAGAACACAGGGTGTAGTTTAGTCTTCGAGAAACACTGATATTAATATACCAGCTTTTTTCATCAAAGTGGACTCTGCAGTACCAGGGGAGTACAGGAAAGTTAACTCTCAAAGAGGAAGCCCTAGCCTTGGGAGTAAAGGTGGAGAGGTTTAATCTGAAGGCCCCCCCTACTGTTCCTGATGAGACTTGGTGTCCTTCCCTGGTTGAATTTTTAAAAGTTAATATTGATGGGGATTTCTCTAAGCGAAATGGGCTTATTGGCAGTTGGGTGGTTTTTCGTAATAGCAATAGGCTCGTGTTGGATGGTTGTCGTGGTGTTAAAGCTTCTTCAGCTTTGATGTCAATATAAATTCATATGGCCCCTACTTGTTGATGGTAAGTATAAGGTAAAGAAAGGGTAAGACATTTTGAAAAGTAAGGAAGAAGCTTTTGGGAACAATAAAGTCTCGACTTCTATAGAAGGAAGATCACGCAGGACCCCATTTGCAACAGCGCAGACGCCAGTCCAAAAAAAAAAAAAAAACAGGGCAGACAAGACCCTGGAACATCTATTCCTAGGCTGCAGCTAGACTAGACCTACTTGGTTTGGGGCAAATATTCAGAGCACAGTTAATCCGCAGGAAGGATATAGACTAAGTGATTGGCTTTGGACTAATGTTGACCAGTATGATCAAACAGCAGGAGTGGATGTGTAGGAGGCTAGTGCCAAGATCTTTGATATTCTATGGTTTATGTGGAAGGAAACAAATTCATTTATGCATGAACAGAGAAAGATAAATCCAGGCGGAGTCATTCAAAATGCAGAGAGTTTACTATCTAATGTAGAAGCAAATCAAAATCAGATTATCAATCCAGAACCTAACAGATATAGGAGAGGTACAAGGAGGACAATCCGGTTGAAACCTCCTCCGAAGGGATGGATTAAAATCAACATAGATGCTACCTACTCTAGCTCAAGTTTGGAGAGTCGCCTAGCCGCCGCGATTGTTAGAGATACAGATGGTAAAGTGCTCACAGGTTTTGCCAAAGAATGTTTACTCACTCGGTGCTAGATTATGAATGCGGAGCAATGGAAGAAGCACTGGCGCTCGCGGAGAACCTACAGCTCAATTGGGTAACTTTTGAATCAGATTGCAAGACTCTGGTATAGGTCTGCAATCGAAAAAAGAATTTTTGGTGTATTATCCACATCCCCAAACTGATAGAGGCTCATCTCGGTTGAAAGTTTGTTCCCATTTGAGTGGATCCCCGAGAAAGCAACTCTGCAGCTCATACAGTGGCGAGCCTTTCCTCGAAGAGATGGTCGTATCATCTGCCGCCATGCCTGAGGATGATCGTGGATTCGGAAGTTAAGATGGACGGAAGGGACGATTAGCAGTGTGGATTGAGTAGAATTCGTGAGGTGTGGGTGTCTCTTCGTGAGAATTCCTGAAGTGTTAGTTACGCATAACATTTTCAGAGTGTGTTGCTTTATTGTTTTCCTTATTCTGATGTTTCCAGTGAGCCTGATTTGGGGGGCTGCTTCTTAAATCTCTGTCTCTTTGAGAGATGAACCTTGGGCCTTGTTGGCTGTAGGCTTCGACCAATCCCAAAATAAAAAAGCTTTTATGTCAAAGGCTCTTGCTCTCAGAAAAGCCTTCAATCTCATCCGAGCCAAGGGGTATGAAGCTAGTCTGGTTGAAAATGATTGCTCAGTAATGCTTGATGCAGTTAAAGATAACAATGCTGCAGTGGAATGGCAGTGTACTGGAGTCATTGAGAACGTCCTTGGTTTGAAAAGTGGTCTGCCACAAGTAACAGGTTGCTGTTTCCCCGATCAAGGGACAAGTAAATAGAGTTGTCGATTGGCATGCTCATATGGCCGTTAAGGAGACGTGTCCTGCAGGATGGATGGCTACAACCCATCCCCTCTGCAAGAATCTTGGATCAAGATCAGGCACGGGACGTTGTAGGAGTTGGTAGAGTTTTTTTTTGTCTTGGTGTTTTGCTATTTGCTTTCCTTTGTAGTTGTTCTCGTTTTTGTTGTGTTGGAATGAAAGTCTCTTTTGGCCAAAAATAAAATAAAATTAGTTCCTATTAGCAGATAACTTGCTATGTTGGACAAAATTGGATAACCTGATTTTATCAATAGACGTAAAGGACCAAAATGATATATTTTTAAAATGTTCAGACTAATAATGACAAATATTTCTAAGAATCAAATTATAGTTTATCATAAAATTTATCAACATTATGAAACATACGAAAGATACCAACATTATTTACCTAATGTAGCTACCTGCTAGGTAGTAAGTTGCTAACTATATAGCAACATTTTCTCATTTTGTTATTTTCAATTGAATAATTGGATCGCATATAGGACTTATTTGTTGTATCGTATAAGACCTGATTGTATAAATTTATACAATACAATCAACTCTTATCAAGTTTTTATGTATACACTGTATTATATAATTTTATCCAATCAAAATCCCCAATATAGCCATTAATAATTTAGTTAGGCCACACTTGACCTGATTATACTTGATTGTATAAGGAATAAATTCAAAAAATAAAATGTAGCCTCAGCCAACACAATACCTCTTTTCACTCCTTTTCCTCTTGCCAATAGATTTCTCCTTCATCACCCACAGTCATCTTCCTCACTTTTCATGGTTGACATATCTAGGATCAAACCACTACAAGAAAACTGACAATTTGTGACCATTTTTCTGTGACAACTAAAAAAATTGTCACTGAAAAAGACTTTTAGTGACAACTTAGAAGAGTTGTCACTAAAAGTTATACTTTTAGTGACGACTTAGAAAAGTTGTCACTGAAAGTTATACTTTTAGTGACAACTTTTAAAAGTTGTCACAAAAACACAATCTTTTAGTGACAACTTGATAAGTTGTCACAAAAAAATCGTCACAAATTGTCAATTTATAAGTTTTTGTGACAAATTTTTTAGATTGTCACTAAAAGATTACATTCAGTGACGACTAAGTCGTCACTAAAAGCTGAAAATACACCAAACCGTAGATTATGTTCTGATTTTAGGAGGAAATATTTTTTTCTTTCAAAATTATTTTCTACCATATTTTTAAATTTTTAAAATTTTCAATAAATTATTTTATCTTTTAAAAATTGAAGAAAAAATATAATTTAAAAATATAATTAGTTTAAAATAATTTAGTCTTTAGAAAATCTTTAAAATTTTGTCAATAAATCAAAAGTGGGAATAGTTTTAAGGAGATAATACTTTTTTATATAATTTATTTTAAAAAATAAAATATGGGAATCATTTGTTGGAAAAATAAAATAAAAATGCAGCAAAAAAAATAGAAATAATTTTAAAAAGAATAATCTGTCGTCACTAATGTCATTGAAAGGCCAGATAATGGAGAAAAAAATTATAAGCCAATAAAATTAGGAAGAATTGAAGTTTTCATCAAATAAAATTAGCTAAGTCAAAAATAAAAATAAAAAACATAAATAGTAACTTGTTTAGCATGATCTTTATTTTCAATCAGTAGATTACAATAAAATCTCACTTGGAAAGTTTCTACCTTCTAAAGTTATGAGATCCACCATACACCCAAAAAAAGGGACTTCAAGTTAGTTCCACCAACATGCCTCCTTGTTATAAACCATGAGGAAACAAAGATATGCAGGTTAAGTAAGCAATCAATTTAGATTCTCATGATTCTCTCAACTGAATGTTAGATAAAGGCAATATTATTAATTAATCAATGATCAAAGGCCATAAATATCCATTTTACTTTTATAGAACATGGAGTGTCAGTTTTAAGAAAAGTCATTATGCGTAAGAGCTTATCCCAAGTCACAATAACATTTAAAAATATAATTAGTTTAAAATAATTTTATCTTAAAATTTTTGTCGAAAAACTTTAAAAATTTGTCAAAAAATAAAAAGTGGGAATAGTTTTTAGGAGATAATAATTTTTTAGATAATTTATTTGAAAAAATAAAATATGGGAATAATTTGTTGAAAAAATAAAATAATCTATTGAAAAAAAATAAAATAGAATGCAGCTATCCTTTAAATAATATTATGGAAATTGCATTTGAAATCTTTCTAAATATTAAAAGTGGTGACAAAATGAGATTAATTCTTGTCAATATAGAATTAATTCCCTTAAAATGTATTTTGAAAAGTAGATTTTAAATATATTAAATCAATATAAAAAAATTTATATTTAATATTTTATGGGATTTAATTTGGAATTTAGTTCAAAGATATCTTAACTACTAGATAAGGAATTTTTTTTTAAATGAAAAAAATAAAATCAATGAAATAGAGTGTAAATTTAAACCTTTTTATTTTTATTTTAATAAAAATTAAAGAAGAAATAAATGATAATTTGTTATATATTTTGTACACGTACGTGGAAGTTTTTATATTTATATTTTCATTTCTTCAAGGAATGTTCCATAAGAAGTGAAATTTTCAAAAAAAAAAAAATTAGAGAATGTATCTAGACAAAGTTCATAATTAGATATAGTACTAATTTTTTTTTAATCACAAACAAAAAATAAACTGAGAATGTATTTAGACAAAATTCATGATTTGATATGGTATTACATTTTTTTATTTAATTTTTTTTTTGTTATTTTTAATCTAAGCACATCAAAATCTATTAAAATATATATGATCATGTGAGTAATCACATAATATATGATCATATCTTGAATTGTAAAATGTATTCACTATTATATTTTTATTGTGATTTTTGATAATAAACATTTAAAATACTGTACCTAAATTTTTTTTATTTATATAACTTATATCTACTTAAAAATTAGTCATGCTGAGATGTCAATGTTGAAGAACATTTGACCCGGCCAACGTGCTCACACCATTTGCTTGCTAAAAGAATAAAATAAACTGAACATATATTCTGGGAAAGTTTTGTCCCGCTCAAACAAAAAGAAACCAGCGCCTTCTACTTTCAGCTGTGAACCTTATGCTGTATTGCGCTCAACTCTACGCCATTTTCGGTTCCCAGTGAGAAGTCCTCAAAGCAGCAGTTTTGGCCTGTGAAAGGAGCCTGAATCTACAGCTTCGTGGGGGACATTGCTGGAGCTTCCATCTTGAAGCGTCCAAGGTACGTAGTGCGCGCAATGCTCTTCGTTTTTTACTTTCTATTTAATCATTTTGGGGGTTTTGAAATTCTGGTTGGGATTGGTGTTTTTGGTTTTCTTGTTCTGCATTTGAGCATATTTTGGGGCCTATACTGAATGCTAGGGCATGATAATCTCTCCAGCATTCTTCCTTTCTTGGTATCTATTAATTGTTGAATGAGCCTATTAACTATTGAATGAGCTACAAGCGTGCGTTCTGATAGTAATAGAAACCGTGGGAAGAAGAGAAACCTTTGGGGTTCATGAGATAGCAACAGTAGCAGGGTTGATTAGTTTCACGATTGCTTTTGATGGGTCCATTAAACTAGTTAACCATTTTTTCTTTTTCTTTTTCTTTTACCGTGGCTAGAATATATATCAGCATTAATCTACACTTTCTTGAATGGGATCTTATTGTCATGAATTCATCTACAAGGATTTCACTCTCTTGTTCTGTTTTTTTTTATACACTGCATTTTCACACATGAGAAAGGAAGGACGCCAATGAATTTCAGTTTATTGATTTTCTTCAATGCTATTTCTTTTCTTTTCTTTTTTTTATACAATGCTTGAATGGGAAAAATCTGGGATGGTTGTCATTGACAAGTAACTAAGAAGGTAACAACTAAGTCCATGCCTGAATTTCCAAGAAGCGATCATATCTTTCTGTGCTTTCTGCAGAACTAGCATATATGACTTTCAGAATATGTACTCTATCTTAAATACTTATGGTTTGACAGGCTGAATGCTCATTATGTATGTTGAACCTTTAGCTCTCTTAATTTCTTCACTTCTCATCTTGAACCTTTCCATTATATATATATATATATATATATATATATATATATATATATATATATATATATATATATATATTTTGTTTTGCTGTGGTGGGCTTATCTTCTTCCTGGTTTGCGCAGAGGAAGAATACACTGTTGAAGGAGTATGAGCAGAGAGGGAAGTCGTCAGTGTTCGTGGATAAGCAAATTGGAGAGAAAAATGAAGAGCTTGATGAGTTTGGCAAAGCTATTTTGAGATCCCAACGCGAACGCCAGGTGGGTTTTTTTTTGGTGGTTATGTAACTCATGAATTTTGATCATTTAATCATTATATTTTAGGAAATCTCTCTCTGATCGGGGGGAACGGATAATATTCAGATAGTGATATATATTCCCAGTTCATGTTTTACACTGCCATTGTAATTTTTACAAATATGTATAATGGAAGGCTAAGTTGGGGATGTTGTCGTTGGAAATCAATGTTATGGATCAGTTATTTCTTTTAATTTTTTCAAGACATCGTGGCAAAACTAGCTCAATTCTGCCCGTGTGTTGCCTTAGTGAAATGTCTTTCATTGTCTTACAAGTAGCCTTCTATTACACTGTACATATATTTATTCTCCAAGGTTTCTTTGTAGTGTTGTTTCATAAGTTAAATATTATTCTTTAGTTGAAACCTATGTAAGTCTCTTGTTGTAATTGCTTAAATGTAATCCATATAGTTTCTTCTCTAATACGTCTTTTTTCCCCTTTCTTTGGGTCTATATAGTTGAACTTGAAATTGAGCAAGAAAAGCAAGTATAACTTGTCAGATGGAGAAGAAGAAGATTTTGAAGGTCTTGAAATTAAGGGAAGAGATGATTTTGAGGATGAAATGCTTCCTGATGATGATGATGCTGCTGCTGAGGCTGGTGAACCTGAGAGTATGTAAAGTTTGTATAATTTTGGCATGGCTTTGCTTTCCATTTATAAGTTTGTAGGTGGATACTGGCTAGCTGTAAGTAGAGGATGTGCACCATTTGATCTCTTGGATGGCTGTCAATAACTGATAGTGGGTTTTCACCTGTCTATATGGTGCCACTTAAGCACATATTTTGGAAAGGGGAAAATATGTAAACTTTGGCTGACCCTTTTATGAGAATCACTTTTTTCTTATAACAGTCTGCTTTGATTTTAAAGTAGGACTGTATAGCATTATTATAATAACTTAGATTCACCATTTATTATTTTTCATAATCTTGTAAGTTTATTAATTTTTTATTTGTATAATGAATGTTAAACTATGCATTAGCATTGTTATCCTATAAGCAAACTCTTTTGTTACTTAACGCTTTCATGGCTTTTTTTTGGGGGGGGGGGGGGGAGGGGGAGGGGGAAGTGGATTTACTTTTCCATTTCCTATAAATATTGATTCATTGAGAAGTTAATAATTATCTGACTCTGAATGTTTGGGTGGACTGTCTTGCAATGTAAATTTGTAATGGATTTTAATGGGACAGCATGACATGCATTATTCTGCAACTGCTGAATAGGTGGCCTCCTTGTTGACTAATGAGCCTTCTGGAGTTGACTTTTAGTATCATAACTTCTTATTCCTCCTGCTACGTTATTTATTTATTTTTCCTTTGGGTCCCTGACAATGTTATTTCTGTTGGTGAAGTGATTGTTTTACTTCTGACTATTATGGCTTACTGTTGTTGACTTAAATCATCATGAACGTCTTCATATGCATGTTATGTTATTTTTGTATCTTTTGAGTTTCATTATGGCACTGGCTTCATTTTTATTTTGCAGATGCTTCTTCTGCAGTTCATCATCTTAATACTTATAATATGCGGATTCCAGGAGAAGAGGGTGAGGAAAATGTAAGAACTGTTTTGCTATCTTGTGCTTAGTTCTTTTTTCGCTCTTATAAGGCCATTATGCATATGAGGGAGCACCTATGTATTGTTTAATCTGCCAATTTTTTTCTTAAGTGACTATATAAAATCTTAATTAGTAATGCAACCTTCTTCACAGATGTCATTGGATTAAACATACACTTTTAATCTGTTTCATAACGTTGACCTCTCATCTGCAGAAGCATAAAAGCAAGAAGGAAGTGATGGAGGAAATTATCTCGAAAAGCAAATTTTTTAAGGTGTGGTATTGTTCTTGGTCAAGGCTATGGTTAATTTACTTGCTTGCTATATTTGTTCACATTTTTTTTGCCTCTGTAAAATTTTCCAGGCTCAGAAGGCAAAAGATGAGGAAGAAAATGAACATTTGCTTGAAGATTTGGATAGGAACTTCACTTCTTTAGGTCACTCTCAGGCGTTATTATCTCTTACTGAACCCAGCAAGATGCATTCTTTGAAAGCTCTGGTGAACAAGAGTATTCCAAATGAACCTAGCACCAAGGATGGCTTATCTGGTTCTCGGAAGATAGATAAACCTGAGCAGGTTCTTATCTTTCATGAGAGTTCTTCCAAGTTCTGTCAGCTTATTCTCATTATAATATCATATTTGTTCTTTATGACAGGAAAAACCTGATGCTTATGACAAACTTGTCAAAGAAATGGCATTGGAAATACGAGCTCGTCCCTCAGACAGGACAAAGACACCAGAAGAGATTGCTCAAGAGGAAAGAGAACGCTTAGAGCAATTAGAGGTTTGATTACATGACTATCAATTATATGTGTTATCTTATAAATAATAATTTCTTTTATGAAGGAGCTTTATTGCACATGTTGAAGCAGTGGTTGACTTATGTTGTTGCCTCTAAAGTGAGCCAAGTTTAAGGACTCTTAGGTTACTTTATATGGCACATGTGAGGGCAGTGAACCCAAGACTTCCAAACTAAAGTTTTGCTATTTATAAATTCTTTATGCTTGGCAATGCTTCTTTTCAATGTAAATTAATTCTTAAATTAATCTTTATAAGTTTGATTATACTAATTGTGTCAGGACTTGTCATTGCCTTTTATTAATTTTTAACTTTATTAATTGTCAATATATTCTTAATGCTGCTATGGTTCCAAAGCTTCATGAGCGTCTTCTTTAGAAATATTGATAATATATTATATACTGCCAAAGATTTGTTTTTGCCCCCAACTTTTTTCAATGACATTTGTACTCAAAACCTGGTATGTTATTGTCAATTTTACTGAGCCAACTATATAATGTCTTTAATTTATATTGACTCCATAATTTAAGGAAGAGAGACAGAAGAGGATGACTGCTGCTGATGGTTCAAGTGATGAAGATGATGAAGATTCAGAGAAGCCATCTAAACACCGACCAAAGTTTCTCTCTGGGGATGATCTTGGTGATTCCTTCTCTGTCAGTGAAGAAACTAATGAAGAAACTAAGACTAAGAAGGGGTGGATTGATGAGATTCTTGAAAGAAGAGATGAGGAAGATTTTTCAAGTGAAGATGGTGAAGATTCTGATGATTCTGAAAGCTCTGAAGATGCTGATGAAGGATCAGATGAGGATCTTGATGAACATGAACATAAGCTTTCTTTGAAGGACTGGAACAGAGTGACGATGACAATATTGGCCCAAATTTGGAAGAGGAAGTATAAGATAGTGGTGATGATGAAGAGAAAGAAAAAGATGCAGAATATGCCAGGGTCAACAATGAGAAGAAGGATCTGGACTTTGTGGTTCACATAAATGCAAGGAGAAATGATTCTGTTGAAAGTCCAAAAAGAGATAGGGATTCTTCAGATGCCAAGAAGATAGATTTTGGGGGGAAAGAGTCTTCAGCAAAGTCAAACATTCCTTATATAATTGAAGCTCCCAAGACCTTTGAAGAATTTTGTTTATTTGTATTTTAATTTTCTGTTAACGGATATATGGTTGTTAATTATCAACAAATTTTTGTTGTAGCTGAAATTATTTTAATATATATCGTTTTATCAAAACTTTTTATTTCGATTGATATCATAGTGTAGGTTTTATTTTTAAAGAAAATCAAATGGTTAAAAAAAATAATACAAAAGATTTAGTGACAATTATTTTTGTCACTGAATCGATATTTACATAAAACTTTTAGTGACAACTAATGTTAGTTGTCACTGAAAATACTTTTAGTGACAACTTTTATTGTCACTAAAAATAAAGAATGTGTGTTATATATAGTTCAAACACTTTCAGTGACGACTTTTATTGTCACTAAAAACATACTTTCAGTGACAATGTATGTAAGTGGTCACTGAAAACACTTTTAGTGACGATATAAGTCGTCACTAAAACTCATTACGTCAAAATTTTCAGTGGCGATTTTTACAAATCGTCACTAAAAATACTTTTAGTGACGACTTTTATCGTCACTAAAACTCATTATGTTCAAGGCTTTCAGTGACGACTTTTATAAATCGTCACTAAAACCCCTTTTCAGTGACAACCTATATCGTCACTAAAGGATCAGATTCATGAAACCTTTAGTGACGACCACAAAATTTGTCACTAAAGATACATTTAGTGACGACTGAAGTTGTCACAAAAGACTTTCATAATCTCACTTTGTAATCTTTTTGTGACGACTTTTGCCTTTTAGTGACGAGTTTTATAGGTTTCAGTGACGATGTTAGTTGTCATTGAAAGTGTAGCTTTAGTGACGACTTCAAAAATCGTCACAAAAAACCTTTAGCGACAACGCTTTTAGCGGCCAAGGAGTGACGACTAAAAGTTGTCACAAAATGTCTTTTGTGACGACTTTTAAGGTTTTCGTGATGACTTTAGTCGTCACAAAAACCCTTTTTTCTTGTAGTGAACCATCTTACTGTGGTTCTTCTAGGTATGTCTCGTGTCCCCCATTCGAGATCAAACAAGGAGGCTGACTTAAGCACACCCTCAAGTGGGGAGCAAGAGAAAGGACATAGGGGTTCTATTGTTCCAATTTGTCATTTCTCAAAATTTATGATTTTGTTACACTAGAAATAAGAAATATGAAACACATCATTTCATATACTATTGAAGTGTGGCGGTTAAACTAGTTCCTACGTGGATTGTCGTTGCGGTATAGTAGTTGCTATTGAGTCATTAAAAAGGAAGGAAAGGTAAAATGAAACGAATAGAATATATTCTATTGAGTTTGAGAACTCTTTGAGAGTTTCTTAGCAATAAGAGAGAAGATTAATTCTATTATCTTAGTTTACTTATTTTTTTGTAATTCTTATCTTCAATTGGTATTAGAGCAGGTTGAGTTTAGAGTCATGTGGGAGAATGTTACTGTGAAGGATGTTCAACAAAAAACGATGGAATTGGAAAAAAGGTTAGATGGAGTCGATGGCAAGATTGATGAATTGCGAGAGAATGTACATAGGATCTTGGTAACTATGGGAGAGTTCTTGAGTTAGAAATAATCAAGCATTGATGATGGACTGAGAGAAGACAGAGCAGAATCGAACACCCAGGCCGTGCATGAACCATTCAAAATTCCCTTCCCAACCTTTGATGATAATGACTTTCGTTTTTGGAGAGACAAATGCAAGCAGTTTTTTTCTTGGAGGACACACTAGAGGATTAGAAGCTTAAGTTGTTATTGATGGCTATGGATGGCAAGGCATTCGCTTGGCAAAATCATTTCTTACACTCTTCTAATACAACCTCTCGCAATTGGAAGAAAATTTTGGAGGCTATTGGAGCAAGATTTGATATCAACAGTTTTGATAAAAACTTGTGAACCTTAACCATACAGGTAGTTTAAAGGAGTATATGGAGATATTTGATGAACTGATTGCAAGAATCACATTAGATGAACAAACAACATTAAGCTATTTTTTGGGAGGACTAAAAAGATCCCTAGAAAAGGATTTAAGGTTACAAAAGCTGAAGAATGTCAATGAAGCCATAGGAATGGCCAAAATCCAAGAAGAACTTTTGCTAGAATTAAGTTCACAACCTTATCATTTGGTTGATGGTAAAGCCAAGAGTAACAATTTGATAATTTCTCATAACTCTTGTGGCCATAGGTTTCATACATACCACAATCTTGCTTCTTATATATGGAACTCCAATTTGGAGGGTTCTCAAAATTTTGGCAACTTTCAAAGGAGGCCAATCTCTAGCCAGAGTAGTCAAGGGACTAGCACTAGAAGTAGAATTTCAACTCAACCAAGACAAAGACAATATGAAAAGGATGGAAAGGAGAGAAAAACTTTAGAAATATCTGCTAGAATGGCAAAAAGGATATGCAAATTCTATGGAGAAAAATATGACTTTAACCATAGAAATGTTTGCAAAGTATGGGGAAGACTTAATGAAGAAACAGAAACATAGATAATAACATAATGTCAACAACATACTAAATTCACAAGGGAGGACAGCCATGAAAAGATCCAAATTTCCATAAATTCTCTTCAAGGGGTGACTAGTGGTGACACAATATAAGTGATCGGAAGTATTAAGAAACAATAGCTTTCATTCTTGATTGACATAGGTAGCACTCACAACTTTCTCACTCAAGGGTAGGTTAAACTACTTGGTTTAAAAACGTAGTTGATCAAAGTATACAAGGTTGTGGTGGCTAATGAAGAAGCAACCACATTTAAATTTAAATGTGGGGCCTTTGTTATGGAAGGTGGGATAGCATGAGTTCATACCAGATTTCCTAATATTACCAATAGATAGTTATGGAGCTATATTGGGAAGTAGTGGCTAAGGTCATTGGGCGTCATTCAATGGGATTGTGGCAAATTGACCATGTCCTTTAAACACATGGAAGTAAAAAATGACGAGGCAAAAGCTTACAAAATTGCTACTTCAACAAGGGCATTTATCATTAGTATGACATAAGAGAGATGCAGTAACCAAAAAGGAAGATTGTTGTCTCTAAAAGCGAAAAATGAAGCAGACACAAAAAACTATAGTGGGAACCAGCAACAAGTAAAAGTTCTCCTTCATTGATATAATGAAAACTTCAGAGAGCCCACTCAACTACCCCTAAAAAGATTTTATGATCATAAAATTCAATCCCAATCAAAGGCCTTATCGATATCCACCAGTACAAAGGATATTTTAGAAATATGGTGAATGAGATGCTGGAATCAGGATTGATTCAGCAGAGTACAAGCCCTTATGCATATCTTATTGTGCTGGTGAAAAAGAAGAACTCTTGGAGATTTTGTGTAGATTATAGAAAAGTCAATGACAACACAGTGAATGATCGATTTCCTATTCCTTTAATAGAAGAATTATTGGATGAGCTTCATGGGGAAGGTTCTTTAGCAAGCTAGATTTGAGAGTAGGATACCATGAAATCAAAATATATAAGGATGACATTCATAAAAACACTTGTTATGCGATGATAAGAGCAAGCCCTAAGACACTTACTGAACCAATAGCTTCACACTTCCTTACAAAATTGGTGGTTAGACAAATTACTGATGCTGGACTTTGAGATTGAATACAAGAAGGGATGAGACAATACTGTAGCGATGCCTTATCTAGGAGAGAATATACAACTATTTTGATGACTATTTCAGAAGTAAGGTCCCATCTTTTACAAAGAATTAAAGAAGCTTATGCTCGTGATGCCAAGGTTCAAGAAAAAATTTGAAAACTATAAGCTCAGCCCAATAATGATTCCAAATATGTGTGTGAGGTTGATGTTCTAAAGAGAAAAGGTAAATTAGTGATTGGTGCATATGAGCAATTATGAAATGAGATATTAATAACCTATCATAACTCTCCTTGGAGGTTATTCGGATGTAGACAGAGCTTATAAAAGAATCAAAGCTATTTTATATTAGAAAGGCTTACAGAAGCAGGTGCAGTACTTTGTTCAAGCTTGTTCAGTTTGTCAATCGAATAAAGCTGAAACTCTAGCATACTTGGGTCTACTCTAAACACTTCTTGTTCCAAATTCTGCTTGGCATACAATATCCCTTGACTTCATCACTGTATTTCCTTACTTTCATGGAAAACATGTCATACTGGTAGTTGTAGATAAACTAACCAAGTATGGACATTTTATTGCCTTATCCATCCCAGTTACAGCTGTTTTAGTTGCTAAAGCACTTAAGGATAATGTCATTAAGTTGCATGGTTGGCCTACCTTCATGATCTCATATAGAGATCCAACTTTTCTTAGTACTTTTTGGAAGTTGTTCAAAGTTTAAGGGTTGAAGCACTTAAAATCCATGGCCTACCATCCACAAATAGATGGCCAAATTGAAGTTTTAAACAAAACATTAGAATGCTACCTGTGGTGTACAGTTGGAGAAAAAACTTCACAAGTGGACATATTACCTCTCTTTAGCTGAATTTTGGTATAATACAACATTTCAGTCATCCATCGGCATCACACCTTTTGAGGTTTTATATGGCTATGCTCCTACCCTATGTTAGTAAAAGCAATGAACATCAAGGAAAGGTATCAAGAAACTATATCAGCACTCCTTCAAGCCAATCTGAGAAAGGCTTAGGAATGAATGAAGGTTCAAGTTGATAATCACAGAACATAAAGGGAATTCAAAATAGTTGACTTGGTTTATATAAAGCTACAACCATATAAGCAATCCTCAGTTCTAAATAAACGATTTCACAAATTAGCTACTCTCTATTATGGGTCATACGAGGTTATTGAAAGAATTTGCATGATTGCTTACAAACTTAAGCTACTTGGGAAGTCAAAAATACATAATGTTTTCCATATTTCACTTTTGAAGAAACATCATGGGTCACAGCCAGTTTCAATGACTCTTCCTCCTCTAGATAATCAGGGCCTTATGCCTTTCATTCCCATGAATATTCTCAATAAACGATTGCGTAATAACAGAGGCAAAGCCATTACAAAAGTATTAGCGCAATGGTTACATACAAATAAAGAGGATGCTTTTTGGGTAGATTTTAAACAGCTACAACAGCAATTGCCTTCCTTTGTGGCAGAACAACATCTTTGTAGTTCCTTAAGGACAAGGAACTCGTTACGGGGGGCATTTTGTTACACTAGAAATAAGAAATATGAAACACATCATTTTCATATACTGTTAAAGTGTGGCGGTTAAACTAGTTCCTACGTGAATTGCCATTGTCAGTACAATAGTTGTTATTGATTCATTAAAAAGGAGGAAAAGGAAAAATGTAAAGAATAGAAAGTATTCTATTGAGCTTGAGAACTCTTCAAGAGTTTCTTAGCAATAAGAGAGAAGATTAGTTCTATTTTCTTAGTTTGATTGTTTTTTGTAATTCTGGCTTTCCAAATTTGCATTGTCAAATATCAGTAACTAACCTCCATCACCATCCATTAACTCATATTTGATCCTAGTTGTTAATCTCAGTGAAATTAACAAAAATGACAGGATTTCGTCAACCCAATTATCATACCTTGATTGCATCATCACCTCTATTTACATCAATTTGATTTGTTGTTTTCCTCTTCTTTTTAATTTATTGATTTGGACATCAATTTCCTATTGGTTCAAAGGAAACCAAAAAAGGAAACTTGAATTCGGGGAACATAAGTTTATGAGTATTTTGTAAAGTTGGACATTCACTGTGTTTCATCTTCACATTGATTTTTGGTTCTTCTATCTTTTAGACTGTGTTAGAATGGCAAAATCCTACTCCTCATCAAAATTATCCCTCAAATTATATCTATCATACTATATTTGAAGTGTATTTGATACTATTTGATTTTGTCCAAAATTATAGAAATAAAAATTTGTATAACATAAATTTGACTAATTTTATAGAAGAGATGATAATTTTGTTAAAAAATATAATTAGAAAATTTTTATTATAAAAGAATAGAAAAAATATATAGAATAAAGGGCTTATGTAATAAAATCTTAGCTTAAAGGAACATTTTTGTCAAAATAATTATTTATACAATTCCATATGTTATATAGTAATGCACCAAATATTGTATTCTATTAAAACTTTATACAATTCAATCTTACCTTATACAATCTTATCACATGCAATCCAATCCAATCTTACCCTAAACTTTAATATTATCAGATCTTATTTATATGTCATCCAATATATGTTGTCTTCGAAGAACTTGTTGCGATATAAGGATGACTCAATCAGGAAGGAAGGCTGCTAAAGGCAAGGGCAATTATAAATAAACTGATTTAAGATTATTCAAATTGTGAATAGTATGTGGAAGGGAAACAAGAGAACTGAATGCCCCTAAATTCAAAGTTTCAAGACTAGTCAAGAACCCAATTGATTTAGGAAGTTTTTTAATAGAAACCTCCACTAGATTCAATGTTGTGAGAATTTCCATCCTTTCTCCAAACTCTAGAAGTTTTCTAACTTTAAAGCACCCACAAAAAACTAACACCTTTAGAGAATTCATTTCCAATTTTTTGGGAAGGGTTTTAAGATTTGCGTAACATCCTAGATCCAATTTGTGAAGTTTTTTGAGATGTCCAAGCGAAGGATGAACCTTAGCAAGTTCCATGCAATGTGAAAGAAGTAATATTTCCAAATTTGGAACTCCAGAAAAAATTGGGGTTTTATTTAAGTGCATGGAAAATCTCAAGTCCATGAACTTCAAATTTTCCATATGCTGGTCAAACAAAGAAAAGGAGAATCAACTTTCAAAAAATATTGTGCTAGAAAATTTAATTACCATAGGCTAAAATTAATTCATAGAGTATGTATCTTACCTGTGTTCCACTCCAAAGTTTCTTTAAATTGCTATTTATCATTTTGAGATCAACAAGTCCATCCAATTGGGTTCTAATTGGAATAGATTTTAGAGGATATATGAACCATTTAAGAACTTTTAATCCGCTGGGAAGGCATTTGAGACCATTGGGAGGAACCAAGTACTCATATAAGATGATGAGTAATCCAAGATTATACATAATTGAAAGAGATTCAGGATCCCAAGCTGATATATAAGTAGCATAAAATTGCGGAATCACCATACCTTATATTGTTTCACTTCCCTAAAAGACAAAATCAATCACCAAAAAAATAAGGAAACAAGACATGCAAATTTATTCAGTAAAAAAAAAGACATTGTAACAACAATAAGATACCTAGAAAATCAAGTACTTACCATATTTCTTTGCAATATTTGATTAATTTCATTTAGACACCATAACCTACTATGCTTGCTCCCATTATTAGGAGATTCTTGAAGAATAATATTACCCATTTCTTCAATTAAATCATGCATATATAATAAACTTGTGGAAGAGTTACCTTGACCAGTTTTTACTTGAGTTAAAAAAGAATTTTCAATAAGAATACTTATCCCAATTGTTGACTGACGGAGACCATAATTTTGCAATATTTTTGTCACTTTACTTTTGTTCCTCACTCTATAAAAGCAGGCAATATCTAAAAATATTATTTTTTCAGTTTCTTCTAATCTATCATAACTTATTTTAAGTACTTTAAGAATATCATCATTTGGAATTTTCTTCAACTCTTCCAAAGCATCTTCCCATTCAAGTACACTTTCCCCATAAAGACAGCAACCCAAAACTTAGAGGGCCAAAGGAAGGCCTCTTGTATGTTGAACAATTGATTTAGAAAACTCCAAATAACCATATTTAGGTGATCCATTTTAAATGCTTTCTCAAAAAAGAGTCGAAGGGATTCATTTTTGTTCATCATTTCAACTGCATATATTTTGTCTATCCCATGTGATATAGCAAATGTTTATGTTTAGTTGTTACAATTACTTTACTCCTTGCACCAAACCAATCTTTGCTTCCTGCCAAGTTCTATTGTTGGTTTACAAAACTTACATCATCAAGGATAAGAAGAATTTTTTTTATTAAAATAGAAACTTAATATCTTACCCAAAAAAATATGAAACTTACCATTCCTTGGAGTCCCAACCGGCTACTCCTGATAAAGAATCTCTCCATTGTCACACCTTCTGTTGGTCTTCCCTAAATTTCTCTTCATGCTTAGCAAAAACTTTAGCAAAACGTCACTTTTGGTGTTTTATATTGAATGGATCTACACCATAGAAGATGGGAAAAACTTATTGACCCAATTCATTTTGTGAATAAAGAATCTTTTGGAGTTCAGCCAAACACTATGAAGAAGAGGCATAATTTTTTGAGAGAACAACAATTGCAAAAAGAGATTCCTCAATTGCTTTAAGGAGTTTATGTGAAATTACTTCTCCCCTCTCAAGTTCTTCATCATCCCTAAAAGTTATATTACTCCCTTTCTCCCCAAAGCAGCAAATAATTGGTCTGCAAAGCTTCTACGATTGTCTTCTCCCCTGAAACTCAAGAAAACGTGAAACTTCCATGGTGGGATTGAATTTGAAGTGGAAGAGCTTGAGGAAGATTCTTCTTGAACTCTAAGAGCCATGGCAAGCTTTTGGCCTTTTGCTGTTTGAGTTATTGGTGTAACCTCTCCTTCTAACTTGTGTTTGAACTCTGTGAAACTGGGAACTGCAGGGAACATGGCATCTTTTCGCATGATGCAAGGGGAACTAGCTTTAGGTCACTTTCCCCTTATTAAATGTTTTTCTTACTTTATTCTTTCATCTTTCTTTACATTCTTTTCCAATTTATTACTTTATGCTAAAGCCAAAGCAGAGAGAAATGTTGGATCATAACATATATTACGATGACTTAGCTTTTCAATTTTTTTTCATTAACACTTCATACTCATTTATGTTCAATTAATTACCTAGCATTTAATTTTATAGATATTACCTTATTAACCTATACAAAAGTTAGACGGTTTAATTTTGTTCTTCTACTTCAACAGAAAATTTCTAATTTTCTCCTTTCTTCTCAATACAGAAAAATAAATTCTGCTACCACTTAAAAAATCTTATGTCTTTGCTAAACACAACTTAAAACTAAAAGAAATCACTTTTTAAAAATGAGTAATTTTTTTCCTTTTCAACTGGGCTAAGTTGACTCTAAGTAGGATATTATATATTCAAAGAAATATACCAGTCTCTTGCCATGTTATTGCACCCATTATTTTGTGGTTCTATGTAGCAATAACTAGCACCAATCAATTGTACTATTATAATAATATTTTTCAAACTTATTTCTCCTCTCATCTCTTTTAGCCAACAAAGAAGAAGAGAAGAACAAAAATAAAAGAAAAAAGAAACATAAATCAAAGAGGAAAGCCTAGAAGCATTGATCATAATTCACAAGTATGAAACTTGTTAAGTCATTGTGAGATGAGAATCGTTCACAAAGATGAAAGCCAAACACGGTACTATTAGTTTTAAATTCATGATCACCTTTTGTGGCAATGGTGGGAAAGCTTCGAGGAAAACGGGAAAAAGAGAACAGAATCAATAATTGCAGAGTGGAAGAGGATTCCGCATTTGTCTAATTAATATTAAATTAGGAAGAGCAACCACACTTTCTAAAATCCATGCATTTTCCTTCGTGGAATTGACTCTGCTTTTGTCTCTTTTTCTAAACAAATTTCACCCTATTTCTCTTCAAACGACGTTTCTGAGCTAGTTCAAACTTTATATAAACAAATGTTAATCCCTTACCATTTGATCTGTCACTCATTCTAACATAATTTTTTTGAAAAATAAATTTTATTTTATTACACATTTTGATATCAAACTTGAATAAACAAATTATCCAAAGAATACAATCAAAGTTTTTATGAAAAGTTGTATAAACAAATGTTATAAATGCATTAATTATGGGTCATAATCATCATTGTTCCCATGATTCTCTCCATTTGCTCCACCATCAGCAATAACATTATGAAAATTTTCCTTGTAAGATCACAAGGCAAGCCACCAATACATTAGGATGATGAATAAGAGACTTAAAACAAAAAAGAATATGGGAATAAGCACCAGTGATTCCATACTTTATGCTACGCCTTTGTGTTTGTAGAGCAATATGAAGGTGTTTTACTTTAATCTTCATCCCCTTTCGAGGACCCCAAGCATGCGTGTTAAACCATTTGTAGGAATTACCCCTTTCATGAACCCCAAAATCTAATTTACTAACAAAAATACTAATCAAGACATAAGCATTAAACTTTATAAAAATAAGAGAATTCGAAGTCTTATGGTACTAGAAAGACGCACAAGGTAGTAATACTTGCAACCTTGAAAGCAAAATAGACAGTTAAGGAACTCATGTTTATAGCATTAAAACCGATAGAACTAAAATCAGCGTCATACAATTTATAATTCAATGTTAAAAAAAATCACTTCACATATTTGTTGTTAATGAAAAGCACAAATTGATCAATGTTAAGAATAACTACTAATTCAAGGTTTAACTAATTCACCAACAATAATCATTCACAACTTAATCACTAAAAAAATTATAAATTTTTAATAAAATATAAAATAATACCTTTACTAGTTTTTGCATGGAAACAAGGGAAGGACCCCTTGCTGGCAACAAGGGATGAGAGGGATTATAGAGAGAGAGAAAGATGATGTGGAGAAGCGAGCAAGGGAGACACCTAAGCTGGAAGACTTGTTGGTAGTGACAATCATGAGTGGTGGTTGGAGGAAGCCAGGGAAATGGGGGAAGTGAAGGACGAGAAATGGGCAAAATGAGAGTGGGGATGTGGCTTAGCGATTTAAGAAAAGGAGTGATTTTAGCTAGGGAATTCCTTAGCTAATCTTTTGCAAATAATTTAAATATTTTTAAAAAAATGGCAAGGGGATTCCTTTCCTAAATGTAATTTAAATAAAATGATGAGCGAAGGAGTAATCTAAATAAATTGGCCAGGTAGTAGTTTGTCACTAAATAACTTAGCTATGAAAATTGGATTAGCGAGAGAAATTCTCTTGCTAATTCGTAACTAATCTTACCGTTTACGTTGTAAATTTTTTCCTTTTTATTTTCTTGAATTATTTAGGGAGTTTTTTTTACCCCAATAAATTAATCTCTTGCTAATTAGCTACTGATTAACCAGGAAAATATTTCATTTTTAAGTGCTATAGCAAATTTGGATTTTTCTTGCAGTCTATGTGTAGAGTGAATTATTGTTTTGGTCATAAAAAACCGCTCTATATCTTAATTTGATCTTCCAATGTCTAACTTTCTCAAGTTATTCTTTCAAAGATTGGCCCCTTCTTTAATCTTGTTAATTTTACTTGCTTTCTAGTCTAATGGATACTGAGGTGGATATTAAATGCATGATTTTTCTTACAACGTGCTCACCTGAGTTTCTTAACACAAAAATGTTGCATTTTATCCTCCTAAACCATGACCATACTTCATCGTCCCCAAACATTCTGATGCTGTGTAGAACTGAAGACCTCGACTTCAGAGCAAACTTCTTTATCACCTTGAGTACTGGCTAATTTATACTACTTGACAGTAATGACTGCCCGTCGGCATCAGGGAGGGCTCCAGTGTACAGTGTTGGGATTTCGGAGGACCCAAACAGTCAATTAATGGGGCAAAATAATAAGAAAAAAAATAATAGATAAAAGAATTAACGTGGTTTAGCTTATAGCCTACATCCATGAATAAAACAACCAACAATTATTCACTAACAAATCAAATGGAGAATACAAAAGTATTTTGACTACATTTAAAAATTAATCCACATCCCAAATACACCCAAATATATCTCAATGATGTATTTCTCACTGGTGTATCACTCTACACAAAATTGGTATCCAAAATACACCCAATAATACCAATGGTGTATTACTAATAAATGACACCACAAAAGATCACCCAAGTTTATGAGCCAAATGTCTTAAAGCTCCTACTTCTTGCCTTTCCTTGGCTTGTTTCTCCACCTTGAGTGATCTATTTTGATCTCTTTCCATTGCCTATTTATAGGCAAAGAAGCCATGGGAAAATAAGCAAATACACATGGGTAGGTGAGAAGAGTCAACAATAGTAGGTTAAATTTGTTTATCACTTCCTCCTTTGCATGCCTTGCAAAATCAAAAAATGTGGCAAGCTATTTTTAACAAATATGGCTAGCCATTTTCAACAAATGTGGCTACATTAAATTCAAGCCACAATTTCAAAAAATATCCACCTTGGCTTGAATTTTATCAAGCTCCAAATTAGTGAATTTCTAAATTGTCTTCTCCAATGCACATTTGAACAATTCACATACTGCAAATTTCAAAGATAACGACATGTGCAAACAAAAGCATACATAATGCTTCAAAAAATTATTTGACACCACCTTTTGACAAAACAGTTGCAGGGTCCCATAGTTCAAAATGGATGAAATGCATTGTGCCCTTAGTCTTGTGAGTGGTTGTACTGAACTTGACACAATGTTCAAAAAAGTCCAGTTTCTAATCTCCCTTTTATCATAAGGGAGCCATGTAAAGCTTTTAAAGCTCCACCTTCAACAAAATACTTAGAAATAATCACTTTCATCTATAGCTACATTGGCTATGTTGCTGGTATTCTCTCTTTTCTCTTTGAGCTTTGGACATTCCACTTTCCAATGTCCTTCCTTCTTGCAGAAGTTACATCTGCCTTTTCTAGATTTAGACTTTGACTCGTCTCCATCTCTACTCAAGCCCTTTTCTTTATATCTCCCTCAAACAATAAAATTTTTAGAAACTCTTTTCTTCAATTCACGTGAATTCCATGATGCCTTAACATCTTCTAAAGCAAGGGTGTCTCTTCCATAGAGCATGGTGTCGGCAAAATGTTCCATTGAAGAAGGTTGGGAACACAATAAGATTAAGGCTTGATCTTCATCATCAATTTTGGCATCAATATTTTTCAAATCCAAAATAAATCTGTTGAACTCATCTAGACGGTCTTTAATAGGTATGCCTTCTTTCATCCGAAGTGTGTAGAGTGGCTGCTTTAAATAAAGCCGATTAGTGAGAGACTTTGTCGCATATAGACTTTCCAATTTAAGCCATAATTTTTTCACTGTTGTCTCGTCTGCAACCTCTTGTAAAACTTCATCTGTAAGAGATAACTGAACTGCACTAAGTGCACGTGCTAAGAAATCATCTTTTACTTCATCAGATAATGTTACTGGCAAAGCCTCCCTTCCTTTTAATGCCTTTAGCAACCCTTGTTGTATCAACAAAACACGCATTTTCACACGCCAAAGGCTAAAGTTATTGTTGTTGTTAAATTTTTTGATCTCACATTTTGCTACCATTTCAAAAGGATTCAAAGCTATTTTTAGTCAAGTAATTTCAATAAAATCTTTTCTGATGTGGAAGATCAGTCAATATTGCAGCCACAGAGCATACTGAGAATTTTAAAGGAATAAACACCAATGATTCTGATACCACTTGTTGGGTTTTCAGAGGACCCAAACAGTCAATTAATGGGACAAAATAATAAGGAGAAAAATAATCGACAAAAGAATTAACGTGGTTTGACTTATAGTCTACATCTATGAACAAAACAACCAACAATTCTTCACTAACAAATCAAATGGAGAATACAAAAGTAGTTTGACTACACTCAAAAATTAATCCACATCCCAAATACACCTAAATATATCTCAATGATGTATTTCTCACCGGTGTATCTCTACACAAAATTGGTACCCAAAATACACCCAATAATACCAATGGTGTATTACTACTAAATGACACCACAAAAGATCACCCAAGCTTATGAGCCAAATGCCTTAAAGCTCCTACTTCTTGCCTCTCCTTTGCTTGCTTCTCCACCTTGAGTGATCTATTTTGATCTCTTTCCATTGCCTATTTATAGGCAAAGATGCCATGGGAAAATAAGCAAATACACATGGGTAGGTGAGAAGAGTCAACAATAGTAGGTTGAATTTGTTTCTCACTTCCTCCTTTGCATGCCTTACAAAATCAACAAATGTGGTCAGTCATTTGTTGATTCAAGCCACAATTTCAACATACAAAACCAAACCCACCTTTAACCAAGAAATATGCTTATGAAAATTCATCTGTGGCAATATTCAGTTCAAAAAATTTAAAACAACTTGGAGGATTCACTACTAGGAAAATCATATTTAGAGACGGAATCAGAGACGGAAATAATTCCGTCTCTAAAAATGGGGTCGCTAAAATTTAGAGACGGAATATTTCCGTCTCTAAAAGTAATATATTCGTCTCTATTTTTTTTTAAAATTTTGTCTCTAGACTCAGATACGGAATATTCCGTCTCTGATTCTAGATTCGTATCTCATTTTAGAGACGAAATATTCCGTCTCTAATATTAGGAAAATATAAAAAAGAATTGTTAAAAATCTGAAACCTATCAACCAACACAACAGCCAAAAACCAACCATTTCAGGCAGAAATATCAACATACATTTTACATAATGTCAAACCTCTTATCATCCATAAATATATCAACAAAATTTTTAATAATCCTATGACATTACATGAAAATATCACCAATCAAACATACATAACACAGAGTCATAAATAACACAAACTATCATGATCCATCAGCAGCATTACTATTTTGGTCATTGTTATTATTCTCTTCTTCTCTAGGTGGAGACGAGGATGGCATTCTTATACTACCATCTATCATGAGGCGCTGAAACATCCAATCCAATTCCTCAACCTTTTGCTTTAACATAAAATTTTCATCTTCACTCTGTTTGAGCCGTGGAGATAAAACCTCAATTTTTGCATTCATAACAGAAGAGGAACTTGCTGAGACTTCATCAGAAGCGGAAGACCTAGAAGAAGAACTTGCTGCCAATACATTATGTGCTTGAGATCCTAGTCCATATATCCGTCCTTTATTGTTCATGCCGCCAACCACATCTAAATAAACAACATTGTCTAAATGTTGAGTGGAGTGTTGGCTAGAACCCTCATCGCCCTGAGATGCGGACTATCTCTCATCTATTTTTGTTCGATAAATTTCCTGAAAAAATAAAATGATAAAACAAAATGAATATTTGTAAAGCAGTGAAAATAAAAGAGTAGTGACTACATACAGCAATTCTTCCTTGCTGATCATTGAACCACTGCGATGGCTTTCCTTTGGGCCGGTGAAGGCACTCATACAACTCAAAACATGTCGGTTCTTTATTCATTTGCACCCTTTAAAATAATAAAAAGTTAAATAATATTGAAGTAAGAACTTAAATCACTATATATTTGAGAGAAACTACTCACCATTCGTTTGGCATGCTCTCATGCAGATATAGACCCTCCACTATGTACATTAAGTCCTTCTTTGGAGAATCTATTTTGTTTATTTTTTCTGGCTTTATCTTGCCAGTCATCACTATCCCATTCAGCCCTTAATTGTTGTAGCTTCTCTAGTGGAATCCAAGCACCCTTGTCCTCACCACTACACATCTTAAACAATGCATTTTTCAAGGCTGTTGATCCCCTACTGTCAAATGACCTTTTAATATTGTGCTCATCATTGTCCAACCACTTAAAATTTGTCTAAACAAAGAAAGTAAACAAATTAACATAACATTCACACATTTTTAAAAAAGATATCAATAAATATGATACGAAATGTTACATATTACCTTCAACTCCTTGAACCACATTTGAATGGTATTGTTGTCAACTTTTCCCCAATTGGACCAAGCACCTTCAAATTTTTTCTTGAAAATTGTTGTGATGACACCTCTTGTTAAGATGTCAGGATAAAACCTGAAAGTATAGATATCAATTTAAATAAATATACTGAAAAAAAAACACACACACACATATTACTTACGTGTTCCCAGCTGCAGATCTAATTCAAATTCAACCATCTATGTCTCTTATTCCCCACTGAATAGTCTGTGTGAAAGGAACTGGCTCAACATTTGGACATGTGGATTGATTAAGAGATGGGGCACATATAGTATGTGTAGGTGGGGTAGGGGCAATTGTACTAGAAAGATGAGGAGATGAGGCATTGGAATAAGATGCTTGTGAATGGGAAGATGGAGTAGACGTATGACAAGTCTAGGAAAAGGGAGATAAAGTAGCTGTATATCCAGTGTGGATCTGGTCAAGGTGAGCTATGTCAGCAATAGGTGATGTGTCTGGCTGTGTATATGGCTGAGAGATAACCCGTCCCCACCCTCTACTTCTACCCCTTCCTCTACCTGTCATCTATAGACAAAAAGATAATCATAATCATCTATTTCAATGAAATTTAATGACAATTTAATAATAAAAAATAAAAATAATTACAAAAGACAATGATAACGAAACTCATAACCATACTACCATAGACTTATAATCTACTTCAAAAATACATAATATATTATCTACATAATACACTTAGTAAAATGAAACCTAACAATACCTAAACATCTTCATCATTATCATTTTCTTCCTCTTCTTCTTCATCTTCCCATTCTCCTTCTTCCTCAGTATCTTCTTCATCCACATCTTCTATTTCAATATCTATATCTGCATCTACTTTATGTAGGTTCAAAGAAGAACCATATACTTCATCCACAAGGCTTTCAATATCAACAAGACTCTGCTCGAGATTGTCATTTGCAACAATTACAGGCGATTGCATTGATGACTCTTCTTGGTATGGAGCATCACTTTCAGGCATTTTAGTTTCTATTGCAGTTTGTATTGTGGTTCGTGCCTTAGTTTTTATCACAACTAACCAATCACGTTGCCCTTCAGGATATTGTGTATAATATACTTGCATTGCTTGTTGTGCAAATATAAAAGGGTCATAATTTTTATATCTCCTGGATGTTCTAACCTTAACAATCACATAGTTATCTACCTTTGTTTCATGATTTAAGGTAGGATCAAACCAATCACATTTGAATAGAACTAACACCTTTATAGGCCATCCTGTATAGTGTACTTCAATAATGTCTGTTAAAACCCCATAATAATTATTTTCTGTTGTTTCATTCGTACCACCTGGACAACATACACCAAAATTTGTTGTACCCATACCTTGGCCATGATCTTTTGTATTAAATTTATAACCATTTACATAATATGATGGCCATTTGTTGGCTTTTCTTTGAGGACCCCATGCCAAACTCTTTAGAAAGGCATCTTCAACATTATTATTTAACACCTAGTCATCAAATATTTAAGTCAGTCTCACATAAGAAGCAAAATGTTAAAAAATAAGAAATTAAGGAGAATTCGTGCTACATATGTATTCTTTAAACCAAATAGGAAACATTGTGGAGATTTGTCTGTTCACTTCCGAGTCACTCATCCCACATTCTTGTAACATATTAGTATATGTTCTACATTTAGAAAACATGTTAGAACAATTTATAGTGATATATATATATATATATATATATATATATATATATATATATATATATATATATATATATATATATATAACACTTAAATGAGCATTTTATACACTTACGTTAAAAATGGCTCCACTTCAGGACAATTTAGAAGAACATATAAATGTGCGGTTTACAAGTCCCTTTCTTCTAACATGAAGGATATGCATCTTCCGGTTAGACAGCCAGGATAATTAAAGATAGAAAGCGGTGGCCTATTTGAACAACCTTGACCTCCATCATTATTTCGTGGTACTTGAGTCCTTCTACATGGAACATCAGGTGGATAATAGTAGGATACAAATGTAGAGGTCTCTTCTACCAAATAAGCTTCACAAATTGATCCTTCAACTGTAACTGTGTTCTTCACCTTGTCTTTTAGTGTGCGAATAAACCTAATACACTTAATTGATACATTTAGTACTACAAATACGATTCCATAATTTAAAAAAAAAACAAAAAGGAGACGTAACTCTACCTTTCAAATGGATACATCCATCGATATTGCACTGGACCTCCAACCCTTGCTTCGTATGGCAAATGAATTGGAAGGTGTTCCATTGAGTCAAAAAAACTTGGAGGAAAAAATTGTTCTAATTTATAAAGAATGACTGGAATGTTTTGCTCCATCACATGTAAAGTATCCTCTTGCAACAATGGGGAAGTCAATTCTCGAAAAAATTGACTAAATTCTGTGAGTGTGTTCCAAATAGGCTTTGGCAATACTTTGAATGCAATTGGGAGCAAGCGTTGCATAAACACATGACAATCATGACTTTTCATGCAAAACAACTTTGCTTTTCTCATGTCAACACACCTTGATAATGTAGAGGCATATCCTTCTTGCAGTTTCAATTTTTTGACCCATTCACACATAGCTAATCTTTGTTGCTTAGTTAAAATAGAGAGCAAGTTCTAGTTTCCAACAACTTAATCCTTGTTTTCGTTCCTTTACCAAAAAAATATACATAGTTATTATTAAGATTAATGTCTAATTTAGAATATATTTTTTTTTATAGAAAATAGGACATAATAAAGTATCAAGAAATGTAACGAGTATTTTGATAATATACATAGTTATTATTAAGATTAATGTCTAATTTAGACAATAGAAATCAAACAAATAAATTAAGAGATTAATTATAAAAAATAATAAATTGAAAGAAAAATGTGTGTGTGTGTTTTGATACTGCTCCGAGTCTGGTAGCTAAGAGAGAGTGAAAATAAAGTGAGACCTACTCAAGTGTTACTAACCCAACACAATTCAATTTAGTCATTAAATAACAGTTGATATCCCTTCTGTCTGGTGAAAGTTGAATTTGAGAAGTCCCATCTTGCAAAATGACATTCTATCTCCTTGGACATCCAGCAAAAATACTAATCATTTCGGAAACTACTACATGGAAATTTTTTAAAAGCCAGCTACCTGAATAAAGAGTCAATAAAAACTTACTAAAATAAGTGTTTAGTTAATGAGATTCATTGACATGCCCATTCCGGAGAGATTTCATTTACTCCACATAGCACCTGGCGTGTGCTTAAAAATTTCTTAGTCTCACACATCTTTGTTTTCCCTATATATCTACTTTAATTTTTATTTATTAGCAAATCCAAATTTCCAAACCAATGACATGCTGATAACTTTGCCAACAAAATCCTTGGATCACTGCACCCAGCATTCAACATTTCACACACGAATACTATAACAGTTGCTCAAAAATTGCAGAAAATTGAAGTGGAGGGCATAAAATTTACAATTACAAGATTTTTCTTTGCAGCATCCTCCGAAGAAACACTTGATATTTGAAATAGGCAAAAGGCCTTGGAGCTGATGTATTAAAGGAAAATATAAGCTAAAAGGCTCATAAGATCTACAAAACAATTTTCAATTGAAACATCTGATTGCATTTACAGGATTAAAAAAAAGGAAATTATAATTTACAGTTTCAATTATATGAATATTGAGATGAAAAGTGTTCAAATCTTTGAACAACCCAAAGTTGCAGATTTAAGTTGTAAATCAAATTATCAGTGGCCCCCCAGAAAAGTTCAATCTTCTGGAATGGGTATTAATAGCCTCTGAAAATTTTAAAGAGTACATAATTATTGAAACTTAAGACAAAAGGAGAGAATGTTAGAATGACAGCAAGCCCCAATTTAAGACAAATTTAAAAGATGAAAGTAACAAAGAACACAGTGTAAGGTGTTTCCCAGGTAGCACGGTTTTAGGAGTAGAGAAAATCTATCATATATGCTTATAGCTTATATCACAACAAAACTTTGTAACTCTAAACTGTTAGCAGTCAGAGAAGATTATTACTTAATACAACACCACTAATAACCTTCATGAATAATGAGAAGGCTGTTCAGAACTTAAGATAAAATACAAGTCTATCTAATACTAATCAAATGTCATCAATACTAATAATGCATGTTCAGATCCTTTGCATATGGTTAGGTACCAATACTAAATAGGCATTTTAGGTGTCTAGATCCTTTGCATATTGTCTACATTTCTTTCTTTCCATGGTCTGACGTAAATATTCCCCCCATATGATCTTACGTCTACTAATTAAGTAATAATAGGGGTAAAAATTAGAATTTCTTTAACAAACAAACATGCACTAATTATGATACCACGTACATGCTTGTCAATCGTTCGTAACATGTGAGCATTTATTTTTTTTAATACATGCGCAAGCAATAGCTAAATCTTTCACGTGAAACTGTCTCGTGACGTTTCTGTATTATGCTTTCCGTATCTTTTGTAATCATCCTAATTTTTATGTAAGAAATATAAATTTCATTTGTACTGAAAAGGGGTTTGGTTTGCTTAGACTCAACCTACCTCTTCATCTATAAATTCCACTCATAAACTAATGAGACTCAACTATGATATATAAATTAAGTTTACACAAAAATGCCTCCATGTGAATCTGCAACGTTTAATTGAGTCTTGAAAACAGTAAGACACTAAAAGATTTGCAAATGAATTTGACATAACCACTTAGCTAGGTTGAATTCAAATGAAATGAATGAAGAAGAAAAAAATAAAAATTAACAGTATACTAGATATAATATTGCATGCTTTGGTGTGTTAATTGCGCCTATATTTTATTTTGTCTTTCACTCTTGCTCTGAAGTCCTACAATGTTCTTAGCTGAAAAGTAATGAAGGATATATCAAATATGAGCAAGCGAACAATTCAACCAAAACAACTGCATAAGAATAATTTTTTGGAAAAAGAAAAAGGTAAAAGAAAGAATAAACTTAACAAAAGAAATCTCAACCACACCAAAATGGCAACTATATATTTCCCTTTAATTTACTAAATTAGTAGCAAGGAATTAGCTCCGTCTGCTTATTAGCTTCCCTTGCAGTAATTGTCTTTTTTAATATGTTTCCACACAAGTAGCTACAGTATATAGCCAGCTATTCCACATTGATGACCTCGTGGTTTGCATGTGAGATTCAACTATACCATGTACTATAAATATGTATACGACCAGCACTGAGGAATGTGAGAAATTGAAGTGATGCTAGTGCTGGAGAAGAATAGTTTTCTCCAAACAAGAACCCATCTAAACCGTCCCATGCGCAGGCCTATTCACGACTCTTATATATATATGCTTGTATCTATCAGTTGACAGCTCCAGATTATGATGGATGGTGCTAGATCTTGTCCACACTAATGAAGCAACACTGACCCATGCATCCATCTATTGTGGACACTCTACCCATTTATGGTGGTGCTTCGTATACCCTACCACCACTTAAACATTTTAGTTTTACACGCACACAGACTCTCTCTCTCTCTCTCTGTGCATAGTGCTCTAAGTGGGGTAAATATACGACGATATTGTCTCAACCGATTTGAAAGAAGTAGGGTTTTCTTTCAGCTCCCAGCATATAAATGTCTCTTAATTAAAGGACACAAATGGGCCTAAATATTTCTTTCTCCTCGTGTATTTAACTATTTAAATCCTATCACGGCTAGGCCATTTGGACTTTGTCCCAAAAAAATCCTATCAAAAATTATAAAATTTATTACTTTTAGTGATAGCCTTCTATTTTTTTTTAATTTATAGGCGTGTGAACTTCTGATTTATCAACAAATATTATTAGTAACAATTTTTAGGTGTCCATAATAACAATTTTTAGGTGTTCCACTAATAACCTAAAATGCCTGTTCAGAACAAATGTCATCATCCAGGTCAACAACAACTCTCGTTGTTTAGAATATTCAAAAAAGTTTGAATTGCACTGAAGTCTTCCAACAAATCACTTTGCAGTCCTATTAGAGGTATAGTTCTCTCATTTGTTAGACCACAATATATTCATGACAGTATAAAGAAAAGGGAAAGAGTAGAATATTGAGATTCTTTATCTAAGACTTCAGATTAAAGCCAGCAACTAATCAAACAAACTTACAAATCATATTATCCAATCCGACTCTGACAAAGATTAAAAAGATATATCAAAACATGCTTAATTGTATATAAAAACCACTATAAGCACTACAGGAATGACATTCTCTCCTTTTGTTGAAACTTACTTCTCTTTCTAGGGCAGTTTGAAACGATGATGCATTTCTATGGCATCTATAAGAAATGCTTCAGTAAAACTCAAAAGCTTATTTAATTTCTCTTAATTTCTGCAAATTGCATTGTGGGGTTTTTCAAATTTATAGTTGCATGCTATTAATGTTTTTGGAAGAAGTGAACAACACCATTTTGAAGACTTTGTTTTGGAGTGGATATGTATGCAAAACTAATTAAACTAAACAATATCCTAACTCAATTGATAAGAGTGGATGATATTTCTTCTTATTAATTTGAGTTCCATTCCTTTGAGAAACATTTATAGAATAAAATATTAAATACACTAAGCTAATATGAAGAAGTGTACTTCTAAGATGGTATAAAAAATAAAATTTAGATTTTAAAGCGCAAGTACACTACCTAACTGTAATACGAGAAAACAATTAATCTAAACAATATTGAAGAGCTACCTAGTTGTGTTTTACACTGAAGGGACTAAGTTTCTCATGGCTTTTGCAGATGCATATGTGGGGGCATGGATCTCAATACAGAAAAGGACCAGATTCTCTAAGAGGAACACAACCGACAGCCATGCTTAGGCTTCCATGCTTTTGTTGTGCACCAGGTTGCAAGCACAACATTGACCACCCAAGAGCAAGGCCTCTCAAGGATTTTAGAACCCTTCAAACACATTATAAGAGGAAGCATAGGATCAAACCCTACATGTGTAGAAAATGTGGCAAAGCGTTTGCAGTGAAAGGTGATTGGAGAACTCATGGAACAACTTGTATAGCATCTTAAAAGAAAATTCAATTGATTCCACAATTTCTATCAGATCGGGTACTTAGTTTCACGTTCACTCAATCACATGCAGGAACAGATAGCATCTTAAAAGTATTTGGTTTCACTAACAAATATATGTAGGAATAGAACCCATCCTAAATTATGGAAAAAAATTTAGAACTATTCCCATCACAATTACATTCAGCAAGCTTTGCTGCTTTAACTTTTAAGCAACTAGGGAAATGTTAGCCACTCAGAATACATAAAAATTTCACACAAAGTCCCACATGAGATGCAAACAAAACAAGTTTATCCTAAGATAATTACTCAGAAATAACAACTATCCTAACCAAAGATCTCCTTATCCACGGGACTTGAAGTAGAAATCATTCACTTACCTGGCTACGTCAGAGGATTCACTCAGGGAGTTGAAACCAGTGACATGAATGGAATCAAAAATTGAGACACTAGAAAGAAAAGTAAAAAAAACAATTAGTCTAATGGCAGGATTCAGTCACCAGGTAGGATAGGAAGTAAGAACCAACAACAAGTCCAAGAAAAAAATTTAACTTACCTGAGAAATTTCTAGACTTCGGTCTATGAGGGCCGAGAGTCCAAGAGGTGGGTAAAGGGTCAAGAGCACTGAGTCTTAAAATCTAACCAATAAGCAACGACCAGAAATGGACAATAGGAGAAAAATGCACTTCTTCCTCCTAGGTGTTGAACTAGGCACACTATCATAGAGAGAAACCCGACCAACCAAAGGGACCTATTGCGGGTTGGATGATTTGGCTTCCAAACGAGCCACACAGTGATTGAATCTTTGTTTTGATGGGTGGCCGTAATAGACGACAGGGAGCTCACCGCAGGTCAAATTTTTTACAACGAGTTTCGCAGCCAGTAGCAGAGAGCAGGGGAAGATGATGGCTAGGGCACAATGCAGAGTATCGAAGAGGCGAAGAGCAGTTCTCGGGGGGTGGGGGGAGTGAGAGCATGTGAAATGAAAGAGTAAAGTGAAAATAAAGTATAAAAATAAAAGAGTTTTTGAAAATAACTTTTTGTTGAAATTTTTAAAATTTTTCATTTCTCTTTAATTTTATAAACAGAAATTTTTTATTTATAATTTTTAACATATTTAAAAGAAAATTTTAGATTTTCAACAAATTTTTTATATTTTTAAAGTTTATTTTCTTTTTAATTTTTAAAGAGAAAATAATTTTTAAAATAATTTGTTGAAAATATTAAAATTTAAAAATATATTACAATAAATTTAAAAAGAAAAGAATCCAATTTTCAAAAAGAAAATTTTATATTTTAAAATTTATTTTCTCTATAAAAATTGGACTAAAGGAAATTTTGGCGTGAGTTTCTTTTTCCCTTGGGTAAAAATATCTTCCCCTAGGTAATTAGAGATAAAATAGTATTTCTATACTTTTTTAACACTATTCTATGACATAAAATATACAAAATATAATTTAAAACACACTTATATTTCATATAAAATGTTATTTACCTCTTTTAACCTCATATTTTTTATTTATGAATAATAAACATCTACACACACACACACACATATGAACATACTATATACTACATAACCATTGTGACTAAAATTATATTATATCCAAAATTCAGCGTACATATATTTATTGAGAAGACATGACTTTGTTCTTCATAAATGTTTATTGTTTTTTAAAATTATAAATTCATTTCTCATAATATTAATAAAATATATTTATTCATCAATTCTAAAAAATGTAAAATAAAAGTAAATATGAAAAATTTGAAAGAATGGTGGTAAAAGGTATTTTACTCGTTTTTTATTTCATTTCACTTTTTCTTTTTTTATAAGTTTTTCAAGATAAAATTATCTCCTATATAGAAGAGAATCCATATATCGTGGGACTAAAAATTAGAGTCAAATATATCAACTAAACACAATAAATTAATGTAAGGGAATCTGAATTTCCATTCCATCAACTTATTTCTATAAATTAAGCTGGATTTAAATTCTTTCTCTAACCATGATTTAATTTACATTTCAAAGAATAGCGATAAAATTACAGATAAAAAATTTAGGAATAAAATTTTTCCATCTCTATGAATAATTTGAATATTGTTTTGAAAAATATAAACGGAATTAGTGACAATAAAGTTACCGAATAGATAAAGACAAAATTAGAGATAGAAATTTTGAAGCCAAAAAATTTTATCTCTACATTCTATCTCGAAAAATAATTTAAATATTATTTCAAAAATTAGATATAAACTTTGAGATAAAAAATTTAGATACACAATTTTTACATTTTATTATTTTGAAAAGTAGAGACGGATTTAGAGAAGAGTTTTTTTTAATCTAATTTTTCGTCTCTAATTTCATCTCAAACATACTATTTTTAAAATTAGAGACGGATAATTAGACATGAAAAAAATTTCATCTCTAAATCCGTCTCTAATAATTTTTTAAAAACTGTTCACAAGTAGAGACGAAATTAGAGACAAAAATGTAGAGATGGAAATAATCTCATCTCTAAAAACAAGTAGAGACAGAATTAAAGACGGACAAATAGAAACGGAAAATTTTCGTTTCTATTCTTCAAAATCCACTCAATTTTAAAATCCATCTCTATTTTCGTCTCTAAATCGTCTTTTTCTAGTAGTGAGATCTTATTCATGTGTTTGGAAGCATTCCATGCTTAAGTGCTCCTTGATGATTTGCAGATCGTGAGAAAAAAATATTTGTCTATTAGCTACCGACGTTGTTCAATTTGGTGGATGTAGTCACTAATAAGAACAGCAATGTGCTTCTATTTTAAGATTTCTTTTATTTTTTTGTATGGGATAAGACCCTTACAATGTGTTTACAGTAATAACTTCATATCATCTTTTCTCGTTATTAACCAGCCTCAGTAATTAGACAGTAAAACATATTTGTGAACATAAAATAAAATTCGTTGTCCCTGGCACAAAATGACTATGTATTAAATTTGAATTTTTGCAATTCGAATTCCTTGAATATGAAATTCTTTCTTTTGGTAATCCTTGAAATAGTAAAATTCTTCATTAAACCCTAGGTAAAGGTCCGTTTTTTGTTCCTTAACTTCTAGATGAGTTTCAATTTTGTCCCAAAACTTTTTTTTTTGGTGCCAATTTCGTTCTACATTTTTTTGAGAAGGTGCAATGTTTTCCCAACCCCTAACTCGGTCTAAATACTAACGGAAGTTACCTATGTGGAAGCCCACATGTCTAACCCTAGCTGAGAGGGATGCTGACTCTAGATGCTCTGTTAACTAATGTCGTATCATTTTCACAAACATTATCCCTCAATGGCAGTGTTACTCGACAAATGAAGGTAAAATCACATGCATTATTGTGAGCGGCCCTAACATGAGATCATGACACCATTGCTGTTGCGTCGAGCTTCATCTTCAAGTTTCACGAACCTTTAAGTGGTGCAATTTTTTGAAGGTTTAACTTCAAGGAGCCCAAAAATAGAGATCCCGAAGTCACAAGCCAAGTACCTGATACACACGAATTTAATTTACTTAACTGCAAACATACACTGTTGTTGTCAAATGATTATGTAACCAAAATAATATATACTACATAATCATTGTAACCAAAATTGTACTATATTCAAAATTAAGCGTACATATATTTATTAGAAAGACATGTCTTTATTATTCATGAATGTTTATTTCTTTTTAAAATTATTAAATCATTTCTCATAATATTCATAAAATATATCTACTCATTAATTCTAAAAAATGTAAAATGAAAGTAAATATGAAAAATTTGTAAAATAAAATATATTAATAAAATATATCTATTCATCATTTATATATTTTAACCTCTTTTTCTATTTCATTTTACTTGTTCTTTTTTAGAAGTTTTTCAAGATAAAATCATTTTTATATAGAAAAGAATCTGTATATCGTGGAAATAAAAATTATAGTCAACTATATCAAACAAACACAATAAGTTAATGTAAGAGACTCTTAATTTCCATTCCATCAACTTATTTCTACAAATTAAACGGCACTTAAATTTTTTCAAAAATTATCTAAATTTTAACTAATTTTACTAATAATTTAAATATTATTTCGAAAATTTGATATAAAATGAAAGATAAAAAATTTATATACACAAATATATTAGAGACGGAATTGGAGACGGAAAATATTCCGTCTCTGAAATTCCGTCTCTAAATCCGTCTCTAAAACTGTTGACGAAATTAGAGACGGAATATTCTGTCTCTGTCCCTCTCTAGAATCAGAGACGGAATATTCCGTCTCTGATACAAAAACAGAATATTTCGTCTCTGTCTCTTTTTGGAGTCAGAGACGGAATATTCAGTCTTTGACTCCAGAGACGGAATATTTTTCATCTCTAAGTCCGTCTCTAAATAAGTTTAGAGACGGACTTAGAGACGGATTTTTAGAGACAAAATATTTCCGTCTCTAAATTACAAACATTTCCATCCATCTCTAACTTATCAAATCCATCTCTATTTCCGTCTTTGTTAGAGATGGAATTTATTCCGTTTCTAATTTCTGTCTCTAAATCTCAATTTTCTAGTAGTGATTCCCAAATACGGGTGCCTTGTGCTGACAAATACAACACAACGAATGAGGGTGCATTTCTTGCCTGCGAAATTGCTTCTCGACCAATTTTGCTTATGTTAACGTCCATTTTAGAATTAAGCAGTCCTTTACTAGGTTCTTGACTCAAAGTCGACACTTTCTGAAGAAGGGTTTCATAGGCAGACACCAAAGCTCTATAATGGGTTTTTTTCATTCTGTCATTATGTTTTGAGATTTCAATATCAATACTCATTCCATCAGCAATCCTTTCTAGGAAATATGAACTTTTCGACGATAAACTCACCTTTTCACTCTGAATTAGACTCATTTTGCTCTAGATTTAAGAATTCTTCACAGCCGAAACAACAATGCTCATCTGCTGCAAGCGAAGAACAGACTCTTGATTAGTGGACATTTTTGTTTAGATTAGGATATGGATATGCATATGACAATTAGATATTTTTTATTTGTATAGCTTTCACAATTTACATATTATATAATATATTTTGGAGTTGTTTAATTGGTGTTTGATTTATATTATTTGTTTTAAATTATTATTTGTACAGGTTATATTAGAAAAAAAAAGAATAATTTTAATTTGTGTAGGTTACAAAAAAAAAAAATAAGAATTTTGTGGCGGTTTAAACTGATGCTAAAAGAAAATAAATTTTGGTAAAAACAAGTGGTGGGGAAAAAAAACAAGCAAAAGCTAAAAATTCTCTTCCAAAAACGACGGTTTACGGCTAATAAATCGTTAGTATTTGTGACCAAATAGTGATTATTATATAACTACTTGTATTTGTGATTAAATCATGGTCGTTATATAACTATCGGTAATTGTTCAATTACTAGCTATTATTCCAGCATTTTCTCTTAACTGTTGATAACGACGATCTCAATGCTTCAATTAACAACAGTTCACTAGCCGTTGGAAAGTGTAATTAGTGGCGATTAAACCACTGTAAACTGACCTTATTTTTGTAGTACAAGATACTATTCACGAGCTACATGATAAAATTTAGAGTAAATTGTCATTTTGATCTTCAAAAGAAATTGATACGATCAATTTATTCATTCAAAGATATTTGTCATCATTTTATTCTTAATTTATTTTTTAAAAAATACATCATTTTAGTATGTCAATATCATGTCTCTTAAGAAAATGCTAATAGAGTTGTGTATGTGGACTAATTTATCCAATGCAGAACATATTTCGTTGATTGAAAATATTAAAAGTTAGATGGGAGAAAAATGAATATTTTTTAATAAAATTTGTGCCAACTTTCTCCATCTCATGCTTCAAGTGTCTTAAGAACATCTGTCAGGAGTTGGATAGAGCTATCTCAAGATTCTTGTTGGGGCAGAAGGGAGAAGAAGGAAGGATACATTGGCAAGCCCAGGAGAAATGACAAAGCCAAAAGATGGAAGGGCAATGGGATTTAGAGACTTTCAGAGCTTTAATTAGGTACTACTTGCTAAACAAAGCTGGAGTTTACTGAAAAATCCTGGTGCTTTATGGAGTAGAATCTGGAAAAGGCTATATTTCCCACATTCCTCTTTCTTGGATGCTAAGAAGGGTGCAAAACTTTCCAGGGCGTGGGCAAGCTTATTAGAGGGTAGAGATTGTTTGAAAAAGGGGTTGTGCTAAAATATTAAGGATGTCAGATCTATCAGAATCTAGGATGACCCTTGGATCCCTGATGTCATTGGGCACAGGCTGCTTACTAGAGCCCCCCCCCCCCCCCAGTTTTTGATGCATAGTATGTAATGGTGAATGAACTAATCAATAACGGTAAATGGTAGTTAGGTGGAATAAGGACATGGATATCTAAAGAGGAGAGGAGAGCTATTCAGGCTATTCCCTTGGCTTAAGGAGGAGGAAGGGGTCGGCCAGTGTAGAATTACACAAAGAATGGGGGTTATTCAGTAAATCTGGGTTTAAAATGTTCAAAGGGGTTGATGGCTCAATTGAGAACTGCCTTGGCTCTTTTATTCAAATTCCCAATATTCTTTGGAAAGCAACTTAGAGCCTGAAAGCCCATCCAAGGACTAAGCAATTTTTATTTTTTTTGGAAAGCTTGCACAAACTCTTTACCCACCAAAGAATATATTTACAGTAGAAAATATAGCCCCTAATCCGTTATGCCCCATCTACCATGTTGAACCTTAATCTGGGGAACACTTGATTTTAAGGTGCGATTGGGGCAAGAAAGTTTGGTTCAGCTGTAGCTTGGGACTGAGAACTAAGTTTGAAGACAGCTCTCGTTTTGATTTATGGGGACAAAAATTGCTTGTTGAAAGGAGTGAGATGGAGGATTATACTAAGGCGATGATAGCTGTTTTTTGTTGGAGTATATGGAACACGAGGTGTAGCTTAGTCTTTGAGAATACTGATATTAATATGCCAGTTATTTGCATGAAAGCAGACTCTGCACTAGGGGAATACTGGAAGGTGAACTCTATAAAAGGAAGCCTTGGCCTTGTGAGTTGAGGTGGAGAGGCTGAATCTGCAGGCACTACTATTTCTTATGAGACTTAGCGTCCTCTCCCTGTTGACTTTTAAAAAGTTAATATCGATGGGGCTTTCTCTCAGTGAAATGGGCTGGCAGTTGGGTGGTTTTTCATAATAGCAATAGGCTAGTGTTGGATGGTTGTTGTCGTGTTAAAGCTTCTTCAGCGCCCTTGCTCTCAGAAAAGCCTTCAACCTCATCCGAGCCAAGGGGTATAAAGACATTCTTTTTAAAACTGGTTGCTCAGTATTGCTTGATGCAGTTAAAGATAACAATGCTGTTGTGAAATGGCAGTGTTCTGGAGTCATTGAGAATATCCTCAGTTTGAAAGTGGTCTGCCACAGGTTACTGTTTCCCTGATCAAGGGACAAGTAAATTGAGTTGCCGATTCGCATGCTCATATGGTCGTTAGGGAGATGTGCCCTGCAGGATGGATGACTACAGCCCATCTCCTCTGGCAAGACTTTTGGATCAAGATCAGGCACAGGAAGTTGTGGGGGCTGGTCGAGATTTTATATCCTGGTGTTTTGCTGTTTACTTTCCTCTGTAGGTGTTCTCGTTTTTGTTTGTTGAGTGGGAATGAAAGTCTCTTTTGGCGAAAGAAAAATAGCACTCATCAGCAGATAACATTTTATATAAGGCAAAATTAGATCACGTGCAATAGACATGACATCAGAAGCTAAAATGATGTGTATTTTTAAAATATTAAGAATAAAATGATAACAAATATTTTTAAAGACTAAACTGATAACACCAATTGTTTTTTAAAGATCAATATACTAAAATGTATTAACATTATGAATCACATTAAAGATATTGACATTGTTTAGCCAATGTAGCTATCTGTTAGGTAGTAAGTCACCACTTCAATAGCAATATCTACTTATAGCTTATAGCTGGTGTGTCATATAAGACCTGATGGTATAAATTTATACAATACAATCAATTTTTATAAGGTATTCGTGTACACACTGTATTATATAAATTTATTCAAATCAACACCCTCAATATAGTGATTAGTTTATAATTTAAGTAGGCCACTATTGACATGATTATGCTTGATTGTATAAGGAATAAATTCAAAAATTAAAGAAAGAAAGTCATAAAAAAAAAAAGTAAAAAAGTGCAGGAAGAAAATACATGGCCTGGGCTTGGCTAGAACCGATTTTGAGGCCGGGTCATACTTGCATTATTCATGCCCTTATGAGTTAATTAAGTCATGTTGGGTTAGCCCTCGTATTGACTATTCTAGTGATTAGATAAGAGATAGATTCTGATCCTCCCTCGTCTCTCTACTTCTCCCCTAAGCTGCAACCCTAGCCACAAGTTTAGGGGTTGGCTGCTAATCCTCTCTTTTTTCTTCTATTTGCTATCTAAAAGTGATGTTTTTGAATTATTTCTTCCTTTATGAAACTTTTTTCTCTTTTTTTAGGGAAACTTTCTCCAAGTTTCTTCTTTTCCTTAGAAAATGATGCTTTTAGGGAATGTTTTCCTTCTTGCTAGAGGAGATCCACTCCTAGTCAAGTTTTGAGAAAATCTATAATTTATGTAATAACCGTAAAATTTAACGAAAATTTCAATTAAAGGAAATTTAGAATAAAAGAGATAATTTTGACAATAGAAATAAGAACCGTAGAAAATATGTATATTTATTACATGGATTAAAGAATTACAAAAGAAATATGAGAATTTATGTTTTAGCGCGCTATAAGCAAATATATTTTTATTTATGTAGAAATAATTATGATTTGTTAAAAGTAAGTGAACTTTTAAGTAAAAGAAGTATTGTGTTGCTTAAAATAATTATACCGGCCTCCATTGAATGTTTATGGTATTTTTAAAAATATTCTTTCTTTTAATATGAATAAAGATATTTGTTTTGAAATTTGTTTTATTATGATGTTTATCAAGAAAAATCGTGATTTAAGAGTTTAACTAAAAATTTACGAGAATGAAAATTTTTAAGAATTTTTGGGATATTTTAAGATGAAAAACGGAATTTATATGAATTTTTATAAAAGAAAATCTAATTATTAATTATTTAATAATTATAAATAAAAATAAAATTTTTTTTTCAGAAATCATAAAATAAGAAACCGGAGGCGACGAATTCGAAGAAGAAGAAAACGAAAAAAATGCATAGTGCTACATAGTGAGTGAATAGTGACTTCAAATCTTTTCTCTCGATTTGGAGTACCAATTGGCTTTCGGTATCAAAACTGAAAGTGTTATTGGATTCAGAACAAATAGTACTTCAGTTTTGACCGATCAGTTTTTCAAATCAATCGTTAAATCGCCGTAGATCTGAAATAGAAAATCTCGGTAAAAGGTAAATTCTGAAAAACCTTACTTAGAAACTTCTAATTAGAAATCTGACTCCGTAGATAGATTCAGAAACTAGATAAATATTAGGATATGAAATTGTTTTGTTGATTCGGTAAAAAAGTTTTTTGACGGTGAATAGTGTTTTCCATCATGAATAGTGATGGTGAATAGTATTTTTCGGCGGTGAACAGTAACCAAGCTTATTTAAGATTTTTGGACCTTCCGAACTCGATTTTGGAGTTTGTTTTACCGAATTCAGACCAGAAACAAAGATTTTAGGGCTGTCCAATATGGAGCCCTTACCTGTGAGTGGGTTTTTCATACTATAGCGCATGTTTTACGAATTCGGTTTATAACTCTCTCTCGTATGATTTTAACTAGTTGGAATGTATGCTAAATTGTTTTACCGCTTTGAAAACCAATATGTTCCAACCATGTTAGAAATTATAAATTTAAATCCTAGTTGAACTCTAGGTATGCAGGGCAAGCATCTAGGCTAATAATTCTCCATTTAAGTTAGATTTATAGAAATGCGAACTTAGTCATAGAAATGAACTAAATTAGCCATGAAATGATTTGATGCATGATGAGCATCTATGTGACGTCTACGGACGATCTATGTTCAAAAGGGAAAGTTTATGATTATAAAGGTCTCCATGAGAATTCATAGATGAAATATATTTTAGAACGGAATTTTATGCATGAAAAAAGTTAGATGGAGAATTATAGCTTTATTATAATGTTATTGAAATGTTTTACTTTAAACTCTTTGAATAGCATATTTCAAATGTTTTCTATTGGAGGGACCCTTTTAGATCACTGTTAGCTAGTCGCAGAGAGTGCTAGCCCTGGTGCACCATGGTCATGCGAAGGCCGGCCTAGGATACTGTGACGGACATATGACTTCCTAAGACATAGGGATTTAGGGTGGACTTATGTTTACACCTACAGTGATTACCATACCCTTCCTGTGTGCTTAGGAGATTTAAGGTGGACTTATGTCTACGCCTACATTGATTACCATACAATTGCTGTGTGCTTGGGGGATTTAGGGTGGACTTATGTCTACGCCTAAGTCCACCCCTAAAGTGATTACCCCACCCTTGCCGTGTGCTTGGGGAAGATGATAGATCTGTTAGGAAAGACCTCCAATAAACTAGTGCATTTTTCTTAAAGATTAAATATTTTTAAACAATCTCATTCATCATTGTTATTGCATAAATAACTTCATTTATTATTTACCATGCATAATTGATTTGCTTTACTGTTACTGATTTAATCATGTTTTATCTTTTGAACATACATTTGAACTGTTTAGCTTTTCTTTCAATAAATTATGGTTAAATGCTTAATGTTTCTATTATTATCTTTACACTTTGATTTCAATTATTAAACTCATTGCGAAACATTCGTGCTTGGTTTGCCCTGTTTCTGTTATAATGTGATTTATCCATTCACTGAGATGTAGTGATCTCACCCCTCTTCTAATTCTTCCCCACAAATAGTCAAAGAGACTTTGATCCAGCTACAGCTTCGTAAGAGGCTGAAGATAGCGTTGGTGAGCCCCAGTTTGGGCAAGGCTCTTTTGTACTGTTTGTTTAGTTTAGTTTATGTCTAGTGTACCTCCATGAACATACAACCAGGATCCTCGCTTCTTGCGTATTTTGATGTGTTGTTTGGAAAAATGGTTTTATGTTTTACAACAATGTTTGTATTATGAGGCCATGGGTCAAGTTGAATCACAGATGTTGGATTCATGAGATATATATATATATATATATATATATACACTATTTTTTTATATTGGATGTGGCATATGTGGCCAGTTATATTTATTATGTACTCTGGATTGTATGCTGAATGTTTGTGCATGCTATATGTTAAGTTTGCGGCTAGGGGGAAACCCTTATGCCATGCCGGTCATGTGTTCCATTATTTGGGGCCGTGACAATTTACTTTCAAGATATGTAGAAGTTTTAATTTTTAGAAAAGATTGAGATGTGTGTTTATTCTCTTTGAAGGTCTTCTTTGTCTTCTTATATAATGTCTAGCATATTGTAATTTGGTTAATATTGTTATAATTTTTCTATGATATTTGATTAATAGTAATTAAGAGGTGTGTTGTCTCTTAATTTAAAATTTTTGTATTTTTCAAAAGTTTATGTTTGAATTACATTTTATTTTCTTGTTATGCTTTACTAAAATTTATATAAGTTTCATTTTTTTGTACCTATTTATTAAATGTAATGATTTGTTGATCTGTCTAAAAAAAAGAGAAGAGATAGATTCTCTCCTATAAAAAAATTTTATTAATATTTTAAGGTAAATTTTTTAGGTTACTAAATCTTCAAGCAAGTCTAACTTTTTTTTTTGTCCCTTGTCTTTTTATTTTTTTCATTTGTACTCAAAACAATCACATGCACTATGTAATTGTAAAATGCCACGTAAATATAAGAATTATTGAAAGAAAAGAGGCATTCTTTTCTCTCTCTTTTTCTTTTCTTTTTAATGACTTTTGATTAATGTATCTTTAAAAAATAATGTTAATTTTCATTATGTATAGAAGAAAGCACAAAAATAAACTGTTGCTGATTGTTCATTCCGGGGATTTTTCTTTACCAAATTCAATATTTACAAATTTCTTCAATGAGAGATCAATTTGACCAATTCTGAAGAACCAATTTTACTTTCTTTTTTTCCTTAGTATTGCTAACCAAAAAGATGGCTGAGAAGCTTTTAATATTTCAAAGAGAAATGCCAATTACTTTTCTGATCTTCACCCCCACCCCTTTCCCCCAATCTTCACTCAACCCCACAAAAGAAAGAGCAAAACAAAAATCCTTTTTCTGTGCAACTGAAACAACTACTTCATCTCTATTTTGTTTTATTCTCTCCAAAAGTGTATAAGAAAATTAAGAAATTTTTAAAAGTAAATTTAATCTGTATTTTTTTACCCAATAATCGTTCATTCTTTCCCTCCTCTGTTCTTAATCGTCACTTTGATGCTATAGGGAGCCACTGTACAAGAATCTCTTTAGCCAGATGATGGGTTATTGTGTGAAAATATCCACTCAATAGGAGGTCCTAGCGGTTACCAACAAGTGTAAATAGTCTGCTACTATCATAACGTATATAAGTGGTAAATGGTGGCTCTCAAATTGTAGTTTTGAACCGGTCCCTCTTCCTTACCGCAACCACAGCTTACAGGAGACTGTCCTATACTATGTTTTTCTTCAGAAAATTTGACACTAAGTAAGAAAAGAAGCATTGGGAACTCTTAAGTGTAGCTTGATTAGTAATAAGTTCAATTTGAGCTAAAACCTGTAGTTTAACAAGAGTTGTTAAAGGAGGGAAAAACTAAAGTAACGTTTTCTTAAGTGTGTTACTAAATTTTTTAGTAGAGTTATGATACATGATTTCTTTTAATAACTTGGAATTATAATATTATGCTAATAGGAGTCAGTTCAACTAATAAGGATCAAAGCACTCTACTTGTAAAATTTATGTTCGATTCTCGCTGCCAATAATATCTCTTGATAGACAATCCGTCTATACTACTGGAAGCTTTCGTTGAAACTTGTGGCATGCCTTGGTCTTCGAATGGAGTATTTTTCCCTCACTCTAGATTTTTATGAAAAAAAAAAGAATTAATTATTATTTTCTTCCAAAAAAATCTTTGCATGTCACAATTCTATTGTAAAACTTAATAACAAACATTTTAAAATTGTAATTAACTTTTATTCTTGTTAAGAATTTCTTGATTTAACTCTAATTATATTTTGGCTCAACAATTTTGCAAATATTGTCACCAATGCAAAATAAAGGATGTTATCTATGAAATTTTTTTAATCAAAGTTTTATAGTCTCTAATATAAAAAAGGAAGAACCCATAGGCCAGAAAATTATAATGTGAATGCATTTGGTTTTTTTTTTCTTCTCTAAAATAATGTTCACAAAATAACCTGATCTTCTTTTATAAATCTTTTGCGTTTGACTTTTCCTTACCATGCTCTCTGCACAGGAAAATGAATTATTGCCTTTTTTTTCTGATTTATCACTGGAATGTCCTTTTCTAAATATCAATTGTTTAATTTTATTTTAGAAAATGACAAAGACATCCTTAAAAAATTAAAAAATAAAAAGAAAAAAAGAGAGGCGTGATCTCACCCAAGAAGAACATACCTTATATAGGTATAGTACTAATAGCTATATAGTAATTAAATATTTTTCAGCCACTTAATATTTCCAAAAAGAGTTATTTTTTGATCTCTTTTTATCTCTATCACAACAAACTATTTATAGAACGAAAGCTCTTAAAAATTAGTTATTTAAGTCAATTAATTTAAGACAACGATGCTAGTTCACCATTAGAAAAAATGCAGACGACTTTTAGAGTGGTTTAATTAAATGTAATTTTTTTATTCTGAAAGAAAAATTTAAGAAAATATAATTGAAAGTAACTTGAAATAGACCTATATATTAAATAGCGTTAAATTTCAAAATCAATTAACACTTAAAAATCTAAGGGTCTTAATTCATTTTATTTTGTTTTTTGTTTTTGATATACTAGTTTAATATGACTATAAGTTATTCTATAATTGATTGTGATAATATTGTATCTAGATCGGCCCAACCTACCGATCTAGTTATGTCTCAAGGCTTAGCTCATACTGCTAATTGCTTCATGATTCTCATAGATCAATCTTAACCTAGTGCCAATACATTTATTGGAATACCCTTTGAGTAGTGTAATAATTTTAAAATTTAAAAAAATTCTAAAAATTAAAGAAAATTTTGAATAAGGTGAGGATTTTGAAAATATAGATAAGAACTATTGAAATATGTTTATTTATTACATAGGTTGAAGAATTATACAGAAAATATGATAATTTATATTTTGTGACCAAAATGCAATTTATTAAAAGTTTAAGGGTCAAAATATAAATAAAAAAATTGCAAGGACCTCCGTCAAAAATTGAATTTTTGCATAAAGGTTCCCCAAAATATTTTAGAGCTTTAGCCACACAAGAAGTTAAAAAAATCTGATTTTTCTCTCTCTTCTAAATTTTTCTCTTTTGAAACTCTAAAACTTCTCTATAAAATTCTAGCGCTTTCGAATCTCGGATTTCAACACCACTGCCGCCAACAGACTTAGAACAAAGAGTTCTACAAATCCATCGGATTGGTTTCTAAAAAGTTAGCCAGAGATTGGCCAAAAAATGAAGGAAAAAATCAACTAAAGAGATAATTTCTGAAACTCCTATCTGTGGTTCTCAAACCCAAAAACTAACATCATAAATGGATCTAGCAGGTACCGAAACCTTAAAATCTTAAATTCCATGTCAATCCTCCCTTGCACGCACCCCCACACACTAGTTCTTCCTTGGCGAGTGACACCCACATGCAGCCCTTGCAGTGACGCGTACAGCACGTGTTCTAGCAGCCTTGTTGTGTTGACTGAGCTCCCGAACGCCAAATTTTGCAAATCCGGAGTCATTTCTAAAGTTTTTAGACCCTGTGGACTCATTTTTGTGTTCTATTTGGCTAGATTTAGACTGAAATTGTGAATTTTGGGGTTGTCCAACTTGAAACCCTAACTTTATGAGTATATAATTTTTTTTATTACTTACCATATATTCTTCTTGAACTTTAAATGTATAATTGATTATGTTTATAAGTTATTTATACTTTTATATGTCTCTGAAATAGATTAAATTATTTGAATTATTTACAATCTGATATATAGTTCAAGAAGAGTATGATTTTAAAAATGGATTTTTGAATTTATTGAATATGTGATTTTAAATGTATTTATCATCATATGGTAAAGGAAATATATTGTGCACGTCGCATTGATTTATAAAGTTATATGATTGCCTTGAAAAAGAGCATGTATATGTGATTAACCCTGATTAGAGAATTTATGACAGATGAACTATACTGAGACTGAAAGTCTGTATTATACTGAAAACTCTATATTGGATAATATGATATATGTGTAAATGATATTTTTGTGAAGGAATCCTATTAGAAATATTGTTTGCTAACAGTAGGTGATGTTAGTCCTGGTGCACCTTGATACCTCTGCTAGCAGGGGTGATACTAGCCTCGTGTGACGGCCAACACACGTGATATGATATGTGATGGAAAGCGGAATGCCTCTTATCTGGGCGAAATGCTAACTATATGATATGTGATTTGCCCTCCCTTGATTTGTGCTTGAAAAGTTGTCCATATTAGAGTCCCTTCGCATGTTCTCTTGAATGGTGGTAGGGCAAATTTTAGCTAGGATGCTAAATATAGGCAAATCCTACACCACCAAAGTACGGAAAGGTTTGAACTCTGATATGGTGGTTCTGATATGAGATCCTCCTAATGTTTTTATGAGAAATGTTTTGATGCATATCAATGTTTGATTAATAATCATGTTGTATCATATATGGTTTCAAATATCTGAATGTGATTTGAAATGAGAATATTTAAAATGCGGGTCTCATATAGATGTACTTCTGAACTGTAATTTTAAAGGTGATAAATTTTAATATATGAGTACATCCATATATTGACCTAAGAGGTCATAAGAGGTATTATCTGCTCACTGAGTTGTCAAACTCACTACACGATGCTTATATTTTTTTCAAATAAAGATACAGAGTTTGACCTTGCAATTACTTGATTAGCTAGGTGTCATATTCTCTGGATGAGCCTACGATGCTTCCAAGGCTTACAATGTTTAAAACATTATGTCATTATAATCTAGAGTATGCTCTGAACGCCACAAGCAGGATCCTTGCTTTTGCTGTAATATTGATAAGTGTAGACTTGGCATGTATAATTGGCTATACTGAAAACTTGTAAACATATGTTATTTTTCCTTATATGTGATATTTTGAAGTCGTATGCAAATAAATAAGGGTAAAGTTATTTGTTATTTGTGTTAATCGTGTTCTATTAAATTAGGGTATGACAAGTTGGTATCAGAGTATTAGGTTTCCCTGTGGCTATCGGAGTAAAAGATTCTTTAGTAGGACCTTTAGTATGGATATGAGCCGGACATATTTATACTCCAGGTGTTGCTGAGGGATTCTATAGTATATTAACTTATTTTCTATCACAAGTTTGCTAAAGATCCTAGTATAAGGTTTGATTGAATATTATGGTATCTTAAAAATGTGTTTTGTTTTGTGTAGTCTGTGATACCACCAAGAATTAGAGTGGTTACTAGAGAAGCTGTAGATCGTGCACCCTCTACAAAAGAGTCTACATAATCTATAATTCTAGTACAAAGATGTTGTGGTAGAGGCCGACCTAGAGGAAAAGGCAGAGGCAGGGGGCATGTACGGGGTATGAGAACCCCGAGACATGATGAACAGGTCCATGTATCTGATAGAGTTCTTAAGGAGAGAGTAGAACTCTTTCAAGAGCCACATGATAGAACAGCTGATATGATTGTTGGCATACATAGGAGTTTAGAGACATTGGCTGGATTTATAGTAAAACAAGGTAGAAGGGATGGCCAGCCACTAGAAAATGTTCCTGAAGCGCAAGAACTGGGAAGAATAACTAAGTAAGAGGATAAGTTTACAGGGATTGAGGTGACATTACCATAATTCTTTAAGTTGAAACCCCCGACTTTTTCTGAGTCGGATATTCAGGAAGACCTACAGATATTCATTGATGTTGTAGAATGAGTTTTCAGAGATTTGGGGTGTTCTACTAGAAAATTTGTTGAACTAGTGTCCTTTCAACTATCAGATGTGGCTCAAGTTTAGTTTGAGACTCTGGTACATGGAAGAGCAGTTATTTTACCACCAATGGAGTGGGAAGAATTTAAAGACGTATTTATGAATCGTTTCTTACCAATAAGTGAAAGAGACAAGAGGGCCAGAGAATTTGAAGAATTAAGACAAACACCAAATATGACAGTTTTTGAATATGACATCCATTTTACTCGGTTGTCTAGATATGTACCATATCTAGTTCCTACTAAAAAAGATAAAATTAAGAGATTTGTTTCAAGATTGATACGTCCATTATTTAAATCGGTGGGTCCTCAGATGAATCATTTTTCAACTTATTCAGCAGTTGTGAATTATGCTAGAATGATGAAAACACGAGAGCAAGTAGACATAGAAGGTCTAAGGAGAAGAAAAAGAGATTGAGATAGTAATGTCCAGACTAGTTATAATCCTAATATCAGAGGACCAAGATTTTAAAATCCACAACATTTAACTCTAATAGGATCTGATAGCTCTAACCAGACATCTGTTAATATCATTAAGCAAAGAATGAATCAAAGAGATATGAAACCTATTAGCCAACAGGATTCAAGATCAATTCTATTATGTCCCATTTGCGACAGGCCTCATACTGGACAATGTCATAGAGAAACTGGTGCATGTTTTAAGTGTGGACAAGTAGGTCATTTGATGAGGAATTGTCCACAAGTACAAAATTTTATTCAAGCATCAATTCAACTAGCTTCACCCCTGCATCTGTACTAGCATGACCAAATAGAGCAGCTTTAGTTCAAGCAAGTAGTTGTGGTACTGGTAGAGGATCAGGAAGTCGAGACCGAGAACAAACTCAAATTTTTACCTTGACACGACAGGATGCTCAAGCCTCAAATGCAGTTATGACAAGTACATTATCAATATGTTCTCATAGAGCATATGTACTGCTCAATCCTGGTTCTACTCATTCTTACATATCACCCTACTTTGCTAAGAAATTGAATAGAGATCCTACTAGTTTACATTGTTCTTTTATGGCTGCTACTCCAATGGGAGAATTCTTACTATTAAATTATGTGTATAAATCATGCGAGATTTTGATAGAAGATAAGGAGACTCTTATAAATTTTATAGTTCTAAATATGGTAGACTTTGATGTGATACTGGGAATGGATTGATTGTCATCATGCCATGTCATTCTAGACTGTCACCTTAAGGTGATTAAGTTTAATATTCTTAGAGAATCTTTATTCTTGATACAAGGAGATCATAGTGAGGTGTCTAGTAACTTAATCTCTGCTCTAACAGTTGATAAGTTATTACAAAAAGGATGTCAAGGGTATTTAGCAATAGTCAAATATGTTGATATGAAGTACATCAAGGTAGAGCAGGTTCCAGTGGTTAGAAAATTTTCTGATGTGTTTCCTGAGGAGTTGCCAAGGTTACCCCTAGAATGAGAAATTGAGTTCAGTATTGATTTACTTCTTGAAACTCAACCAGTGTCTATACCCTCATATAGAATGACACCGACTGAGCTCAAGGAATTGAAAAATCAGTTATAAGACTTGTTAGACAAGGGATTTATACACCCTAGTACTTCTCCTTAGGGTGCTCTGATCCTATTTATGAAAAAGAAAGATGGATTGCTACTGCTATATATTAATTAGACAGTTGAATAAGATGCTAGTACATAATAAGTATCTATTACCTCATATAGATTATCTATTTGACCAATTACAGGGTGCCCAATGTTTTTCAAAAATTAATTTGAGATCTGTATATCATTAATTGATAATAAAGAAGGAGGATATTCCGAAAACTACTTTTAAGACTCGGTATAGGCACTATGAGTTCTTAGTAATACCATTTGTTTTAACAAATGCTCCAGCTGCATTCATAGATTTGATGAATATAGTATTTAAACCTTTTCTGGATCATGATATTCTGATATATTCAAAGAGTTCAGAAGAGCATGAGCGACATTTAAAGATAGCTTTGTAAACCCTAAGAGAACACCAACTGTATGCCAAGTTTTCAAAATATGAATTTTGGCTTAGTAGTGTTACTTTCCTAGGGCATGTGGTTATCAAGGATGGTATTCAAGTTGATCCTAAAAAGGTAGAAGTGGTGCAGCAATGGCCACGCCTTATGACAATTATAGAGATTTGTAGTTTTCTTGAATTAGTAGGCTATTACTGCAGATTCGTTAAAAAAATTTCAAAAATAGCTACTCCTTTGACGAGGTTGACAAGGAAGGGAATAAAGTTTGATTGGTCAAATGAATGTGAAAGAAGTTTTTAAAAACTCAAAGAATATTTGAATATGACGCCAGTATTGTCTATTCCTTCAGGTACCAAAGGATACACAATATATTGTGATGCATCGAGAATTAGATTAGGGTGTGTGTTGATGTAACATGGTCGATTCATTGCATATACATCTAGACAGCTCATAGATCCATATATACCACATGAGCAAAATTATCCATCTCATGATTTGAAAATGGCAACAATAGTTTTTACTCTCAAAATTTGGAGGCATTATCTGTATAGTGAGACATGCGAAATTTATATATATCATAAAAGTCTTAAATATATTTTTCAACAAAAAAGATCTTAACTTGAGACAAAGATGATTGATGGAATTACTTAAAGATTATGACTGCACAATACTATATCATCCAGGTAAGGCCAATGTAGTGGCTGATGCATTAAATAAGAAGTCTATGAGTAGTTTGGCTCATATCACAGTGGTAAGGAGATCGTTGGTTAAATAAATGCATAAGTTGAAAAGACATGGGATAGTAATGGAAGTAAAGTAGCATGTGATACTATTGTCCTATATACGTTTTCAATCGTCTTTGTTTGAGTAGGTGAAAAAGGCACAAAAAGAGTATGCCTATTTATGCAAAAAAAGTTAAAGAGGTGAAGAATGGCGATGAAATTGAATTTACTGTAGACTCTGAAAGAATTTTGAAATTGAGTAAGTGGTTGTGTGTACCTAATAAAGAAGAACTTAAGAAAAAAATTTATAGGAAACTCATAGATCCATATATACTATTTATCCTGGAATAACTAAAATGTATAAGGATCTAAAAGAAATTTATTGGTGGGAAGGTATGAAGAAAGACATAGTTGATTATGTTTCTCGATGCTTAACTTGCCAGCAGGTAAAAGAAGAACATCAAAGGCCTGTAGGACTACATCAGCAGATAGAGATACCTGAATGGAAATAGGAAAGAATAACTATGGATTTTGTTATAGAGCTACCGCGGACACCAAGAAGGTTTGATTCAATATAGGTGATCATTGATAGGTTGACTAAATTAGCACATTTTTTACCAGTGAAAACCACATACAATGTAGCTCAGTATGCAAATTTATATTTAAATGAAATAGGGAGGCTTCATAAAGTGCCAATATCGATTATTTCTGATCGACGGCCACAGTTTACAACTCGTTTTTAGAGAGCCTTCCAAGAAGTTTTGGGCACGAAGTTAAATCTCAGTACTGCATTCTATCCTTAAACAGATGGACAGGCTGAGCGAACCATCCAAATATTGAAAAACATGCTACGGGCATGTATGTTAGACTTTTAAGGTAGTTAGGAAAGATTCATGCCCCTAGCTGAATTTTCTTACAACAATAGCTACTAAGCTAGGATACAAATAGCCCCTTTGAGGCATTATATGGTAGACGTTGCCGTTCTCTAATCAGATGATTTGAGATAGGCGAAGCTAAGATTTTAAGGCTTGATATGGTACAAGATGCACTAGTTAAGGTAAAATTAATTAAGGAAAGGTTATTAGCAACCTAGAGTAGACAGAAAGCCTATATTGATAATAGACGTCGACCATTGAAATTTTCCATAAGCGAACATGTCTTTTTGAAAATATCTCCTATGAAAGGAGTAGTAAGATTTAGGAAGAAACAGAAGTTAAGTCCACGGTACATAGGACCATTTAAAATTCTTAATAGGATCGGGCCAGTAGCTTATCGTTTGGTTTTATTCCCTGAATTGGGTAATGTCCATCGAATTTTTCATGTGTCTATGCTACGAAAGTATTTACCAGATCCTAAACATGTTATACAGTGCCCACAAATTCAGTTACAAAAATATTTAACTTCTGAGGAACAACCAGTAGCGATAGTAGACAGACAAGTAAAGAAATTATGTTCAAAAGAAATATATATAATGAAAATGATATGGCAAAATCACTCTTCTGAGGAGGCTACTTGGGAAAGAGAGGATGACATACGCGCTAGATACTCGCATTAGTTTGAACAATGAAGTTAGTATTTATTTACAACTATGGTAATGAAATTCGATGACCGAATTTCTTAAAGGGAGAAGAATGTAATAGTCTTAAAATTAAAAAAATCCTAAAAATTAAAGAAAATTTTGAATAAGGTGAGGATTTTGAAAAAGGAGATAAGAACCATTGAAATATGTTTATTTATTACATAGGTTGAAGAATTATAAAGAAAATATGAGAATTTACGTTTTAGGACCAAAATGTAATTTCTTAAAAGTTTAGGGGTCAAAATGTAAATAAGAAAAATTTACATGGACCTCCCTTAAAAATTAATTTTTTGCAAAAAGGTTCCCTAAGATATTTTAGAGCCTAAGCCACACAAAGAGTTGGAAAATTCAGATTTTTCTCTCTCTTCCAATTTTTTCTCTCCCAAAACCCCAAAACTTCTATCTAGAATTTTAGTGCTTCTAGACCTTGGATTTCGACACCACCACCGCTAATAGACTTAGAAAGAAGAGTTTTACAAATCCATCTAATTGGTTTTTAGAAAATTGGCTGGAGATTGGCTAGAAAATGGAGGAAAAAATCAACTAAATACGTAATTTCTGAAATTCCTATCTGTGGTTCTCAAACCCAAATACTAACACCCTAGATGGATCCAAGAGGTATCGAAACCTTCAGATCTCAAATTTTAGGTCGATCCTCTCTTACACGTGCCCCTACATGTCGATTCTTCTTTGGCGAGTGATGCCCACGCATAGCCCCTACAGTAGCGTATGCAGCGCATGTTCCAACAACCCTATTACATTGACCTGCGTTGATCGAGCTCCCGAAAGCCAAATTTCACAAATCTGAAGTTATTTCCAAGGTGTTTGGACCTTCTAAACTCATTTTTAGAGTCTACTTAGATAGATTTGGACTGAAAATGTGGATTTTTGGATTGTCCAACTTGGAACCCTAACTTTGTGAGTAGATAATTCTTTTTATGACTTACCATATACTCTTCTTGAACTTTAAATGTATAATTGATTATATTTACAAGTTATTTATACTTTTAGATGTCTCTAAAATAGATTAAATTATCTTAATTATTTACAATCTGGTATATAGTTCAAGAAGAGTATGATTTTGAAAATGAATTTTTGAATTTATTGAATGTGATTTTAAATGTATTTTTCATCATATGGTAAAAGAAACATATTGTGCACGTCGCATTAATTTATAAAGTTATATGATTGCCTTGCAAAAGGACATGTATATGTGATTAACCCTGATTGGAGAATTTATGACAGATGAGCTCTATTGAGACTGAAAGTCTGTATTATACTGAAAACTCTATTGGATAATATGGTATATGTGTAAATGATATTTCTGTGGAGGAATCCTATTGGAAATAATGTTTGCTAATAACGGGTGATGTTAGCCCTAGTACACCTTGATACCTCTACTAGCAAGGGTGGTGCTAGTCTCGTGTGACGGCCAACACACGGGATATGATATGTGATGGAAAGCGGAATGCCTCCTATCTGGGCGAGATGCCAACTATATGATATGTGATTTGCCCTCCCTTGATTTGTGCTTGAAAAATTGTCCATATTAAAGTCCATTCGCGTGTTCTCTTCAATGGTGGTAGGGTAAACTTTAACTAAGATGCTAAGTATAGGCAAATTCTATACCACCAAAGTACAGAAGGGTTTGAACTCTGATATGGTGGTTCTGATATGAGATCCTCCTAATGTTTTTATGAGAAATGTTTTGATGCATATCAATGTTTGATTAACGATAATGCTGTATCATGTATGGTTTCAGATATCTCAATGTGATTTGAACTGAGAATATTTGAAATGTAGGTCCTATATGGATGTACTTCTGAACTGTAATTTTAAATGTGATAAATTTTAATATATGAGTACATCCATATGTTGACCTAAGAGGTCATAGGAGATATTATCTGCTCACTGTGCAAACTCACTACACGATATTTATATTTTTTTAGATAAAGATATAGAGTTTGGTCTTGCAACTACATGATCAGTTAGGTGTCATATTCTTTGAGTGAGTCTACGTTGCTTCCAAGGCTCACAATGTAACAACTCCATTTATGTAATTTTTTTTTTTTTTTAAAAATACCATAAAGTTATTACCTCGTTACAACTTAACTCAATATAACATTTATTTAATTTATACAATACTGAGTTTCCATACACACTATTATTTTACAAACTACATACCATTATTTTACAAACATTTGTACAAAGATACATATTAGTTCTAATCATCTATATCGACTACTTCCGGGGACACTGGTTCGGGTGGCACGTCCACCGGAATCTCAGTTACATCTACGACAGTTATATCAGAAATAACTGGAAGTTGCCCAAGGTAGGGCACCTCGATCCAACGTACAGAGATAATAAGTGTCATAGAGAATATCTGCATATTTATTCTTCTGAACATGATATGGAAATATAGTGAGAATTAAATCCCAGTAAGTTCAACAATAAATCATAATTTACCATCAATATAGTTCATCACGTCATGTTCAGCTGTATAAACTACAGAAAATATCTTTAGGTCACATGAATGCACTTTATCATGCACATGAAAATTATACAGTTATGACATGTATGGCATGAATAACTATTTTTTGAATTTCATATGATGGCTATCCACTTATTTTTACTTCAAGCTACCCCGGTCAGGGTGAGTATTCTCTACTTTTCGGTACGGGCTTATCTCGCTCCGTCCGACATGGCACACTTTCTCTTTCTTTTCTTATTAACATGATCATAACCGTTGGTAGGGCGTCCCCTACTGGTGCACCACACGGATTGCCATGTGACCGTGCTCATTTCTTTTCTTTTCACAATGATAGCCAAAAATATGCTTTCAATAACAAGTATGTTCATCAAAATATAACTATTACCATAAATCATTGGTAACCATGCCATGAACATAACCATTTAAAATATCACTTTATAAAACATTTCCATGTCAAAATTCCATACTAATACCTTGGTAACTGAATAGTAATTGTAGTCTGTAAACAGCGCACCAGAAAAGTTTCCAGGAAAGAGAGGTGGGTCACTAATGGACACGCTTAAGTACCATGTCTTTCCTTGCCAGAGCTTTCCTTAGACATGCACTTTTCACAAATCACAATTTTGTTTTCCAGTAACTAGAATAATTCTTTTCTGATGTGAAAATACTGCAACCACGGAGCATACTAAGATTTTTCAAATAAAACCGGCACTTTCAAAACTTCTTGTAAATTTATATGAGTACTAGGGTAAATTCCATGTTAAAAATTACACACTTAAAATGGTAGTAAGTTCATGCAATGGCAATGGCTATGGCTATACTAGTCATTTGTTAAGATTCATCTTCTTTTTAAAATACTAATTTTATTTCTTTATTTTCTTGATGCAGGTTTTCATCCTATCTAACCTTCTCCTACTAATCAGAGCATAACTCCCTCAATTTAACTCTGATGCAGGTGATCTTAGTGTCAATTTCAAGATAAAACAATTATCTAAAACTATTATGTTGAACATTGTAGCGAAATATTAAGAAATCAAGGTGATATTACTCCCTAAATGTACAGATTATTTCTTCTCGTGTAGGTTCTGACCTTTACTGACTAATTAGACCATATCTCCCAAATTTGAACTCCAAATTGAGTTATTCCAGTTGGTAAAAATCCATGAGCCCTATATCTATAATTGTTATCTTGGCGTACGATTTTAACTCCCTACAGAATATTTTCCAGAAATTCAAAAACTAAAGCTTTAATAACATATTCTGAATAAACATTTTCTGACCTCTGCTTACTAATCAGCTTATATCTACCTCAAATGGACTTCAAATTGAATGATTCCAGTGCCTAACAATCCATGACACATTTATCTTTAATTCTTATGTTAATAATTTATTTTAATTCCTTACAGATACTTCTCAGAAATTAAAATACCGAAGCTATCCTAACATATTTTTCCCTGATGACCCATTTTCTGACCTTTGTCTACTAATCGGCTCATATCTCCCTCATATGGACTCCAAATTGAATGATTCCAGTGGCTACAAATCCATGACATACATATCTTTAATTCTTATGTTAACCATTTATTTTAATTCCCTACCAATAATTCCCAAATATTAAATTACCGAAGCTATCCTAACATATTCTTCCCTGATGATTCATTTTCTGACCTTTGACTACTAATCAGACCATAGCTACCTCATATGGACTCCAAATGGAATGATTCTAGTGGCTAAAAATCCATGACACATTTATCTTTAATTCTTATGTTAACCATTTATTTTAATTCCATACCAATAATTCCCAGAAATTAAATTACCGAAGCTATCCTAACATATTCTTCCCTGATGATTCATTTTCTGACCTTTGACTACTAATCAGACTATAGCTACCTCATATGGACTCCAAATGGAATGATTCCAGTGGCTAAAAATCCATGACACATTTATCTTTAATTCTTATGTTAACCATTTATTTTAATTCCTTATAGATTGTTCCCAAAAATTAAAATACCGAAGCTTAAAATTCTGCCACCCATAGCCATAACCATGCAGAACTATCTACACCAACCTAAGTATTCAAACATACATCACATGCAAGATCAATATGTAACATGATATAGCAACATCATGACCAATCATAAAAGTTCTAAGATCAAAATCTCATACAAATATTATAAGTTTCAAAATTTTTCTTCAAAAAGAAATATTGTTAAACTTACTTGGAGCACTTAGTCTTCTAGACTTCTCCTTCCTCTTTCTTCCTTTCTTCCTCTCCTTTCCTCACTCTACCTTGCTTCTATTTTTTTTCTCTCCCTCACTTGGACGAAATTCTAATGTTGTAAGGGTGGGTTTTCTTATATAGACCACCAAATAATTCACCTTTCATGATCATGGGTCTACCTTATCACAATTAGGATACACTTTGTTGAATTTTTGGAAAACAAACAACTTATGTTCTTGTCTTCCTCTTCCTTAGTCAAGATATGCATAGGAAAATGAGATTTGTATTTTGAAAATTATGATAATATGTTCTTAAGATATGGGACAAGGTCCCTTTGATTTAGGGATTCATTTCCATTTTCTTTTGTCTTAAACAAGTATGATAGGTTTGCCTTTTTAGGTGGCAAATTTCTAGCCCTTGAATCTTCATTATTTGGTTGATATTATTTGTGTGGGCTATGAATGTTTTGTCCTAATACCATGTATTATCATACCACTTGCTTAAGTGATGAATGTAGAATCACACCACTTGCTAAATTTTTTGTCTTAATGCCATGTAACCTAATCTTTATTCTTATTATTATATCATCATCTAATTTATTTTATTTTAGTTTTCCTCTTGGATTTGGGCTTATTCCTACCCATTATGGGCTTGTCCTACCCATTTTCTTTGCTTTGGATAAAATTCTTCCTTTCTTGGTGGGTTTGGTCACATTTTCATAATTTTTGGGCTATTTGTGAAATTACTATATCCTAGTCCAAGTCTATGTTTAATTTCTTGTTTAGGTTATCCAATGGGCTTGCTAGAAACTTATGTGAAGTGGAAAAACTCTATATGAAGTGTCCATAGGTAAAAGCCCAATGTATGGGTAAAGATTTTAAACTTAGTAACTATAGTTCTTGAATTAGGAAAAATTACCCTAATTCAATGTTCTTTGAAATTTTAAGACCTTTACTTGTTTCTAAAAATTTATCTTCCTTATCCAAGAATTTTGCATCTCTTTAGTATGTTATTTCTAATTTCTTTCCTATTAGATTTTCCTTCTTTATTGTTCTCTTAATGTTAGAAACATTTTCTATGCATATACCTAAGGTGAAGAATTTCTAAGGATTATATTTCCTTAGATATCTAAAATATTGTCTAATAAATTTTATTTCCTTAATTAAATTTTTTATGTACCTTTATCAATAAAAGAAACGAAATTAAGGATGTTACATTTCTCTCCCCCTAAAAAAAATTTTGTCCTCAAAATTTCAGAAATTACCTTATAAGAACAATTGCGGATATTTCTTCCTCATGACTTCTTCCAGCTCCCAAGTTGCTTCTTCCGGAGTCAAACCTTCCCATAACACCTTAACTAGGGGAATGGTTTTATTTCTCAGTTGCTTCACGTCAGTGTCCAATATGGATGCAGGTACTAGCTGGTATGTCATGTTCTCCTTTATTTGGATTGGTTCATCCAGTATTATATGTGATGAATCTGAAAGATACTTCCGCAGCTGTGATACGTGGAAAACATTATGCAGGTTGGACAAATTAGGTGGGAGAGCAACTTGATATGCTGATGTCCCAACTTTCTTTAGAATTTGGTAGGGTCCTAAAAATCGCGGACTTAGCTTTCTTGTTTTGAGAGACCTACCAACTCCAGTAGTCGGGGAAAGTTTCAGAAATACATGGTCTCCTTCCTCAAACTCTAGAGGTCTATGTCTCTTATCGTAGTAACTCTTTTGCCGACTCTGAGCTGTAAGTATTTTGTTTCGTATCATCCTGATTTGTTCAGTGGTTTGTTGAACTAGATCAGGACCTAACAAGTTCTTTTCTCCTACCTCGAACCAACATAGTGGAGATCGGCACTTTCTACCGTATAAAGCTTCATAGGGGGCCATCTTAATGCTAGAGTGATAGCTATTATTATAAGCAAACTCTACTAAAGGTAGGTACTTATCCCATCCTTTACCTTGCTCTATCACACAGGCCCTCAACATATCTTCTAGGGTTTGAATGGTTCGTTCTGTCTGCCCGTCAGTTTGAGGATGGTAGGCAGTATTGAACCGCAACTGAGTACCAAAAGCTTCTTGCAACGCCTTCCAAAACCTCGACGTGAACCTCGGATCTCTATCAGAAACAATATTTAAGGGAATCCCATGGAGTCTAACTATTTCCTGAACGTACAATTGGGCCAATTTATCTAGTGAAAAGTTAATTTTTATGGGCAAAAAGTGAGCAGATTTGGTTAATCTGTCAACTATTACCCAGATAGAGTCATGTCCCACTGAGGTCTTAGGTAAACCTACAACAAAGTCCATCGAAATACTATCCCATTTCCATTTAGGGATCTCAAGAGGTTGTAGAAATCCCGCTGGCTTTTGGTGCTCCACCTTCACCTTTTGACAAATGAGACATTTCGCCACAAACTCAGCAATGTCATTTTTCATCCCTGGCCACCAATACATCCTTTTTAAATCCTGGTACATTTTAGTGCATCCAGGATGGATTGTGTATTTACTTTGATGCGCTTCCTGCAGTATCTTAGTCCTCAACTCTTGTTCTTGAGGGACACAAATCCTTCCCTGATACATGATTGCTCCATCTTCCATTACAGAAAAATTACCTTGGTCTTTATGATCTTGTAAGTATTGATCGTGAGCTTGAACTTCTTTGATCTGGGCTCTAAGGTCAGACCCTATACTTAAACCATTAATGACTAGATTCTTTGGAGTAAGAGTAGGGGCTAGCTTCAAATTTCGAAACTCCTCTAGCATCTGCATCTCATACACCATCATTTGACCCATATGCAGAGATTTTCGACTCAAGGCATCTGCTACAACATTCGCCTTTCCGGGATGATACTTTATCTCAAACTTGTAGTCATTGAGAAATTCTACCCATCTTCGTTGCCTCACATTTAACTCCTTCTGATCAAAGAGGTATTTAAGACTCTTATGATCACAATATACTTCAAAGGTTGCCCCGTACAAATAGTGTCGCCAAATCTTTAAGGCAAACACTACTGCCGCTAATTCAAGATCATGGGTTGGATAGTTTCCTTCGTGAGGTCTCAGTTGCCTAGAGGCGTAAGCAACTACTCTCTTATCTTGCATCAGCACACATCCTAGCCCTTTCTTTGAAGCGTCACTATACACTTCAAAATATCCTGTGGGGTCTGGAATAATTAAAACAGGAGGAGTGGTCAGTCTTGTCTTCAGCTCCTGAAAACTAGCATCACATTGATCAGTCCATTTGAAAGGACTTCCCTTCCTGGTCAATTTAGTCAATGGCAAGGCTATACGAGAGAAGTTTTGTATAAATCTCCTGTAGTATCCTGCCAAACCAAGGAAACTTCTGATTTCCGTAACCGTCTTTGGTGTCTCCCACTTAATCACTGCTTCCGTCTTGCTAGGATCTACGGCTACCCCTCTATTAGAGATGACATGTCCGAGAAACTTCACCTCTGACAGCCAAAATTCACACTTCTCCAATTTAGCATATAACTTTTTCTCTTTCAGCACTTGCAACACAATTCGGAGATGTTGTTCATGTTCTTTCTCACTCTTAGAATATATCAAGATGTCATCAATGAACACTACAACAAATTGATCTAGGTAGGGTCGAAAAATGCGATTCATGTAATCCATGAAAATTGCAGGTGCATTAGTCAACCCGAAGGGCATTACGAGAAACTCATAGTGCCCATACCTAGTCCTGAAGGCAGTTTTTGGTACGTCCTCCTCCTTAATCCTAATATGATGATATCCTGACCGCAAGTCAATTTTAGAAAAGATGGAGGCACCCTTTAATTGATCCAATAAGTCATCTATCCTAGGGAGAGGGTACTTATTTTTGATAGTCACCTTATTCAGCTGTCTGTAATCTATGCATAGTCTCAAACTCCCGTCTTTCTTCTTAACAAACAATACAGGAGCTCCCCAAGGTGATACACTCGGTCTAATGAATTGCTTGTCTAATAGTTCCTCCAACTGCTTCTTTAGTTCTTGTAGTTCCTTCGAGGCCATTCGATATGGTGCAATAGAGATAGGCCCTGTCCCAGGTAGGAGATCAATAGAGAACTCTATCTCTCTCTTGGGAGGTAAGCCTGGAATATCTGATGGAAACACCTCAGGAAACTCGTTGGCTATTGGAATTTCATCAAACTTCGATTCGACTTCTAGGTTTGATAAATACAAGAGAATGTATCCAAGTACTCCATTCTTCAACTCCCTATTAACTTGATTGGCATTTAACATCAATAACTGGACCTCCTCTTTCGGAGTAGAAGGTAGAAATTCAACGGTCTTGTTACAACAATTCAACAAGACTCGATTCCTAGACATCCAGTCTAACCCTAGAATGACCTCAATACCTCTTAAAGGTAAAATGACGAGGTCTACAGAAAAAGTTTTCTCCTGGATGGTGACTTGACAGTCCTTACATACAGAGGAAGTTAATACCCGTTCCCCTGTAGGGGTTACTACAGATAGCTCATAGGGAGTTTCAGAAATAGGGAACTGAAACTTCCTAATACATTCTTCTGATATAAATGAATGACTAGCACCAGAGTCAAATAACACCATAAGAGCAAATCCATAAATATAGCATGTACCTTGAATCATTTCAGAAGATTGAGCTGCCTCTTGGCCGCTCAGGGTGAAAACCCTTCCTTTCACCTGAGGCCTCTGTTCTGGCTGCTTTCCTACATTCTGTGAGCAGTTTTTTGCAAAATGTCCCTTCTGTCCGCAATTGAAGCAGACATCTTGTCCCATGTAGCATGGCCGGTTACCATGCATGCGTCCGCATTTAGCGCACTTGACTGAGGCGAGGTCTTGTTGAAAAGGCCTAGGACCCGTAATCAATGGCCTCTTACCAGCTCCATATCCACTTCTTCTCACGTTCTTTCTAGGGTTGGGAAAATTTTTCTTCCTTTTCCATAGGTTTCGCCTTTGCTTCTCGTCCTCCACTGCCCTTAAACTCTTTTCCAGGAGTCTGCATTTATTTATCAGAGGTACAAACTCCCTGATCTCCATAGCTATAACAGCATTCTTTAACTCCGGGTTTAGTCCCGCTTCAAACTTAACCGCCTTCCATGCTTCATCTGGGTTATATCGCAGATAAGAGGAGAACTTAGACAGCTCCTCGAACCTTGCGATATACTGGTCCACGGTCATGCTTCCTTGCCTGAGTTGGAGAAATTCGATCTCTTTCTCTGCCCGTACAGTACTTGGAAAGTACTTTTCAAAAAAAATGTCCTTGAACACTTGCCAGGTGATCTGTCTTCCCTGATGAGCTAAAAGTTCTCTAGCTCCACGCCACCAGTATTCTGCTTCATCCTTTAACATATATGCAGCAAAAATGATTTGCTGCTCTTCAGTACAGCCCATCACTTCAAAGATTTTCTCTAATTCCCTAATCCACCTTTCGGCTATCGTTGGGTCATAACCACCTTGGAAACAAGGTGGTCTAGTCCTCAGGAACTCGGATATGCCATTATCTTTTCCAGCTGTCCTGTTGTTAGGACCAATCTCAACATTTGTGTTATTAGCATTCTGGAGATGTTGTAAAATTTGGTTGGTGGTCATAACTTGGTCTCGAATTGCCGTGGCCAGGTTGTGCAAGGTTTCCTCTGCATTGGTTGCTGGATTCCTCCTTGGTGGTGCCATTTCCTACTATGGTACAAAACAAAGTTATGCTGCTATTGAGGTGATCAAGCCCAATAGTTAGTTCAAAAATATTTAATAGCAGTCATAACACCACCTCGGCATATAGATAGGAAACACTAGTAATTTCTTACCTATATGAATCACTGATCCCCTACACAGCACAACCACAACATACTCAAGACACTATAAGATCGATTCAGATAACCATCCAACTACTGGCCATCTAGGATCGACCTGCTCTGATACCAATTATGTAACAACTCCATTTATGTAATTTTTTTTTTTTTAAAATACCATGAAGTTATTACCTCGTTACAACTTAACTCAATATAACATTTATTTAATTTATACAATACTGAGTTTCCATACACACTATTATTTTACAAACTACACACCATTATTTTACAAACATTTGTACAAAGATACATATTAGTTCTAATCATCTATATCGACTACTTCCGGGGACATTGGTTCGGGTGGCACGTCCACCGGAATCTCAGTTACATCTACGACAGTTATATCAGAAATAACTGGAAGTTGCCCAAGGTAGGGCACCTCGATCCAACGTACAAAGATAATAAGTGTCATAGAGAATATCTGCATATTTATTCTTCTGAACATGATATGGAAATATAGTGAGAATTAAATCCCAGTAAGTTCAACAATAAATCATAATTTACCATCAATATAGTTCATCACGTCATGTTCAGCTGTATAAACTACAGAAAATATCTTTAGGTCACATGAATGCACTTTATCATGCACATGAAAATTATACAGTTATGACATGTATGGCATGAATAACTATTTTTTGAATTTAATATGATGGCTATCCACTTATTCTTACTTCAAGCTACCCCGGTCAGGGTGAGTATTCTCTACTTTTCGGTACGGGCTTATCTCGCTCCGTCCGACATGGCACACTTTCTCTTTCTTTTCTTATTAACATGATCATAACCGTTGGTAGGGCGTCCCCTACTGGTGCACCACACGAATTGCCATGTGACCGTGCTCATTTCTTTTCTTTTCACAATGATAGCCAAAAATATGCTTTCAATAACAAGTATGTTCATCAAAATATAACTATTACCATAAATTATTGGTAATCATGCCATGAACATAACCATTTAAAATATCACTTTATAAAACATTTCCATGTCAAAATTCCATACTAATACCTTGGTAACTGGATAGTAATTGTAGTCTGTAAACAGCGCACCAGAAAAGTTCCCAGGAAAGAGAGGTGGGTCACTAATGGACACGCTTAAGTACCATGTCTTTCCTTGCCAGAGCTTTCCTTAGACATGCACTTTTCAAAAATCACAATTTTGTTTTCCAGTAACTAGAATAATTCTTTTCTGATGTGAAAATACTGCAACCACGGAGCATACTAAGATTTTTCAAATAAAACCGGCACTTTCAAAACTTCTTGTAAATTTATATGATTACTAGGGTAAATTCCATGTCAAAAATTACACACTTAAAATGGTAGTAAGTTCATGCAATGGCAATGGCTATGGCTATACTAGTCATTTGTTAAGATTCATCTTCTTTTTAAAATACTGATTTTATTTCTTTATTTTCTTGATGCAGGTTTTCATCCTATCTAACCTTCTCCTACTAATCAGAGCATAACTCCCTCAATTTAACTCTGATGTAGGTGATCTTAGTGTCAATTTCAAGATAAAACAATTATCTAAAACTATTATGTTGAACATTGTAGCGAAATATTAAGAAATCAAGGTGATATTACTCCCTAAATGTACAGATTATTTCTTCTCGTGTAGGTTCTGACCTTTACTGACTAATTAGACCATATCTCCCAAATTTGAACTCCAAATTGAGTTATTCCAGTTGGTAAAAATCCATGAGCCCTATATCTATAATTGTTATCTTGGCGTACGATTTTAACTCCCTACAGAATATTTTCCAGAAATTCAAAAACTAAAGCTTTAATAACATATTCTGAATAAACATTTTCTGACCTCTGCTTACTAATCAGCTTATATCTACCTCAAATGGACTTCAAATTGAATGATTCCAGTGCCTAAAAATCCATGACACATTTATCTTTAATTCTTATGTTAATAATTTATTTTAATTCCTTACAGATACTTCTCAGAAATTAAAATACCGAAGCTATCCTAACATATTTTTCCCTGATGACCCATTTTCTGACCTTTGTCTACTAATCGGCTCATATCTCCCTCATATGGACTCCAAATTGAATGATTCCAGTGGCTAAAAATCCATGACATACATATCTTTAATTCTTATGTTAACCATTTATTTTAATTCTCTACCAATAATTCCCAGAAATTAAATTACCGAAGCTATCCTAACATATTCTTCCCTGATGATTCATTTTCTGACCTTTGACTACTAATCAGACTATAGCTACCTCATATGGACTCCAAATGGAATGATTCCAGTGGCTAAAAATACATGACACATTTATCTTTAATTCTTATGTTAACCATTTATTTTAATTCCCTACCAATAATTCTCAGAAATTAAATTACCGAAGCTATCCTAACATATTCTTCCCTGATGATTCATTTTCTGACCTTTGACTACTAATCAGACTATAGCTACCTCATATGGACTCCAAATGGAATTATTCCAGTGGCTAAAAATCCATGACACATTTATCTTTAATTCTTATGTTAACCATTTATTTTAATTCCTTATAGATTGTTCCCAGAAATTAAAATACCGAAGCTTAAAATTCTGCCACCCATAGCCATAACCATGCAGAACTATCTACACCAACCTAAGTATTCAAACATACATCACATGCAAGATCAATATGTAACATGATATAGCAACATCATGACCAATCATAAAAGTTCTAAGATCAAAATCTCATACAAATATTATAAGTTTCAAAAGTTTTTTTCAAAAAGAAATATTGTTAAACTTACTTGGAGCACTTAGTCTTCTAGACTTCTCCTTCCTCTTTCTTCCTCTCCTTTCCTTACTCTACCTTGCTTCTATTTGTTTTCTCTCCCTCACTTGGACGAAATTCTAATGTTGTAAGGGTGGGTTTTCTTATATAGACCACCAAATAATTCACCTTTCATGATCATGGGTCTACCTTATCACAATTAGGATACACTTTGTTGAATTTTTGAAAAACAAACAACTTATGTTCTTGTCTTCCTCTTCCTTAGTCAAGATATGCATAGGAAAATGAGATTTGTATTTTGAAAATTATGATAATATGTTCTTAAGATATGGGACAAGGTCCCTTTGATTTAGGGATTCATTTCCATTTTCTTTTGTCTTAAACAAGTATGATAGGTTTACCTTTTTAGGTGGCAAATTTCTAGCCCTTGAATCTTCATTATTTGGTTGATATTATTTGTGTGGGCTATGAATGATTTGTCCTAATACCATGTATTATCATACCACTTGCTTAAGTGATGAATGTAGAGTCACACCACTTGCTAAATTTTTTGTCTTAATGCCATGTAACCTAATCTTTATTCTTATTATTATATCATCATCTAATTTATTTTATTTTAGTTTTCCTCTTGGATTTGGGCTTATTCCTACCCATTATGGGCTTGTCCTACCCATTTTCTTTGCTTTGGATAAAATTCTTCCTTTCTTGGTGGGCTTGGTCACATTTTCATAATTTTTGGGCTATTTGTGAAATTACTATATCCTAGTCCAAGTCTATGTTTAATTTCTTGTTTAGGTTATCCAATGGGCTTGCTAGAAACTTATGTGAAGTGGAAAAACTCTATATGAAGTGTTCATAGGTAAAAGCCCAATGTATGGGTAAAGATTTTAAACTTAGTAACTATAGTTCTTGAATTAGGAAAAATTACCCTAATTCAATGTTCTTTGAAATTTTAAGACCTTTACTTGTTTCTAAAAATTTATCTTCCTTATCCAAGAATTTTGCATCTCTTTAGTATGTTATTTCTAATTTCTTTCCTATTAGATTTTCCTTCTTTATTGTTCTCTTAATGTTAGAAACATTTTCTATGCATATACCTAAGGTGAAGAATTTCTAAGGATTATATTTCCTTAGATATCTAAAATATTGTCTAATAAATTTTATTTCCTTAATTAAATTTTTTATGTACCTTTATCAATAAAAGAAACGAAATTAAGGATGTTACACACAATGTTTAAAACATTATGTCATTATAATCTAGAGTATGCTCTGAACGCCACAGGCAAGATCCCTGCTTCTGCTGTAATATTGATAAGTGTCGATTTGACATGTATAATTGGCTATACTGAAAACTTGTACACGTGTGTTATTTTTCTTGATATGTGATATTTTGAAGTCGTATGCAAATAAATAAGGGTAAAGTTATCTGTTATTTATGTTAATCGTGTTCCATTAAATTGGGGCATGACAAGTAGTTACCAAACCAACTTTATAATTAGAACTTCCCTGGTTCATGAAGTATGCATGATTCCACTAAATTTTCTCTTACAATCTTCTTGAGGTATTCTTTGACTTTGATATGGGGCTAACTCTTTCATCCATTTCATGTAACATTTTTCGATTTTATTTTCAATAAATAACATAAAAATTTTAATATTGAAAAAAAGAAAAGATAATAAAATAAGATATCAAGGAAAAACCCTAAAAAATGATAAAAGCCCTAAAACAATAATGTCTTAAATAGTGAAAAGGGAACATGTTGCTAGGTTAATTCCCATAAGGTGGTCTGAAATGACTTGGTTTTATTATTCTCTAAGTAGATACCCATAGCAAATAAAGAGAAGAATTTTTATTCTTGAGGAAATATTAGAATGGCAAAATTGGAATTTTCTAACTTTCTTGGGCTAAAAGTGGGCATAAGGAAGTGAACTAGAGATATTCTTTTAATTGTGACCTTAAAATCCATTAGTATCTTTCCAAGAGAAAATAAAAAAATTTGGAGCAATTAAGAAATTCAAACAAAGCCTAAACTAATGGATAGTTAGAATGTAAGGAATGGTAAACTAGTAAATAAGAGATAGTTATGGGTTTTAGTTGGAAGAAGGGGTGACTTCTTGACCAAGCCATCAATTTTTTAATATTTTTAGGGAGACTTGAAGGAGAAGTCGACCAAGGGAGATAGGAAGGGAGGAAAGTTGGCCAAGAGGAAAAGAAAGGAGGAAAAAATTAAGAGAAAGAAGGAAAATAGAGAGAAAGCCAAAGAAGGGAACCAAGGTAGCCTTCTATGCATCTAAGCCCCTTAATCTTCTCTCCTTTTCCACGTTAAGCTTCTTAAATTTTTTTTTTAATGATAAAAAGTGCAAAAATTCACATGAGAGGAAGAGATAAGAGGTGATCAAAAAGAGGAGAACCAAAGGAGCTTTGCTAATAGATAGGATAAGTTGGATATTTTGGTACGTTTAGTATTAAATTTTCCTTGAAATCTTGTAATTCATGGAAAGGTTTGAAGATGTTCTAAATCTTATATATGTTGATGATAAGTTATATGGCTTGTGTATGTGTTGTGATAGATTATGCTAGAAAAGAGTATGGATGACTATGTAACACATACTTATGTGGAATTTTTGACTTGAAAGGGATGGAGACAAGTGTTTGCAATGAATGATTTGGTGGCTGTATTGATAGATAAAGGTGAGGCTTTGATGGTTCAATAATGAAATAAGATGACATAAACATGAAAGATACATGATCATATGAATAGTAAATGATTATGTGAATAGAAAATAAAAGAAGTAATTGATGAAGTATTAAGTCTAGGTAGTCATATATACACATGCATATGCTTAATTAGAGAACTTGTATACATGTATGTAACACTTTCTTGGCTAATTGGGCACATAAAAGGTTGGATAGATTTGAGCATAAACACTAGGAAAGTTTTGTACCTGAAGTACGATCGTGCTTGACGCGGGTTCAAGGACTAGACTATGTAGCTTTAAGCATGGCTATGTTCAAGGATATTCTTACCTTATTTTAAATAATATGTTGTACCAAATAAATGTCATCACTTGTATGGTAATTAGTAAAACCAATTTAAAGAGGAATGCCCTATAGTCTTCTTTCCACAATATTAGTCACATCATTTATTGTCAAGGTAAGTATGATATACATTGTTACATTAATGCATAATGGCTAAGTGACATGGTGATAGAATGAATTGCTTGAGCTATATGATGCTAGTGATAAACTTACTTGAGATGTATCACTATTGTGATGATGATAAAAAGAAATGATGTTATGCATGTGGCTCAACATGAGAAAGAGAATGGAATATATATATATATATATATATATATATATATATATATATATATATATATATATATATATATATATATATATATATTATCGGGATGACCCTTGTAGATGTAAAGTAAATAGGCAGGTCATATAGCTTTGAGACGGTACAAAATATGGAATGCCCTATTAGCCTTGAGTAAGTCGAGAGAAAGTATAGCCACTCCGACCGTGTAACAATAATATGCGAGTAGTGGGTGGAAGAATGGCTCACATTACCTTATTACTGAGACATAAAAGAATGATGAGTAAATAGTCATTATGTTTGATGAAGAACTAGAGAAACTGATAGAGCTAAACAAATATATACACATAGGTTATATCTAATTTAGTCAATTATTCATCATAAGTTCAATGATTTATAATCTAAAATCCTTAAACCTATTTTCCTCATGAACACAATAATAAAAAATTTGTTCAAAACATAATTCAATAGTAGATTAAGACAAATAATATACTAGTAGGCCTCCTACCAATCATATGAATAATCATTGAGAAGAGAAGAACAGATGAATAATCAATACTTGATTAAGATTGAACTAATAAAATTAAATCCAAATCTCACCTTGAGGTTTCAATATTCCCTTACCAACTAAAAGTAAATCAGTCGTGGGATTTTGGGCTTTATTTGGAGTCAAAATAAAATAAAAAAGTGCACTTTTATTTTCTACAGTGGCAGTGGGTGCCCCAGCATCCTCTAGCAGTGCCACAGTGCTTAAAATTCTGGGCATTAGGCACCGCAGCACTCTATGGTAGCACTCAGTGCCCCGTTACTGAAAATCTGAAACCTGCTAGGCATGTTAGTACTGCAGTGCTACGATTTCTTCAGAATCTAGAAAAGTGGTCAAATGAAATTTGACTACTGTCCAATAACTTTATCTCTATTAATTTGCAATCAATTTCATATTATGACATAATAAGATAATATCATACGTTTAAAAATTTCAACATAACTAATTATACATGCCAGGTCTACCTTTATCATTTTTACAGTGAAAACAAGAATCCTGCCTGTGGCATTTAGAGCAACTCTAGAGTACATTTATATTACAATTTAAACACTGAGAGCCCAGAAACAATTTAGGCTCACCACGAAAGTATGACACCTATTCGATCAAGATGCTGTAGAACCAAACTCTGGGACCCACATTTCAAAATCATCTCTGTTCAAATTCATAGTCATAAGTAATGCTATAAGTACGTTGATAAAATCATGGTATGCATTAATATAATTCATGTAAAAACATCTGAAGGATCCCATATCAGAACCACCATATCAGAGTTTGACCCATTCTATACTTTGGTGGTATAGGATTTGCCTAAACTCAGCATCCCGCTGAGGTTTGCCCTACTATCATTCAAAAGGACATGCGAAGGAACTCTATATGGGTATTTCCCAAGCACACAGCAAGGGAAGGAAAATCACATCTCATATAATTGACATCTCGCCCATATAGGAGGCATCCCGCTCTCCATCATATATCATTTCCCTTGGCCCTCACACGATACTAGCACCACCCCCTTGCTAGCTGAGGTAATCAGGGTGCGCACCAGGGCTAACATCACCTGCTGTTAACAGACAGTGTTTCCAATAGGATTCTGTAACACCTCCAAAATATAAACCGTAAAATGTTCCTTATACTCCATAAATTCTTTGCAATGACCACCTACCCATACATTAACCTATTAACTTACATTGTGCCATTTGATTCTTGGGAAAGCATACAAGTACTTCGAGCTATTCTAATTATTTCCAAGTCTCATTTCCTTATAGACAACTAGCTAAGCATGATATGCATTACTTACATCATAAAGGATCTCATGCCATAAAGAAAAAGGGGTACAACCCATAACTTATATTACATCATATTATCAGCTGTCTAAAAGGGATTTGGCACCCATCTAGGCTATCCCACATAAATGGTACACAACCAAGGAAAATACAATCATGATCATATGAGTCAACCTTAAGACTCCTATTGCTCACCTCTTGCTGGAGTACTTGGAATGTGATTATGTGGATATAAAAAGTGAGATGACAATCTCAATAGCCAGCAAAGTTTTTAGAAAAATAGTGCACATTCCATTCCTTAAAACATCTCAAATTATTTCACTGAAACATAAGCACTGACCATACATTCATCATACGGCATTATCATACGGCATCTTGGTCACATGGACCCATAACATCCTGGTCTACTTACCCAGTACAGTAAATACGGCCATACCTGCAAAAGAGCTATGCATCTCCTATTATTGGCCAATCGTGAGGGAAATGGGGCTTACTTGGCACCCTTTTGTGCACCCCCTTAATTCCCGAGTATGCATACATAACATAACTTTAGACCAACATTCATCATAGCATCAAAGTCAGGCAATCAGTGAAAATTCATAATTTCAAATTCATAAGCATAAAGAGTGTTTTAAGGAAAGGCTAGCTACCTCAATTCCAGCATAATCACTTCCTTTCCAGGGCTGCCAATGTTACTACCAGCAACTCAAACTAAAACATATAAGAGTTCTTAGTTAATGCATGCATATTAATACCTAAAGTCATAAATCTCTAGTTTAAAAGCTTCTGCTCCTCAAAACAAGACTATGATTTTGCTGAGATTTGGGGTTGCTATTAAATATGACAAAAGTCCTCTAAAACTTCTAAAATTTTGTATGGAGGAACCTTTACATGTTTATTTTATTTCTTAATTTTCTCAGCCTTAACTCTTCCATTCTACTCCAAAAACTACCTCCATACCCAAGACAATGCAATTAAGTTTCGGTTTCATTTCGGTTCTGTTTTGCAACCATTTGGATTAGTAAAACTACTTAAAAATTCATAATATTTTATATGAAGCATTCTAGATATGTTATATAATCACCATAAAAATTTCAAATAAAAAATAATTCTTTTGACACATAAAATAACCCAAGTTTTAAGGCTGTCCCCTGTTATGGTCTGTTCTGCCTCATTTTCAGACTACCAAATTTCTACATTTTATTATGTGTCTTAACCTACCCAGAATTTTATAAAATTTGGTAGAATAATTAATTGGGATTCCTTTAATATTTCAAAAATATTTAATATGAAATTTCAACATCTAACCCCTTCAAAATTTTTCCTTTCCATCGACAGTCTGAGCTGTCTAGGAAATGGTCCTCAACACGATATTAGTTGTAAAAGACCTAGTTTTAGATTCTCAAAAATCATGAAAATTTTCAGAATAGATTAAGAATATTTGAAGACTATTCTCACCAAAAATTAGAGAATGTAAAGGTCATTTACTAAAATTACTAAGCCAATATTTTTGGGTGCAAAAAGGTTTCTATTTTCTCAACCTGACTCTTCTATGCTCTCTGAACTTTACTCACTAATCTGAACCTAACTCACTCATATGGACACAAAATTTTGTGATTCCAGTTGCTTTGTAACCGTGAGACATATATCTACAACTTTCATGTTAACCACGACTTCATATTCCTTATGTATTAGTCCCATAAATTCGACAACCGAAGCTATTCTTCACTAGCCTGGACTCCAAACCCGATTCTGACCTCTCATCACTCCATGGACTATATCTCTCTCATTTTACGTCCGATTTAGGTGATTCCAAATGCTATGGAAATATAAGACATAGGTATATAACTTCTATTTTGAACACATTTTCATATTTTATACAGAACTCCTCCATGCAGGCCCCCGAAATTTAACCTACTAACTCAAAATCGGATTTTTAGAAGAAGGCAGACTTACCTTATGTAAACCTACTCCTATGGCTCTCAATTTGCAGCTTCCTTGTCCTCTTGGTTTCCTTTGCAAGTTAGCCACGTTTCTTGCACCAAATCTGGGTTGATGAAGGCCTCAAACCTCAGCAATAACTCTCACTCTTACTGCCTTATGTTAAGGGAAGGAAACTCTCCATTCTTTTCTCTGGTTTTTCCACTCTCTTCTTCCTCTCTCAACCTTCTTCTTCTTGCTGAATATCCTCTCCCCCTTCCTTCCTCTTCCTCTTCAATTTTTGGACCACTTCCCCTCTCTCCTTTCTCCTGCTAGCGTGAGGCAAGGCTGGATGCCTTCCCCTTTTTTTTTCTGCTGCACCAGGGATGCTTGTTGCTGGGCATTAAAGGTTGCTGGAGTTCCTAAACTTTGCAGGGCAAGGGAGCCAGTTTTTTTCTGCTGCCTCCACGTGGGTTTGCATGCATTCAAATGTGCTCAGTGAGGGAGTGGGTGTTTTACAGCTAAGAGAGACCTAGGCTGCCAAAAAAAAAACTATTGCATGAACCTCTGTTTTCCTGGCGTGAAGCTGCAGCAGAAATGGTGTGTTTCTGCTTGTCCTTGTGGAGCAAAAGTGGGTGTAAAGATTCTGCCATGTGAATGTGTTTTTGCTGCTTGATGTGGAGCTGGCTTTGTGGGTCACTTCCTCTGCTTGCATGTGGCGCCAACTCTGCTGTATAATGGAGCAAACATGGCATGCATTCTGCTGGACATGATGGCTTGTTTTTCTGCTGCCATGTGCTTTGTGGGTCACTTCCTCTGCTTGCATGTGGTGCCAACTCTGCTGTATAATGGAGCAAACATGGCATGCATTCTGCTGGACATGATGGCTTGTTTTTCTGCTGCCATGTGTTTTGTTTTTCTGCTTGATTTCGCAGCAAGGGATGGTGTGAAGATGCTGGATGTGGGGCAAGGTTAGGTGGCGTTTTCAGCTGCTTGGTTTAGGAGAAAACGTGGGATGTTTTTATGCTGAATGTGGAGCAAGGTTGATTGCATGTTTCAGCTTTATATTTCCTACATGCATGTGTATGTAAGAGAAATGTATCTATATATATACACGTAAATATATATTGCATGCATGGGTGAATATTATGCATGTGTCAATATATATTGCATATGTAAATATATATATATAATAATGTGTATGAGGTGGAGAAACTATATATATATATATATATATATATATATATATATATATATATATATATATATATATATATATATATATATATATATATATATATATATATATATATATATATATATACATGTAAACCTAGTTTATTCTTGCATGTGTAATATATATATTTACATTGCCTCACATAATATTTCTTCCTTCCTTATTATTTTCCTAATCTTAAATTAGTAGTATCCTAAGGTATATATTTGTATACCATTCCTCTAATTTATGCTCCAAAAATATTTTATTTATGTTATTTCTAACTATGAAATGTTACCCCATTTTTATAAAGATTTTTATTGTCATCAACTACCCATTTTAAATTCTTGTTCATATATGTCTTAATTTTTGACTAACCCTAAGTTAGTGATGTCTAAAAAGATGTATTTGTGTCCTCTCTCCATCCATTATAATCCTATGAATTTTTATTTATATTAACTATGTTACCTATTTTATGCTTGCCTTATAATCATATAACTAAGCATTTTGATTACTTGTCATATGTATTTTCTACTCAACCTTAAATTTATTTAACTTTATTAAAAGTTTAGGATGTTACAGATTCCTCCATAAAACCATAATTCCATATATTCTGTATTAATCAAAACAAATATACTATTATAATACATCATTTTCATTCTCAGTATATTCCTCTATCAAAACTTCGCAATCAGGGGAATCACGTATACATGCCCATATCCGAGGCAAACATATCACTGTATAAATCAATAACATATACATATATGCCATATAATCCATAATAAAATTCTCAATATAATACAGATTTTTAGTCTCTGTATATTCATATGTCAAAACTTCTCATTCAAAGGAATCATGTATACATGCCTATATTTGAGGCAAACATATAGCTTTATAAATAATGCCACATGCATAAATATTCACTTTATCATTTAATGAGAAATACATGTGAAATCAGATACATCATGAGTTCAGAAATCCAGTTTCAAAACTATACTCTTCTTGAACTATATTTTAAATTGTATGCAATTTAGATAATTTTAATGCATCTCAGTGACATATAAAAGTGTAAATATCTCATAAACATAATCATATACATGCTTAAAAATCAAGACGAGTATAGGGTAAGCCATAGGAAAAATCATCTACTCACAGGGTAAGGGCTCCAGATTGAATAGCCCTAAAATGTATTTTTCCAATCTCTATTTGATCAAATAGACCTTGAAAACGTATCCGGAGGGTCCAAAAATCAAGAAAGCAACTTCGAAAACTTGGTCACTATTCACCGCCGGAAAATACTATTCATCCACTAAAAAACACTATTCACGACAAACAAAAGGTTGTCAGATGGCCGAAAATATACATATCCTAAGATTTATCTAGCTTCTAAATCCATCTACGGTGTCAGAAATTCAATTGGAGGTCTCTAAGTAAAAGTTTCAAAATTTACCTTCTACGGCGATTCAACGGTTGATTTGAAAAATTGATCGGTCAAAACCGTAGTATTCTTCGTCCTGAATCCAGTAGCACCTTCAGTTTTGAGAACGGAAGCCAATAGACACTCCAAATCTAGAGATAAAGTTGAAGGTTACTATTCACTCACTATTCATCCGTTTCAATTTTTTTTCCGAAATTCTGGCCTCTGTTCCTTGTTTCCCGATTCTCCTTTCCCTTTTCATTGTTTTTTATAATAATAATAATTATTTAATAATTTAATAATAGGATTTTCTTTTAAATAAATTCATATAAAATTCGTTTTTCATTCTAGAATATCCCAAAAAATTTTAAAAATTTTCATTCTCATAAACCTTTAGTTAAACTCTTAAATCATGATTTTTCTTAATAAAAATCGTAATAAAACAAATCTCAAAATAAATATCTTTATACATAATAAAAGAAAAAATATTTCTAAAAATATAACAAAAATTCATTAGAGGTCAATATAATTATTTTAAACAAAACAATAATTATTTTAATTAAAAGTCTACTTACTTTTAGCAAAACATAATTATTTTTAAACAAATAATAATATATTTTCTTATAGCAACATACTATCATTTAAAAATAAAAATTACGCACCAAAACGTAAATTCTCACATTTTTTTGTACTTCTTTTACCCATATAATAAATATACATATTTTCTGTAGTTCTTATTACCATTTTCGAAATTATCTCTTTTATTTCAAATTTTCTTTAAATTGGAATTTGCATTAAATTTTACGGTTATTACATTATATCCCCTTAAAGAAATTCAGTCCCCAAATTTCATCACCATACTACCATATGTTAGGAATGAAAACAAGACATAATTCGGAGTTACCCACCTTATTACTTAAATAATTGAGGATATCTCATTTGTATGCCATATTGTACTTTTCAAGTGGCTTCCTCACTTGAGTGGATTTGTCATATAAACTTAACCATAGAGATTTCTTTCATCCATAAGTTCTTTACTTATCAATCAGCAATGATCATCGATTTTTTTTTATAATTAAGCCAAGTTTATGTTCAGTTTAATTTCTTGTAATCCGATAACATGAGAAAAATCTGATTGGTACTTTCTTCTTTCCAAACCTCATTACCTCTTCCATTGATGAGCCCTTCAAAAATATGTGGTCACCAACTGATAATTTCTAGTGCTCAACAATCATGGTCCTTATAGACTTTTGACCGGTATTGAGTTGCTTGTATTCGTTTTCTAATCAATTTCACTTTATGCAAAATATTTAACATATTTTATATATATATACATATAAGGAACTCTTAAACCATTGAGTGTCTCCTTCCTTTATATCCTCAAGCTCACATGCATATATCTATAAGTCGATATTATAAAATATACACATAAAAGAACATCTTTACACCCATATTCTATAACTATCTTTTCTTATTCTAGTCTTCTATCAAGTCATCTTTAATTCTCACTTGTCAACATCATCCCATGAATATTATCATCTTAATCTGTCATATATTTTTATCCTAAAATCCTTTAATCAATATGTTAATCATACATAGCAAAAAAGCTACCAATCCTTTTTAACATTTATGTACCATTGGCACATGTCTAACAATTCTAACTTACCTCATCACAATAACTCTATACCTTCTTGTTAACATCAATAAATTCATTATCAATAATTTCAATCATTTCTTCTATCATATCCAAAACTACCTCATTCTAACTTATATCAATCCCGTTTAATTTATCCAATCATTTCAAGAAGATCTTTCCCAACAATTACTCAAACATGAATTCTCAATTTCAACATAATTCACATCCTAGTTACTAGATTCGATTTAGCATAGTATAAACCTTTAACACAAATATCTTGATCACTTACATTTTTTTTCAAACATGATTCTCAGAATATTCTCCATATTTCTAAATTAAGAATTCAAAAATTAATTTAAATCCTAATTCTTATATTTTATTCTTCAAAACTTCAACACCAATAATTCCCTTGATTACATTCGTCAAAACACCATAAAGCCATCATCCTTCCATTCCTTACAAACTTTTTATTACTTTAACCTATTAACCACTTAGACACCATAATAATTGAATTTCAGAGAAAATAAATTAACTTTTCTTGTAATGAGAGAAAAGAACTTTGCATTTAATACCAATTATTAACGTAGGACAATACAGGAGAAAATGTGGCATACTTAATAGAGCATGGTGCCAAAATAGGAAATCAGAAATTTGGACAAAGCACTGAAATAAAATTAAAATCGGTAGTCGTAATTCTTAAAAATCTGTAAACAAAACTTAGCTGCTATTTCGGCAAAAATCGGTGGCCGCAAATTTTGAATATATGTGTCAAAATCTACTTTAAATCTGTTGATATTCAGTGGAAAGATAGCACATGGAAAAAGAAACATTTCTGAGCTTATAAAAATCTATGAAAATCAAAGAATATGTAGTTAACTAGTAGGATGCAGTTGATTGCTTCAAAATAGATGTAATCACTGTAAAATAATCAGTCCAAATTAAAATTTCTCAGAATAGCTAGCCGACTTAATAATACCGATAATGGACTGGCAAGAATACTAAGAAAACAAGAAAAATCATTTAATTGTCCCTCTTCAATAATTATCTAGTTTGCATCTTCACTTTTTTTTTTTACAATGATGCATATCATCTACAACTTCCCTACAAGAATCAAGACATCAATTCTTCATCAAAGACAATAATAAAAAGGAAATTTTCTGATGATATCTTAACCTTATTCTCTTTATATGCCCAATATGAGCAACTATCACATCTACTGTACATATACATGCTTGCCGTTATTTTTAAAAATTTGACCTTTAATTTAACTGATATCAATCAATCACTCACATAGTTGTTTTAATTATGCCCGGCCTATTTACATAACTATCATATGTATGTCCTTCTCTGAATTCTATAAATACCCATGTTAGTATCTTTACTTTCATACTCAAAGTTATAGTGTGTATAGCTATGGAGAGAATTGCATTCCGTCAGTTTCGAAACATTTATGTCTTTTGTGGTTCCAGTTCTGGAAAAGATGAAGAATATGTAAAAACAGTACAAAACCTGGGTATGGTGCTGGCCAGGAGAAAAATATATTTAGTCTATGGTGGAGGTAACCGTTGGTTAATGGGGTGTGTGTCTACAGCTGTACATGTAGGAGGATGTTAAATTCTAGATATTATTCCTACAGCTCTAGCTGCATCCAACATCATAGGAAAGACAATTGGGGAAGAATTTAGGGTTGCTTCCATGCATGAGCGCATGGCTAGAATAATGAGCAATGATAATGCCTTCATTACCTTATCAGGGAGTTTTGGTACTTTAGAAGAAATTTTTCAAATAGTCTCTTGGGCACAATTAAATATGCATTACAAACCGATAGGTTTGTTAAATGTTAACCACTTCTTTGATGGTCTATTATCTTTTCTTGATCATACTGTGGAACAAAGGTTTATCCCACATTCAGCACGACAAATTCTCATCTTGACTTCAAATGCTGAGGAGTTAATTTATGCTTTACAAGCATATATTTATGTACCTGATTCAATTACATCTCAAATAGAATGGACAACCGACAACAGCAGAAAACACAAATTGGACTTAGATCTTCATTTGTAACTGTAGCAAGATGTGGACATTGTTGTACCACTTTTACTTTCTCAGGGTTATCTTATATACCATCTTGCTAGCCACATACCTTAAGAAAGTAATACTACAAAGTCAAAATTTGTATTTTGAGAACTTAGCATATAGCTGATACTCCCTTGGAGTTTGTAAAAGTATCTTTAAATATTACTTATGATCTTCTGAACTCTTGAAATATTCTAGTATATCATCAATAAATATAATAACAACTTGATTCAATGATGACTTAATTACTTATTCATTAAATCTATGAATGTAGTTAGGGCATTTGTCAATCCAAATGACATAACGAAAAACTCATAGTGTCTATGCCGAATCCTAAAATAATTTTTTGCAATATCCTCTTCTCTTATCCTTAATTAATGATATGCATATATCAAATTAGGTCAATTTTTGAAAAATGTTGAGCACTTTGTAATTGGTCAAACAAATCATCTATACGAGATAATGAATATTTATTTCACACTGTCACCTTATTCAACTATCTATAATCTATATACAATTGCAATGATCCATCTTTCTTTTTTTCACAAAAAGAACTGGAGTACTCTAAGAAAAAGTACTAGGGTATTTGAATTCCTTGTCTTACACATCTTGTAACTAATTCTTTTTCAGTTCCTTAAGTTCAGTGGTTGCCATTCTATAGAGAAATATAGACACTGGTTAAGTTCCAGGCAATAAATCAATACTAAATTCTATTTGTCATTTCGGAATAATCTTGGAAATTCCTCAGAAAATACAATAGAAAATTTTCTAACCACTGGAACTTGATTTACACTGGTATACTTTATATTAACATCTTTTACCACTTGCCAAATATTCTTGACACCTTTTTGTAATCACTTGTGGGATATTAAAGCAGAGATTAGGTTACTGGGTATCTCACTACGATCTCCTTGTATCAGGAAAGAAAAGTTTCCAAAAATATTGAATTTAATCACCTTAAAGTGACATTTTATAATGACATGACATAATGCCAACTAATTCATTCTCAATATCACATTCAAAAACTATCATATTTGGCATTTGTCTCAATTCTTTAAGACGCATATCTCTTTCACTTTCACAATGTAATTGATCCATAGATACCTCTTAAAATGTCACAATATTCAATCTATCTAATACTATAAACTTTAGCAACTTGGAATAGAAAGGAATTTGAAACCCTATAGAATCCCTTAGCAGCACCTGAAGTATAAATATGTCCGGCTCATATCGATACTAAAGGTCCTACTAAAAAATCCTTTGCTCTGATAGCCATAGGGAAACTTAATGCTCTGATACCAACTTGTCACGCCCCTACTTTAAGAACGCGAATAATACTACTGTCCGATAACTTTATCTCTATTAATTTGCAATCAATTTTATATTATGACATAACAAGATAATATCATATGTTTACAAATTTCAACATAACTAATTATACATGCCAGGTCTACTTTTATCAGTTTTACAGCGGAAACAAGAATCATGTCTGTGGCATTCAAAGCAACTCTAGAGTACATTTATATTACAATTTAAATACTGAGAGCCCAGAAACAATTTAAGCTCACCACGGAAGTACGACACCTAGTTGATCAAGATGCTGTAGAACCAAACTCTGGGTCTTTATTTGTAAAACATATAAACCACGTGTAGTGAGTTTTACAACTCAATGAGCAGATAATACCTCTTATGACCTCTTAGGTCAACATATGGATGTACTCATTATTTTTAAACTTATCACATTGAAAATCACAATTCAGAATTTCATCCATATGGGACCCGCATTTCAAAATCATCTCTGTTCAAATTCATAGTCATAAGTAATGTTGTAAGTACGTTGATAAAATCATGGTATGCATCAATATAATTCATGTAAAAACATTTGGAGGATCCCATATCAGAACCACCATATCAGAGTTTGACCCATTCCATACTTTGGTGGTATAGGATGCCTAAACTCAGCATCCCGCTGAAGTTTGCCCTACTACCATTCAAGAGGACACGCGAAGGGACTCTATATGGGTATTTCCCAAGCACACAGCAAGGGAAGGCAAATCACATCTCATATAATTGGCATCTCGCCCATATAGGAGGCATTCCGCTCTCTATCATATATCATCTCCCTTGTGTTGGCCCTCACACAAGGCTAGCACCACCCCCTGCTAGCTGAGGCAATCAAGATGCGCACCAGGGCTAATATTATCTGCTGTTAGCAGACAGTGTTTTCAATAGGATTCCTCCATAAAACCATAATTTCATATATTTCGTATTAATTAAAACAAATATACTATTATACTACAGCATTTTCATTCTTAGTATATTCCTCTGTCAAAACTTTCCAATCAGAGGAATCACGTATACATGCCCATATCCGAGGCAAACATATCACTGTATAAATTAATATCATATACACATATGCCATATAATCCATTATAAAATTCTCAATATAATACATACTTTCAGTCTCTGTATATTCATATGTCAAAACTTACCATTCAGGGGAATCATGTATACATACCTATATCTGAGGCAAACATATAGCTTTATAAATAATGCCACATGCATAAATATTCAATTTATCATTTAATGAGAAATACATGTGAAATCAGATACACCATGAGTTCATAAATCTAGTTTTAAAACTATACTCTTCTTGAACTGTATTTTAAATTGTATGCAATTTAGATAATTTTAATACATCTCAGTAATATATAAAAGTGTAAATATCTCATAAACATAATCATATACATGCTTAAAAATCAAGAAGAGTATAGGGCAAGCCATAGGAAAAATTATCTACTCATAAGGTAAGAGCTTCAGATTGGATAACCATAAAATGTATTTTTTTTTCAATCTCTATTTGATCAAATAGACCTTGAAAACGTATCCGAAGGGTCCAAAAATTAAAAAAGCAACTTCGGGAACTTGGTCACTATTCACCCGCCAGAAAACACTATTCACGACAAACAAAAGGCTGTCAGATGGCCGAAAATATACATATCCTAAGGATTATCTAACTTCTGAATCCATCTACGGTGTCAGAAATTCAATTGGAGGTCTCTAAGTAAAAGTTTTAGAATTTACCTTTTTCTGAGATTTTTTACTTCAGATCTATGGCGATTCAATGATTGATTTGAAAAATTGATTGGTCAAAACCGTAGTATTCTTCGTCCTGAATCCAGTAGCACCTTCAGTTTTGAGATCGAAAGTCAATGGGTACTCCAGATCTAGAGATAAAGTTAAAAGTTACTATTAACTTACTATTCATCCATTTCAATTTTTTTTTTCTGAAATTCTGGCCTCTGTTCCTTGTTTCTTGATTCTCCTTTCCCTTTTCATTTTTTTATAATAATAATAATAATTTAATAATTTAATAATAGGATTTTCTTTTAAATAAATTCATATAAATTTTGTTTTTCATCCTTAAATATCTCAAAAATATTTAAAAATTTCCATTCTCATAAACCTTAAGTTAAACTCTTAAATCATGATTTTTTTTTATAAAAATCGTAATAAAACAAATCTCAAAATAAATATCTTTATACATAATAAAAGAAAGAATATTTTTAAAAATAAAACAAAAACTCATAAGAGGTCAATATAATTATTTTAAGCAAAAAAATAATTATTTTAATTAAAAGTCTACTTACTTTTAGCAAAACATAATCATTTTTAAACAAATAAAAATATATTTGCTTATAGCAACATACTATCATTTAAAAATAAAAATTACGCGTCAAAACATAAATTCTTATATTTTTTTGTACTTCTTTAACCCATATAGTAAATATACATATTTTTTTATGGTTTTTATCACCATTTTCGAAATTATCTTTTTTATTTCAATTTTTTTTAAATTAAAATTTTTGTTAAATTTTACGGTTAGTACACGCTTGTAGGGATCTTCACATTCAAGATGATAAAAATATGGTAAGAGATTAATCAAATCAACTTTTAATTCAAAATTAGTTGTAGCATCTAGAGTAAGAAAGCATATACATGTGGCTGTCGATCAAAATTTGGAGCGGCATGCTCCTTCAATATGCAATTTCCAACTATATTTTCTTCTTCTACCTCATGATTTCTCCAGGATTCTTTTCTTGCTCTGCTTAAGGTTCTTTCAATTTCTGAATCACATTGCAACTCACTTTAATTAGAAGAATGAGTTGCTGTCACAAACAAAAAAATTAAAAAAATAAAACTTCACAAAAGCCAAGAAAATAACTGACACAGTCTTCGATAATGGCATTAAGATTTAGTAAGTGTAGTCATAATCACACTAAAAATAAAATCTTACCCCTCTAATAAATAAATAATGCAGTGGGAGTAAGATTCAATCCCATGGAGACTGAAAATTAAATATCAATACTTTTTGTGAATATGAATGGGGGATTGATTATAAAAATAAAAAATAAAAAGTATAAAAGAGATGTAATCAAGATGAGTTTGGTCAAGTCAACATTCACCATCACAGTAATCAACTAAACATTGATATAAATTATTCAAGTCAACTGTTCAAATTAAACCCAATCTTTTCTTAAGTTTAATTAATAAAAAAAACTAATGATCTAATTAACCTAAATTACTAAAAATATTTGTTCAAGCGACAAAGGTTTAATCTAGCAATTTTATAAAGAATTAGAATGATTAGTAAAATTAAAAAACAATTTAAATACAAGCAGTTGAATTTAATCTAGTGGAATATTCTTCTTAATATTTAATAATTCCTGACGCATCAAACTATTAAACTCTAGTTGTTTTATAAATTAGAGTGATCAAAGAATTCTAGATTTGATATTTTAATTTAGCAATAGGTTTAACTCATTCGATTAACTAGAAGGCCCTTTCTAGAAATCAAATAAGAAAACTATAGAAATAATCCACAGAGGAATGATTCAATAAGATCAAAATTCTAATCTCACAGTGACATTCTACTCTAAGGCTTGAGCATTCTTAACTAATAAAGAAACTTAGCCACGTAGGGGCACAAAAAAAAAAATAAAGAAACAGAGAAGAAGAGAGAAATTCATATGCACTTCTGGTGGTCTCAGAGGTTTCGATGTTCCAAAAATTGTTCTTGATGCTCCTTTGGCTCTTAACATCTTTTACAAGTCTTGAATGGGTCAGGTTAGGTTTTGGCCTATCGGAGTTGTAACCCAACTCAAACTCTTTCTTTTCTGAGTTACTTATTTTTCCACGTTATCTGCTCAGCGTTGTGGCGGTGGGAATCCACCATCACGATGGTAAAAGTTCTGGAATGAATATGAGTTCTTGGGTTCTTCATCGTCACGATGGTGAAGCTTCTGCCTGTCTCTTCCGTGATTTTTTTTTCCTTTTTCTTGAATTTTTTTACTTTTTCTCCATTTTGTTCACTTTCTTATCTCCTACAAGGTAAAACACAAAATTAAACTAATTTTAACATATTTTACTCCAAATTTAACCCAAAAAAAGCTTAAAGATACTTAATTTATGAACAATTATTCACCACGCTTTCCATTGAACTGGTCGAGGGCACAAATTCTTAAAGTATATAATTCTGATATGATAATTTTTCGCCTTTGAAAAGGAAAAGGATGAGTCTTATAGAAAAAATAGTGTTACTCTTTCACAGTGACTACGGTCACAAAACTAAAGAGTGTGTGACCTAGAAGGAGGAGAAAAAATATTTAATTAGAAGAGGACAACTAAGAAAATTTGCTAGAAAGGAGGGATATTGATCAATTGAGGTAGCAGTATGCTAAGAGACCTTGACAAGAGTATAAGAGAGATAATAGCCTTCCGAGTATAGATCAATTTCATTAGATCGTGACCATCTAATTGGACAATAGGGAGAAAAAGTAATAAGCAAAATAGATTAGTAGTCAATTACAAAAATAAATGAATTAAAAAATTATAATTGAAAATAAAGATTAATGTGAGATAATACTATTTCCCATTGAAATACTATTGAAGCAAATATTAGTTCCAAATTAAAATGGCACACAAATTAAAACTATAGAATTCATATCGAAACAAATTAATTCACCTAAAAAAAGACTCCATAATATGTGGCAAAGTCAGCTAAGAGATAGATTACCACAATGTTGGAATCAAATAATAATAAATTTTGTGGACTTTTTTATTTTAAGTTTTTTTTTATTATCAGTTATTTTTACCATAAAACAAAAATTTTAAAGGTATATATTTCAAAAGAGCAATCGTGAGCTTAAAGTACAAATTTCATAAACATGTCCAACAGTTTTGCCGTAGGACCGCTCACTCAAAATACCAATCACCACAAATTATATGATAAAATTATCATTTTGCTCATTGAAGGAAATTCATGCCATTACTCTGATCATGATCATTTAAATATATTTTTATCATATTAGTCTCAATTTATAAAAAAAAATACATCATTTTAGTCCCCCCAATATTATGTCTATTAAGAAAATGCTTATAAAATTGTCTATATGGACAAATTTTGTTCAGTATAAAACGTCAATTGTGTGATAGAGAATATTAAAAATTAGTTGGAAACAAAATGAATTATTTTTAAAAAAAACTGGGGTCAACTTTCTATAAATTGAATATAACTTTTGTACCCATCTTTATTTTAAAAAATGACGTGTTTCGCTTCAATCAAAATTTTAACGATAACCATTAGTGGTTGATGTTTTATATTGGACAAAATCAGCTCACATGATAACTCTATTAATATTTTATTAATAGAAATAATGTTTGGAAAAAAAATGATGTAATTTTAAAAAAGTTGAGACTGAATTTATGATAAATATTTTTGAAAGACCAAATTGATAGCACCAATTTCTTTTAGGTATCAACATAATAGTTTACTCACAATTTTATTAACGTTATTAAACACATTAAAAATACATTATTTACCTGATGCAACTCCTTGCTAATGTAGTAAGTCACCAATATAATAAAATGTTAGTATTTTATTAATAAACATAATGTTGAGAACTAAATGACTTATTTTAAAAAAAACGTTGAGACTAAAATAATAACAAATATTTTTAAGAGATTAGATTGGGAGCACCAGTTTCTTTTAAGGACCAAAGTGATAACTTACTTTAAAATTTATTAGCATTATAAAACACATTGAAGATTATGACATTATGTACCTGATGTGGCTCCCTACAAAGGTAGTAAGAGCATCTCCAATGGCAGTTTGTAAGTGGTATTTTTACAGTATCTCTCGATAAGCAAAACATTGCTTATCATTAGAGTGTTCTACCGTGGCATCCAGAAGTAAGCACTGTTGCTTCCATAAACAATGGTTACTTAAACAAAAATTATAAAATACATTGTGTTTGATGAGATCAATCACAACAAAAATTGAAGATCACCAGTTTTCCAAGAAAATGACAATAAAAAATGATTTTGACTCCATAAACCACAACCAAAAACCACAATAAAAAAATCTAGAAAATCTAGAAAATCACAATAAAAAACCACAACTTCAAAAAATAAATTAAACCAATTTCCTTCAATGCGAAGATGGTGTGCCCAGTCAGAGTCTCCATGCACAAGGATTTCGACTCAGCCAAAGACAGTCGTCGAATATCATATCTTGAAGCCATGGGAGACCAGCGGAAGAGACCTCGTTGGATGACCTCGAAGCCATAGAAGACATGAAAATTGAAAACAAAAGCCAGGGAAGAGACCTCACTGACTATTGCCTCGGGAAAATCGAGGGGAAACGAAAGGGTTCACAGCCTCGAGGAAATCCAGGGAAAACTAGGGGTTCACAGCCTTGGGGGAATCTAGGGAAACCAGGGGAAAATTGAAAATGAAAACTGGGGGAAAACGAAAGCCATCAACGTCTATGGCATTGCCATTTGGCTAGTCTTCACAGCCTCGGGGAAAGCCAAGGGAAAATTGAAAATGGCCTCGAGGAAAGTAAGGGAAAGCCAGATAAACCTTGAAGGTTCCAAAATGCATCTAGAATGGCATTGGAAATTTATAATAGTGTGAATAAAGAATGAAGCCTATTATAATCATTATACATGGATTACCCCATTATGACCGTTACACATACAGGAATGTTGCAATATTACCGTTGGAAATTTATTCTATAAATTGTGTCTTATTGGAAATATTTTACACTCAACTTCTCAACTTATCAATTTTATTTGTAGTTTCCTTCAACTCACAATTTTATTTGTTTTAATAAATGAATTCCAATCAATTTAATTTGAATTCTTTTTTAAATTTTATGCAAAATTATCAACCTCCTACTAGTGAAAGTTTTCAAATTTCTCCATTTTTTTAAAACCACAAAGTAATCTAAATATTAGAAATTTTTAATTTGCTATGTTTCCATTCCAACCAATCAATCCCACTATGTTTTATAAGCCTCCTCCAATGGATACTAGTGGTGTAGAGTTCATTGATCAAAAACCTGAAATATCAGTCACGTCCATGTCCAAGCCTCAAGTTCCATAATTTTCCACCAAAGTTGATTTGGAAAATATTGTATTCGATGAAAGAGAAGGAAATGCAAGTCATAAAAAATCTCAAGTCAGGTTTACAATGGAAGAAGATGCACTTCTTATTCAAATATAGCTCAACATCTCAAAGGATACAGTTGTTATCTAAACAATGATATCTCAACAGTTGAAATATCTAATGGTCCTTATCCTGATTTTACAACATACTTACAAAGAAGAGCACTTGTTCATCAAATACAAATTCATCGTTAACTATAAAGAGACTTGATGGAGCATATTTAGAAACGTTTCGGAGTTGAGAATAACCAAAAATAAATTTTCTTTTAGTTATATTATGTTATGTATTTTTCATCATTTTTAATTATTGTTATAAAAAATATTACTTGAAATAAATTTGTATTATTTTTAATATGTTTTAAGTTTTTTTTTCATATTTATTGTTTTAAAATTAAAATATAAATAAGTTAATATTTTAAATTAAAATAAAAATAAATATGAATAAAATATAAAGATGTGAGATAACTCGTAAAACCTATTTAGTAAACTTTTGACAATTGTATTATTAGAGTAAAAAATTGTTTAAAATAATATATAATTATTTAAAATAAAAAGTGATGATATAAAAATATAAGAACTATTTAATAACCTCTTTATAGTGGTACCATTGGAGGTATTCTTAAGTTACCCACTATATAACAAATTCTATAGGAATGGATCTGGCACAACACGCGATCTGACACTCGAAACGCACCGTTTTGAATTAATAAAACAATGCATTTTGAGCCCTCCACGTCCATTCATGCCCTAGCAACCATAACAATCTACTGGCAAAATATACCAGTCGACTGGTGCTGAATCCTCTATCTATATATTCTTCTTTACACCTTCTTGCATCTCTCTGTCTTTCGCAACTGCCAACATTTTCCCTCTTCTCTACTTTCTCTCCCTACAAACACAGGAACGGATCGTATGCGATTGTTAAAGACGTGATAATGGGAGAAAGTAAACTGACCCATTGATCATAAGAAGGAGGCATCAAGGATTGAAGCACACCTAGGTACTCATTCATCTGTTTTCGGTGATTCTGCTCTACGGCAATGTGAGTTATCCCCTAGTTCTCGATTTTCTCCTTCTTCTTGAGGCACTTGGTGCAACATCGTTTGCAGCAACCTGTGGGGATAATCACAGTGGCCTCCACTAGGAAGAAGGGATAGTTGGCGGGAAAGATTGATCAACCGTACAAGCTTTGGGAGAAAAGTTGGAATTGCACATTTTGCAATAGCGAAGGAAATGAAGAGGAAGAATCCCACTTTGCATGGAGACTCAGCTCTATGTTATTGTTTATAATTCTAAGAAAGGTTTTCTTCTCTTGTTGTGCTTGTAAACCATAGTCATGGCTCCAAGCTCCACCACCTCCACCTTCTCCTAATAAGAAGTGCAAATCTTTGCAACTGTAATTGAATGGATATTATGGGAAAACTACAGCCTCTAATGCCATTTTTTATGATTTAGATAAAATTGGTTTAGGGAGAGTCTCTCTCACTAGGTAGCTCTCTGTTGCTCACTTTCACAAAGAAGACACTACTTTTTCTTGAAAAATGTAAGGAGAGAAAGTAGAGAAGAGGGAAAATGTTGGTAGTTGAGAGAGACAAAGAGATGCAAGAGGGTAAGAAGAATATATGGATAGAGGATTCAGCACCAGTCGACTGGAATATTTTACTTGTCGACTGTTATGGTTGTTGGGGCATGAATAGATGCAGAAGGCTCGAAATGTATTGTTTTATTAACTCAAAATGGTGTGTTTCGAGTGCAACATCGCGTGATGCTCCAAATGGCATAGCAGAGGATCCGTTCCCCAAACTCTACTCATCTCGCTCGCTGTCAGCAAGGTTGCAGTTTAGAAATGGTCCAATCGAGAAGCAAGACCGTTGTAAGTAGTAGCAACCCGAAATATCAACTAATTTAAGAGCTTTAGGATCCCAATCTACTTTAAAGTAGAAGTAACTAGTGAAATCATCAGACCTTGTATTGTTTCACTTCCCTAATAGACAAAATTAATCACTCAAAAAGAAAGAGGAAATTAGACATGCAAATTTATTCAGTTAAAAATCCTAAGAGACATTGTAACAACAATAAGATATATACCTAGAAAATCAAGTACTCACCATATTTCTTTTCGATACTCGATCAATGTCCTCTTGACACCACAATCTACTACGCCTGCTAGCATTATAGGAGATTCTTGAAGAACAATATTCTTACCCATTTCTTCAAGTAAATCATGCATATCTAAAATCATTTCTACAGTTTCATCAAAAAAAGAATTCCTTTTCTATTAACAATGATTTCTCAATAAGAACACTTATTCCAATTGTTGAAGGAAGACCACAATTTTTCAATATTTGTGTCATGTTATCTTTGTTCCACCCTCTAAAAAAACACAGTATCTAAAACTATTGTCTTTTCAACATTGTCTAAGCCATCGTAACTTATTTTGAGTATTTTAAAGATATAGTCATTTGGAACTTTCTTCAACTTCTACAAAGCATCTTTCCATTTAGGTACACTTCTCCCATAAAGACAGGAATCCAAAACTTAGAGGCTAAAGGAAAACCTCCAGTATGCCAAACCACTCATTTAGACAACTCTAAATAATCATCTTTAGGTTAACTCATTTTCAATGCTTTCTCATAAAGGAGTTGAAAGGACTCATCTTTGTTCATTGTTCATCATTTCAATCGCATATATTTTATCCACACTATTTGATATTAACAAATGTTTATCTCTAGTTGTTATAATTATTCTACTCTCTGCACCAAACCAATCTTTGCTTCTAGCCAAATTCTTTACTTGATTTATAGAACTTACATCATCAAGGACAAGAAGAATTTTTTTATTGCAATAGAGGCTTTTAATTATCTTCCTTCCCTTGTGTGTGTCCTCAATTTCCATGCCTCTTACCTTGAGATGTGAGGGAATTTTTCTTTGTAATTTTCTTTGTAAGCAAACTTTGCCATCTTTTTCCATTGAAACCTCTCTAACATTTTCAAGAAAGCAACAAACTTCAAATTGATTAAGGAATCTATTAAGGACAATTCTAGCAAGAGTTATCTTACCCATACCTCCCATGCCCCATACTCCTACAAAGTGAATATCATCAAGCCCTATCTCTAAGAGTAAATCCATTTTATATATCCAACTAGTGCATCATTGTAAGATGGAAATTTAAAACATAATTTGGTCCACACCTTCTCAATCACATTTTTGACGAGTTCTGTTTCACGCCTACAGACAATATGGGAATGAACTTGCAATTAGTCAAATATGAATCACAAATCATGATTAAATGGACAAAGCAACAAGGAAAAAAAATATTTTTTTTATAAATTCTGTAAATTAAAACATTAAGACTTTCTTTTTTCTTGAGTGAGTGGAATATTCTTTTATATATTAGAAAGTTGTTACTACGATTTTCGTTACCCTTTATCGATGTTACTGTAGACCAAACAAAGAAGAAAGGCCAATAATTTTTGCAAATATGAAATATGATTAATTTATCCAATAAAATCTTACCATCTACGATAGAACAAAAAGCTTACCAATTCTCAGAGTCCCAACCAGATAAATCAGCTACTTTCTCTCCATTTTTGCATCTTCTCTTGGTCGTCTCTGAATTTATCTTCATGCTTAGTGAAAGCTTATGCAAAGCTTTCCTATGGATCTACACCGTAGAAGATGGGAAAAACTTCTCGACCCAATTTATTTCCTCTTTTGGAGCTCATCCAAACACCATGATGAAGAGGGAATAATTTTTTGGGGAGAACACTAAATGCGAAAAAGTAACCTTAACCAACTAATCTTGAAAATTTAATTTACTTTTTAATTTCAACCCATTGAGCTAGTTCTGTCCAGCCGTGTTTCGCGAGCCACTTTGGTGGACTGAAGAGATTTAGCCCTATTTATGCGATGACTTTAATTTTGTAAGCTTAAACCACCATTTAGCCAACACAACTCGATAGGCTAAACCTTTTCTGAGAGCCACCGCTATATATGATTCGTAATGAGCTAAATATGATTACATTTGTATGTACACAAGATGACTTATATTATTTCTCAAATTTCTAAATATAACAAAAGCTAAACACTTTATAGTATATTTAATAGAACACAAACAAACGAACCCCAACAAGAAAGAACAAAGAAAGGCTCTGGACGTTTTAACTTGTCATCCACGATTGCCATGAAAGAGTGGATCTGGAATCATATTAAAGAAAGACGCTTCTGCTTCGGGTTGGTCATTCTCACTCCTTAATGAAACTAGGCTCTCCATGAAGACTGCAGCCTGTAAGGAACCTTCCTCACCATGAAATCTAGTATCTTTAATTTCTTCAGTTTGGAGATCGTACAGTACCATTCTTCTATTATTATTTTCCAAAAGAAACTGATCATTTTTCAAGAATCCCAAAGGCCTTTCTGCTCCTACGATGGGTCCAATAGTCAAGTGCTTGATCCAAGATCCTTCATTGCCATAGTCCTCCATTACCCACAAATCAAAGGATTTCTCTGCTCCACTTCTAGGATAAACAATTACAGCAATAGATTCCCTAAACTTAGCAACAGTCCCAACAAGTTCCTGGGTAGAAGACCGTACATTGGGCAACCTGATTGTTCGGAACTTTTCATCAACAAAGTCAAATGCAAGAATTAAATCACCAGCAGCATCATAAGCCCACCAGTGAAATGCTCCATGAACAAAAGCATCAATCCAAGATCCATTCCAAATGGAAATAGAATCTGGCAGAGGGCAACCAACTTTCCTCCAACAATTAGAACTGAGAGTATATATCTCAGCATACCAAGGCAGTTGTTCAATGTTATCCTCATCGTCATCCTCACGCCATGAATCCATAATGTAAACCACCTTATAATCATTAGTCTTGGGATCAAAACCAAACCCAGGATAGCGTTGCATATAATACGAACCAGGAGGGGCATCGATATCTGGAAGAATTCTGAACTCTCTCATGGCAGGGTTGATAATCATAGTGGGAAAGCTATAGAGGCAATATAAGCCATCGCAAGGGCCCAAAATTTCTATATGGGTAACTTCACAGTGGTTGTAAATTAAATCCAATAGATTGAGAGAGGAACTACTGGTGGCTGGGTTGAAAGAGAGGAGAGAAACAAAACCTTTTCTATCAACGCCAGAAGGACCAAAAGTGGCAGGCCTAGTACGGTTAACAAGGAGATGAATATGATTTGTGTGGTTGATGTGGTTGAAGGTGCGAAGGTGTCTGTGAATAAAGTCTGGATTTCTTATGAGATGGTACCAGGATTTTTGTACACATTTGAAACGCATCAACGATTTCACTGGCAACCTTGAAAAAATTTCAGGCACCAAATCTGCCAGACGATCAACATTTTTCTCCATCTGTTGTAGTTTCTTTCTTCTTTTCTTGGGCTTTCCTTGCAGAGTAAAGAAGAGTCTTCTCTGTCTCACGGAAGTGACAGCTATAGCTATTGCAGCAGGTACTATTTGGGAGATTTACAACAGAGAACCTGAAAACAGAGTTAGAGATTCTACTGGTGCTCAAACATTTAGATCATTTGGATGGACCAAAGCATTGAAACATCAAACTAAAACAGAACAAATCAATACACAGGAGTAGCTGACAAATGTTAATGAATATCTAGAATTACATCTCAAAGTATGGTAAAAAAGGTGGCCCATGCACGAAGCTCCCATCTAGTGGGGTCTGAAAAGGGAAGATGTATGCAACCTTACCCCGCAAGTAGAGAGGTTGTTTTCAAAACTTAAAGTATGGTAAAAAAAAAAATCCATCTTAGACTGCATACCATGAATAGCTATTTGATTATTGCCAAGAGAGTAAAAACGAAGAGCTGACTAACTAGTAATCTGGTACAACCCAAAAATCTAACACATGCAATTGTATCAAACTCATGACAAGCAACTAACTTTTTTTTTCCTCTCTCTCTCTCTCTCTCTCTCTCTCTTGATGATTTAGGTGAAAATATAAAAACCTCGACCACTTTTGCAAATGAAAAAGTTTAAAATGTTGAACTGAAAGATATTGCTGCCAACAAAACATGGGAGAAACCAATAAAAAGTATATTCATGAATCATGATGAAGATGTATCCATTTATGAAATACTGTCTAGGAAATAGTCCGGGAAAACTGCATCTATGACTTACTCATTCCACAGGTTAAACAGCAATCTCATATGCAATCAGAGTTAGACTCAACCATTTTAATAACTAACATATTGAAAGCCTCCCCTCTAAAAAAAAAAAAAAATACTCTTCCACTGTTTGTTACTTGTGAGATGACTGATGAATATTATCTCTATAAATAAACCCCTTTTTTCAACGAGTAATGCTATTTATCCAAATTTATAGTCACAAGTGATGACAATTGCATAACATAATGACATCTAAGTTCAACTGGTCTAATATTTTTTTTTTCTTACTATGAAACTCACAACTGCACTATAGCTAGATTGAACTAAATAACTGACCTCACTTAAATGGAATCTTTTTTGTATAAAATTCAAATGCAGTTTTTGCTCTATTGGTAGCATGAAAAGGTTCATACCAATAGAGTTGACAATGAAACATCATAAATTTAGCTCTTGATCAAATAATTTTAAATACCCGTTGTATTGACCGATCACCGCGTGCGACGGAGACCACCAGAGATGCCCAAATCGGTCCCGACAGCAGACTGCGAAATTGGGATTTTCCAGTTCTGATCGGAGAGGGAGGAGGCCGAGACCAAGAAGCGAGACCGGATGAAGGAGCCGTGAAGATTAGGTGCCCAGATCTTAAAGTCAGAGACTTGAATAGTCGTGGAGGAAGGGAAGCTTTCAGGCTTGAGTCTTACGTGATTTCTGGTTTCTTTGAAGGAAGGGAACGGGCTGTGGTCGTATAAATGGTGGCCACGTAGAGGATACGTTGTCTTGAACGATCTATACATCTGACTGACTGTAGCAAAATAGATAAGGTGGAGACACACTTGCATCGAACCATATAATTTTTGCTTTAAAACAGTTTTTACTTTTTATTTTTTATTTTTTATATTTCTAAAAAAAATTTCATTTTATTTTTATTTTCATTATTTTTTAATTATATAATTTTATTTTCATTATTTTTTATTTATATAAAAACCAAAATATTATTTAGTGTTACAGTATTAAAAATTCTAAAAATATTTATTAAAAATAAAAATAAAGAATGTTAACTAAATAAATTTTTATAATTTTTTTCAATAAAAATGAAAACCAATAATAACGATAACAAACATAGCCTTAATTTTTTCAATAAATATAAAAATAATTTTATTTAGTATTAAAATTAACTTTTTTTGCAAATATTTTTTAGGTATTTAAATTGAATTGGCTGATACGGAGATAAAGGACATGCACGTCATTTAAGTATTGATTGAGGAGAAGCTTTACTCATCCTTTCGGAGACATCTTATTAAATTGGAGGAGCTTTATTCTGAAATTAATTATGATAATATAATTTTTAAAACAAATTATATTATTTATTCTGAAATTTTAAAAAATATATGTAAGCTCATATTTGGCTAATTTCAATTCATGGTTTATATTTTTTTTAACTTATAAAATCTACATTGTACATAAAAACTATGAAATTTATTATGCTATCAAAATTATTAAAAAGTATAATGCCTTGGGAGAGTATAATTTTTTTTTAACAACTAATATAATAAAGGAAATTTTTTTACATAAATTAAAATAAAAAAAATTATGAGTGTAAATTTTAAAACTATCTTAACTATTAGTTACTAATACCTTTATCAATATATAAAAAAAAAAGTAAATTAAAAATTTTGTCAACGAATTAACATACTTTTTTTCTTAATATTTTTAGGAACAAATTAATTTAAAATAAAGAATTAAATTTTATTTTGAAATACTGTTTTAATAATTCTAAAAATAGAAATATTTTAAAAATGCTTGAAATTTTCTTAGAAATAAAGTATTTTTGAAATTTTTTTAAAATAATATTTTTTTTCTAATTTTAAAATTTTTTAAGATAATATTAATAATATATATATATATATATATATATATATATATATATATATATATATATATATATATATATATATATATATATAACATAATGTCAAATAATAATATAGTCATTCAAATAATAAATTAAAAAAAATACATATGTCAAAATCCTAATGCATAAAACTTTTTTTTCTTCTTATGAGTGGATTGGACCAGTTTTATTAAAGTCAAAGATTGAAAATTTGAATTTAAAATATCAATAAGAATTAAATGTAAAAAAATTATTTATTTATTCTTTCTTTTTTATAGGTCTCATAAATATTAAAAGTTTGAATTTGTAAAAAAAAAATTAATTATAAGAAGAAATAAATTTAATATTATGAAAAAAATTAATTAAAATAAAATCAATTTTTTAAAAAAAAAGAATTGGTTCACCAGCCCTATTTAGCTACTGAACAAACAATAAATAACATCACAACTCTTAAACAAATAACTATAAATAAATATAATAAAAAAATAAATTGAAAAATATTATATAAATAAAATATTTAAAAAAAAATGAAGGGTCAAATTGCATTGTTGTAAACGCATTCTCGTGAAAGATATTTAATATTAAAATATTAATTTTAGTTTTTTAAAGGCTATAATGTAGTTAATTTTTTAAAGACCTAATGCAATATTTTTCCATTTTTTTCACTGGACTCTGAGAAAGTGAAAAGCGAGAAAAGAAATGTGGAGTAAGGAACTTGATTGGCGACTCTAGAAGACAAAACAAAGAAAAAGTGAGAAAGAACCTGTTCGGTGACTCTAGAAAATAAAGAGTAGAGGAGAAAAAACTTGTTGGATTGACGACAATTTCATCTTTTTCGTGAATATTTTTTTCTATGTCTCTCCTTTTATCTGATCTGCTTCTTGGGTTGACCTTATTTGGTTAGTTCTTGTAGATTGTAGAGTTGCAACTCTACAATATATGTTTGGATATGCTAATTTGAGACTTAGAAGTTGGGAGTAGAAAAAAATTTAAATTGTAAAAGTTAACTTTTTTCTTTTAAATTTTTAATATATAAGACATTTTAGTATTTGAATTTTGACTCTGTAAAATTTGAGAAATATTTGTAAATTCAGATATTTAAATTATTATTTTTTTCATTTTTATCTTTTTTATTTTTAAAATTTGTTTTCAACTTTTTCACCAAAATTAAATCATTTTCATTGATATACACCGCAAAACAACAATTTTTATTGAAATAGTAAATTTTTATAAATAATATGCTGATTTATTTTAATATTTTTGAAAATTAAAATATTTAAGTCATTTTTATGATAACGACATGATATTTAATCTTTTAATTTTAAAAATATTAAATTCATTATAACTTTTTTTTGGGTACAGAAATTCATTATAACTTAGTCATGTTATCAAGCGCAATGATATAAACAGTTAAAAAAAAACACAGAGTAAAATTTAAATACTTAAATTACGTGAGTTCACGAATTTAATAACTAAATTGTTAGTTTATTTTAAAAAAAGTATAGTAAGCCATCGTCTATATAGCCTAACAGATGCGAATGATTTTAATAAAGATCTTGTCAGAGCTATTAGATTTTCCCTCTGCCCGATGCAACTGCTCTGCCGGTTGGAGGGGGGCTGCCGCGATGACAACCCTCTCATTTCTTCTTCTTTGTTCAATGCTATTTATTTTATTGTTCTCCTATTTGGGTGATGCCTTTCTTTTATTGGACGCAATAGATACTTCGGCAGAAAATTAAATAAAAAAATAATCAATAAAAATAATAAAACAATTTAATGTAATTGATCTTTGATTTTTAGACCATCTCATGAATTTTAAATAAATTTTTTATTATTAAAATAATAAGTATAAATTATTTTTTATTGGAGACAATAATTAAAATTCAATTAAAATAGTAGTATTTAAAGTATTTTTAAAAATTAATTCATACTATTTTATCAGTAACTTCTTTTAAATTTTTGTCAAAAGTATACACACCTGTTCCCTATTTTTTCTTTTCAGAAAAATAAATAAAACTCTTTGGCTTTCTCTTCAAGGAGACACTCCAATGCCATCCACCTTCTGCTTCCTTACCGGTTTAAGCAAAAACCCTGAACTTCTTCAGGTAAAAGGAGACAAAATTTGCTGCAAGTGGTGCCTGAAATCTTAAGCAAAATTGTGGCACTACAGTTCAAGAATTCCACCGTTCTGCTTCTTTTTCCTAATATATATATATCTATATATATATATATATATATATATATATATATATATATATATATATATATGGTGGCGCCGTTCTATTGCTGCCTTTTCTGTTTTTTGCTTTATTTTTTTTTATTCTATGAATGGTGGACCCTTATGTTATGGTAACTGTTTTTCTTGGTTTTTCACTAGTTAAATTAATCACTCTTCAATTAGAAAATGAGGAGAATTTTTTTTTTTTTTTTGTATAATACATTAAAGCAAGTATTTAGTTTATCTTCAAAATTTACACAAATCAAAAATTTAAAAACTGTCACATTTAGTTAAAAAAAAATTTCGTTTAAACAAATAAATAATAGTCTTTTAATTTTTTGTTGGTGTAAATTTTTGTTAAATAAATCAAATATTTACTTTAATATATTGTGTCCTGTTTGAAAGATGGATTGTCCAGTGCTTGAGAAACGAAATTCGGTATCTGATGCCATTTCTCTGCAGTTTATAACTTAGTTTCCACTTGAACCATTAACGAGTTCTTGTCTCTCCTCAACCTCTTAATCTCGTCTTCCAATCCACCAGAATCCCCTTCCCCATGTTGTTGTTGTTGCATGCCCTGTATGACATTCCTTCCTCTCCTGAGGGTCTTCTATTCTTGCCTCTGTCATGGACAACAAAGCCACATTCAAGAGGATTTGAATCAAATCGAAAGCACAGGATTGGAAGGAAAAATAATAATAATAATAAAAAAAAAAAAAAAAAATTCATCGCAACTGAAACCATCCTAATTGTCTATCCCCTTGCGTTGTCAATGTCAGATCCTCTTTCTGCTCCACTTAACCATCGATATCTAGCACTCTATGGTCTTTGTTGCTAACGCTCCCAATCTCTGGATGAGAATCCAAATAAGAACGAAAAAGAGAAACCAGTGGATCTTTATTAGTTGAAGTGTAAAAGATCATAGAAAGAAACTGAACACGCACGCCTCGAATCCAAAGTCAATCTGCCTTGACGAGCTCAATGACATTATAGCAAAGGCACCAATAGAAACCAGGCTTAACACATCGGGTTTTCCATTCGAGGCTTTGTCGGAGAAAAACGAGTACAGGGAGGTGAGCATCAAAACAAGAAATCCCACATGAGCTTTCAACAAAAAATTCCTCTAGACATGCCTTTTATTCGCAAATAACATGATGCTGATTATGATGAAACTCAGCACAGATGTTTGAAGGACGAGCTGAGAGCGTAACAGAGCAGTTCAACCACACTTGACACTAGACCCATAAATTTCCACCACATAGACTGCATCAGCAAATTCGGAATTCAGATAGGCATCATGATTCTTTTTCACACAACATCATGTTTTGAAGAGCCACAAAAGGGTAAGCAACGGGAACGTTGAAGTAAAAGTTTAAAAGGTCTCTTCACTAAAGGTTTAAAAATCACTGAATCAAACAAGGGCTTAAAAAGCAGAACTCCAATTCACCCTTCACACTGGATTTACTGAATTGCTTTGCAAAATAAAGTCTTTCACTAAATATTTTATTTTATTTTTTAACAGACGAACTCCATGGGTTAATTAGAAAGTGTAGAAAAATAAATTATTTCTTCAAGTCTGCACTAATGCCTTCTGAAGCACTGAATTATATAAGAATGATAAGGAAAAAAGACATTCAAAATTATTCAGTAAAAAACTTAGGAGATATTGTAATAACAATAAGATGTGCAGAAAATCATGTACTCACCATATTTCTTTTAAACATTCGATCATCTACTATGTCTGCTAGCGTTATTAAGAGATTCTTGAAGTGTATCACGCAATATTTCTTTCTATTCTGGCACACTTTTAGCACAGAGAAGCAATTATTGTTCTCTCCAAAAATTATGCCTCTTCTTCATAGTCTTTGGCTGAGCTCCAAATGTAATGCCTCCAATGTACAGACACGTGAAATAAATATTTTTTTTTTATAATTAAATATTTTTCATAATATGCATAATACTATTTTTTTTATCATAAAAATAGATACATATAGGTATTTTTATGTATATATATTATACAAATCAAATTATAAATGTCAAAGTAATAATAAAAACAAAGATTCTGCCTGTGGCGTTCAGAGTACATTTTAGAATACAAACACAGTATAATTCAAAACTATGAGTCTTGAAAGCAACGTAGACTCACTCAAAAAATATGTCACGTAACTTATCACCTATCTGTAGGATCAGACTCTGTATTCTTATATGAAAAATGTTGAAATATCGTGTGGTGAATTTGACAACTCAGTGAGTAGATAATACCTCCTATGACCTCTTAGGTCAGCATATGGATATACTCATATTTAAAAATTTATCACATAGAAAATACAGTTTAAAAGTACATCCATATGGGACCCGTATTTCAAATGTTCTAAAAAAAAAGATATTCAAATATCCAAAACCATATTCAACACAGTATGATTATTAAACAAATGTTGTTATACTCAGCTGTATAAACTATAATAAAATATTAAGTTTTTGAGATAAAGTTATAACTTTTAATACACCTGCCTCATTCGGTGATTTGGCATACTCAATTTAAAATGACCTGCCTTACTCAGTGATTTGGTCAACCTACACACTCAATTCACTTATTTGCTATACGCATAGTGACGATCGACTATAGTCACAATAATGATAAGGGAATGTGAGTTCATAACTCATTTTGCCTCCTCACATTACCACTGTCATCCGGTTGGAAAGGCTCTCCCTCGGCTCACTCAGGTTAATAGGGCGTCCCCTATTCGATACAATCACAAACCATATAATCCGTTGATATTTATCAATACATATAAATACATATATATATATATATATAAATACATATTCATCAAATGCAATGTATAATTATCAAGCAACTCGCCATGAGCTTTACACTTGTCATTCAATCATAATCAGTAACTTTATAGTTTTACAAATCAATGCCTCATGTACATAATATTCAATTTACCAAATAATGATAAATACATTTAGAACCACATATTCAATGAGTTTCAAAATCTATTTGCAAAACCATACTCTTCTTGAACTATATGCCAGTTCGTAAGTAAAACAGATATTTTAACACATTTCGAAAACTTATGATAGCATAAGTAATTTGTAAACAGAACCAATTATACATTTTAAGTTCAACAAGAGTATAGGGTAAGTCATAGAAAGAATTATCTACTCACAAGTTAGGGCTCCAGGTTGGACAATCCCAAATGTAATTTTCCAAGCAAAATATGATCAAATGGATCTCAAAACCGAATTCGGAGGATCCAAAAATTTAAGAAATGACCTCAGAAGTTTAGTCAACGTCAGTCACTGTTCACCGCTGAAAAAAACTATTCACTGCCGGAAAATACTATTCATATCCGCCGGATTACTGTTCACGATATACAAAAAGTTGTGAGATGGCTGAAAAAATTCATATTTTAAGGTTTATCTAACTCTTAAATCCATCTACGATGTCAGATTTCTAATATGAGGTTTCTAAATAGAAGTTTCAAAACTTATCTTTTTCTAAGTTTTTTACTTTCGATCTGCGATAATTCTGCCGTTGATTTAAAAAATTGTTCAGTCAAAATTGTAGTATACTCTGTCCTGAATCCAATGATATCCTTAATTTTGATATCAAAAGCCAATAGACACTCCAGATCTAGAGAGAAAAATGAAAGTTACTATTCACAGTATTCATACTATTATAGAATTGAAATTTTTGTATTCTCTTTAGCTTCCGTCTCCCCCGCCCCCTTTTTCTTTCTCTTTTTCCTTTTTTATTTATTTATTATGATTTAATAATTGAATAGTGAGATTTATTTTTATATATATACATATAAATATTATTTTTCATCTTAAAATATCCTAAATTTTTTTAAAAATTTATCTTCTTGCAAAACTTTAGTTGCACTTTTAAATCATGAATTTTCTTGATAAAAATTTTAATAAAAAAAAATCAAAAAATAAATATCTTTATACATAATAAAAGAAAGAATATTTCTAAAAATAAAACAAAAATTTATTAAAAGCCAATATAATTATTTTAAGCAAAAAAAATCATTTTAATTAAAAATATATTTGCTTTTAGCAAAACATAATCATTTAAAATAAAAATATATTTTTTATCGTAAAATATTATTATTTAAAAATTAAAGGATATTACATTCTTCTCCCTTAAGAAATTCGGTCCACGAATTTTAACCCATCCTATCACATGTAGGGAATGAAGTCAGGACATAATTCAGAGTTACCAACTTTATTACTCATATAATTGAGAATATCTTTGCTTTCAAGAAAATCTCTTCACTTGTTGATCAATAATAAACATTGATTTTTTTTTCTTCATAATTAAGCCAAATTCTTATCCAATTGAATTTCTTAGAATTAGATAGCATAAGAAGAATCTGATAGGTACTTTCTTAGCATTGATGTAAGAAATATTGTACCAACATCACTTAATCTTGATGGCAAAACTAGGCGATATATACTATGCATACTTTGTCCAAGATTTCAAAAGAGCCTATATATTAAATCTTAACTTTTTCTTTCTTTCTAAACCTCATTACTTCTTTTATGGGTGAGTCCTTTAAGAAAATTTGGTTACCAACTGATAATTTTTAGTGATCAACATTCTTGGTCCTTATATACTTTTGACCTGTATTGAATTGCTTGTGTTCTTTTTCTAATCAATTTCACATTATCAACAACATCTTACCATAAGTCTGATTTCACTGAGTCATCTAACAGAAAGTTTGTAACACCTCTTACATAAGGCTCTAAGTCATCCAATAACACTTTATTATAGGCAAATTCTGCTAAGGGTTCTCCCTCCAAAATTGAAGACATATGCTTGAATCATGCTCTCCAAACTAGCATCATCAATTTAAGTTAGTCATATTCTATCTATTGTATGTTATTCCAAATTAGATTCTAAAAGTTTAACTTTACTTAACTCACTCAACTATCAAGAGATCTACGATGTTTCATGTAAAACCTCAAATAGTGCCATTTGTATGTTGGCCTTATGTAATAGCCGTAAATTTAATAAAGTTAAAATCAAAGAAAATTGTGAATTAAAGAGAGGATTTTGAAAATGGAGATAAGAACTGGTGAAAATAAGTTTATTTATTACATGGATTAAAGAATTACAAAAGGAATATGAGAATTTATATTTTTGGTTCAAAATGAAATTTCTTAAAAGTTTCGGAGTTAAAATGTAAATAATAAAAAAATTCAAGGACCTCCCTCTAAAAGTGAATTTTTGTAGAAAGGCCCCCCGGGATATTTTAAGGGCCTTAGCCACTCAAGAAGCTGATCATTTCCAGATTTTTCTATCTCTCTTCAGAAATTTTCCTCCTGAAACCTTCTAACTTTTCTCTACATTCGGACCTTAAATTTTGACACCACCACCGCCAACGGACTCAAGACGAAGAGTTCTACAAATCCATATGATTGGTTTCTAGAGAATTGGTCGGAGATTGGTCAGAAAATTGAAGGAAAAATCTTCTAAAAAGGTAATATCTGAAACTCCTATCTGTGGGTCTCAAACACAAAAACTAACATCATAGATCAATCTAGAAGGTACCAAAACTTTAGGATCTCAAATTTTAGGTCCAGAATCCCTTGTACGTGCCTCCACGTGCCTACTCTTCCTCAGAGAGCGAAGCCCACGCGTAGCCTTCCCTGGTGGCGCGTGTAGCGCGTGTAACCGGACCCTGTTGCGTTGACTTGCGTTGACCAAGCTTCCAGAGGCCAAATTTTTCAAATTCGGAGTCGTTTTCAAGGTTTTTGGACGTTTCAAACTTAATTTTGGGGTTTATTTTGTTGAATTCAGACCAGAAACATGGATTTTGGGGTTGTCCAACTTGGTACCTTAATTTTGTGAGTAAATGATTCTTTTTATGGCTTGCTTTTACTCTTCTTAAACTTTACATTGATAAATGAGCATGATTACAAGTTATTTATATTTTTATATGTTCCTGAAATGGTTTAGAATATCTGAAATGGTTACAATATGATATCTAGTTTAAGAAAATTATGACTTTTGAAATGAATTTTGAAATACATTGAACATGTGATTTTTACATGTATTTTTCATGATATGGCAAAGGAAATATGTTATGCATATGATATTAATTTATATAGTGAAATGTTTGCCTCGGATATAGGCATGTATATGTGATTCCCCTGATTGGGAAGTTTTGACAGAAGAATATACTGAAAATGAAAATACTGCATTAAAGAGTACCTCTGTTTTGATTTACATATATGAGATTATGGATTTTATAGAGGAATCCTATTGAAAACATTATCTACTAACGGCAGGTTATGTTAGCTCTGGTGCACCTTAATTGCCTCAACTAGTAGAGGGTGGTGCTAGCCTCGTGTAAGGGCCAACACACGGGAGTTAATATGTGATGGAGAGCGGAATGCCTCCTATATAGGCGAGATTCCAGTTATATGAGATGTGTTTTGCCTTCCCTTGCTGTGTGCTTAGCAGATACTCATATAGAGTCTCTTCGCGTGTCCTCTTGAATGGTAGTAGGGAAAATCTCAGCGGAATGCTGAGTTTAGGCAAATCCTATACCACCAAAGTACGGAAGGGGTTAAACTCTAATATGGTGGTTCTGATATGGGATCCTCCAAATGTTTTCATAAGAATTATGTTGATGCATAACATGATTTTATTACCGTTCTTACAGCATTACTTATGAATTGCATATGAATATGAATTTGTATAGAGTTTATCTGAAATGCGGGTCCCATATGAATGTACCTCTGAATTGTAATTTTTAATGGGACAAGTTTTAAAATAAAGAGTACATTCATATGTTGACCTAAAAGGTCATAGGAGGTGTTATCTGTTCACTGAGTTGTAAAACTCACTACACATGGTTGACATATTTTTCAGATAAAGACTCAAAATTTGGTCCTGTGGCTTCTTGAACGACTAGGTGTCGTACTTCAGTGGTGAGCCTAAATTGTTTCTGGGCTCTCAGTGTTTAAAATTATAATATATTTGTATTCTAGAGTTACTCTGAACGCCACAGGCAGGATCTTTGCTTCCGTTGTAATTTTTGTTAAGTGTGACTTTGGCATGTATAATTAATTATATTGGAAACTTACTTGCGAATGTATGATATTATCCTGTTATGTCATAATATGAAGTTGATTGCAAATAAATAAAGATAGAGTTATCGAACAGTAGTGTTATTCACGTTCCTAAAGTAGGGGCGTGACAAGTTGGTATCAGAGCATTAGGTTTCCCTGTGGCTATCAGAGCAAAGGATTTTTTAGTAGGACCTTTAGTATCGATATGAGCCGGGCATATTTATACTTTAGGTGCTGTTGAGGGATTCTATAGGATATTCACTTCCTTCCTATTCCAAGTGTGCTTAAATTCCTAGTATAAGGTTTGAATACATATTATAGTATCTTAAAGAGGTGTTTTATTCTGTATAGTAAATGATGCTACCAAGAACTAGAGCTGTCACTAGAAAAGAAGCTGTAGATCGTGCACCCTCTACAGAAGAGTCTGCACAATCTACAATTTCAGTACAAAGAGGCCGTGGTAGAGGCTGACCTAGAGGAAGAGGTAGAGGTAGAGGGCGTGCAAGGGGTATGAGAACCCTAAGACAAGATGAACAGACCCACGTATCTGATAGAGTTCTTGAGGAAAGAGTAAAACCCCCTCAACAGCCACATGATAGAACTGTTGATATGATTGCTGGTATACATAGGAGTTTAGAGACATTGGCTGGATTTATAGTGGAATAAGGCAGAAGGGAAGGCCAACTATCAGAAAATGCTCCTGAAGTGCAAAAACTGAGAAGAACAGCTGAGCAAGAGGATAAACTTACAGGGATTGAGGTGTCATTACTACAATTCCTTAAGTTAAAACCTCTGACTTTTTCTGGGTCAAATGTTTAGGAAGACTCACAGATATTTATTGATGCTGTGGAACGAGTCCTCAGAGCTTTGGGGTGCTCTAGTAGAAGATCTGTTGAACTGGTGTCTTTTCAACTATCTGATGTGGCTCAAGTTTAGTTTAAGACACTTGTACACGGACGGGCAGTTATTATACCACCAATGGAGTGGGAAGAATTTAAGGAAGTATTTATAAATCGCTTTCTACCAATGAGTGAAAGAGACAAGAGGGATAGAGAATTTAAAGAATTAAGACAGACACCGAACATGACAGTTTATGAATATGACATCCGTTTTACCCAGTTATCTCGATATGCACCGTATCTAGTCCTTACTGAAAAAGATAGAATTAAGAGGTTTGTCTCGGGATTGATACGCCCATTGTTTAAATCGGTGGGCCCTAAAATGAATAATTTTGTAACTTATTCAGTAGCTATGGACTGTGCTAGAATGATGGAAACACGAGAGTAAGCAGATATTGAATGTTTAAAAAGAAGAAAAAGAGAGCGAGATAGTAATGCTAAGACAAGTTATAATCCTAATGTTAGAGGATCAAGATTTCAAAATTCACAGCGCTTCACTCAAACAGGAACTAGTAGTTCTAATCAGACATCAGTGAATATCAACAAGTAAAGAGTGAATCAAAGAGATATAAGACCTATTATCCAACAAGATTCAAGATCAATTCCACCATGTCCTATTTGTGGCAGACCGCATATTGGACAGTGTCACAGAGAAACTGGTGTATGTTTTAAGTGTGGACAAATGGGTCACTTGATAATGAATTGTCCACAACTATGAAGTTTTAGTTAAGTATTGGTACAACCAGTTTTACCTCTTGCATCTGTGACAACACGACCAAATAGAGCAGCTTCAGTTCAAGCAAATAATGGTGGTACTGGTAGAGGATCAATAAGTTGAGGTCGAGAACCAGCTCGAGTTTTTACTTTGACACGACAGGATGCTCAGGCTTCAAATGTAGTCATGACAGGTACATTAGCCATATATTCCCATAGAGCATATGTCCTATTCGATCTTGGTTCTACTCATTCTTATATATCACCATGCTTTGCTAAAAAATTGGATAGAAATCCTACTAGTTTACATTGTTCTTTCATGGTTGCTACTCCAATGGGAGAATTACTATTAATAAATGATGTGTATAAATCATGTGAGATTTCGATAGAAGGCAAGGAGACTCTTGTAGATTTGATAGTTCTAGATATAGTAGACTTTGATGTGATTTTAGGAATGGATTGATTGTCATCATGTCATGCCATTATAGACTGTCACCATAAGGTGATTAAGTTTAATATCCCTAGAGAATCTTTCTTTATGATACAAGGATATCGTAGTAAGGAGTCTAGTAATTTAATTTCAGCTTTAACAGCTCCTAAGTTGTTACAAAAAGGATGCCAGGGGAATTTAGCAATAGTCAAAGATGTTGATATGAAGTATACTAGTGTAGAGTAGGTTCCAGTGGTTAGAGAATTCCCTAATGTGTTTTCTGAGGAATTGTCAAGATTATCACCAGATCGAGAGATTGAATTTGGTATTGACCTCCTCCCTGAAACAGAACCAATATCTATACCTCTTTATAGGATGACACCTACAGAACTTAAGGAAGTAAAGGATCAACTGCAAAATTTATTAGATAAAGGTTTTATTCGACCTAGTACATCTTCCTGGATTGCTCCTGTTCTTTTTGTGAATAAAAAGGATGGATCCCTATGCCTATGTAATAACTATAGACAGTTAAACAAAGTGACTATACGAAACAAATATCCTTTACACAGATAGATGATTTGTTTGACCAGTTACATGGTGCCCAATGTTTTTCAAAAATTGATCTGAGATTTGTGTTTCATCAATTAAGGATAAAGAAGGAGGATATTTCAAAAACTACTTTTAGAACTCGGTATGGGCACTACGAGTTTTTAGTAATACCATTTGGTTTAACAAATGCCCCAGCTGCATTTATGGATTTAATGAATAGGGTGTTCAAACCTTTCCTGGATCAATTCGTCATTGTATTCATAGATGATATCTTGGTATATTCAAGAAGTTCAAAAGAGTATGAGCGGCATTTAAGAATAGCATTGCAAACCCTGAGGGAACACCAACTGTATGCTAAGTTTTCAAAATGTGAATTTCGGCTTAGTAGTGTTACCTTCCTAGGGCATGTGGTTACTAAGGATGGTATTCAAGTTGATCTTAAAAATATAGAAGCTGTGCAGAAATGGCCACGCCCTACGACGGTTACAGAGATTCGTAGTTTTCTTGGTTTGGCAGGCTATTACCGTAGATTTGTTAAAGATTTTTCAAAGATAGCTGCTCCTTTGACAAGGTTAACAAGAAAGGGAATAAAGTTTGACTAGTCAGATGAGTGTGAAAGAAGTTTTTAGAAACTTAAAGAATGATTGACTATGATACCAGTATTGGCTATTCCTTCAGGTACTGAAGGATATACGGTATATTGTGATGCATCGAGAATTGGATTAGGACGTATATTGATGCAAAATAGTTGAGTCATTGCATATGCATCTAGACAGCTTAAACCACATGAACAAAATTATCTGACTCATGAGTTAGAAATGGCAGCAATAGTTTTTGCTCTTATAATTTGGAGGCATTATTTGTATGGTGAGACATGCAAAATTTATACAGATCATAAGAGTCTCAAATATATTTTCCAACAAAAGGATCTTAATTTGAGACAAAGACGATGGATGGAATTACTTAAAGATTATGATTGCACAATACTATACTATCCAGGTAAGGCTAATGTTATGGCTAATGCATTAAGTAGGAAGTCTATAAGTATTTTGGCTCATATCACAATGGTAAGAAGGCCATTAGTTAAAGAGATGCATAAGCTGAAAAGTGATGGAGTAGTAATGGAAGTAAAGGAGCTTGGAGTATTATTAGCTCAATATTCAGGTTCAATCACCTTTGATCGAGCATGTGAAAAAGGCACAGAGAGAGGATGCCTATTTTTGCAAGAAAATGGAAGAAGTAAAGAATGGTGGTGAAGTTGAATTTACTGTAGACTCTAAAGAAATTCTAAGATTGGGTAAGCGGCTATGTGTACCTGATAAAGAAGAACTTAAGAAAGAAATTTTAGAGGAAGCCTATAGATCTATGTATACGATTCATCCTGGAATAATTAAAATGTATAAGGATCTAAAAGAAATTTATTGGTGGGAAGGTATAAAGAAAGATATAGTGGATTACGTGTCTCGATATTTAACCTGCCAGCAAGTGAAAGCAGAACATCAAAGGCCTGCAGGACTATATTAGTAGATAGAGATACCTGAATTGAAATGGGAAAGAATAACTATAGATTTTGTTACGGGGTTACCGAAAACACGAAAAGGGTTTGATTCAATATGGGTGATCATTGATAAGTTGACTAAGTCAGCACATTTCCTACCAGTGACAACCACATACAATGTAGCTCAGTATGCAAGATTATATTTGAATGAAATAATTAGGCTTCATGGAGTGCCAATATCAATTATTTCTTATCGAGGACCACAATTTATAGTTCGTTTTTGGAGAGCTTTCCAAGAAGCTTTGGGCACAAAGTTGAATCTCAGTACTACATTCCATCTTCAAACAGATGGGCAATTTGAGTGAACCATTCAAATATTGGAAGACATGCTTTGGGCTTGTGTTTTAGATTTTCAAGGTAGTTAGGAAAGATTTATGCCTTTAGCTGAATTTGCTTATAACAATAGTTAATAAGCCAGTATACAAATGGTTCTTTTTGAGGCATTATATGGTAGACGTTACCGTTCTCCGATTGGATGGTTTGAGATGGGCGAAGCAAAGGTTTTAGGGCCTGATATGGTACAAGATGCATTGGTCAAGGTAAAAATAATTAAGGAAAGGTTGTTAACAGCTCAAAGTAGATAAAAAGCCTATGTTGATAATAGATGTTGCCCATTGGAATTTGCCATAGGTGAACATGTTTTTCTGAAAATATCTCCTATGAAGGGAGTAGTGAGATTTGGGAAGAAAGGGAAATTAAGTCCACGGTATATAGAACCATTTGAAATTCTTGATAGGATCGATCCGGTAGCTTATCGTTTGGCTTTACCTCCTGAATTGGGTAATGTCCATCCAGTCTTTCATGTGTCTATACTATAGAAATATTTACCAGATCCTACACATGTTATATAGTGTCTACAGATTCAGTTACATGAAGATTTAACTTATGAGGAACAACCAATAGCAATAGTGGACAGACAAGTAAAGAAATTACGGTCAAAAGAAATACCTATAATGAAGGTGATATGGAAAAATCACTCTTATGAGAAAACCACTTGGGAAAGAGAGGAGGATATACGCACCAGATATCCACATTTGTTTGAACAATGAGGTTAGTATTTATCTGCAACTATAGTCATGAAATTTAGGGACCGAAAAGGGGAGAAGAATGTAATAGCCGTAAATTTAATAAAGTTCAAATTAAAGAAAATTGTGAATTAAAGAGAGGATTTTGAAAATAGAGATAAAAACTGATGAAAATAAGTTTATTTATTACATGGATTAAAGAATTACAAAAGGAATATGAGAATTTACATTTTTGGGTCAAAATGCAATTTCTTAAAAGTTTCGAGGTGAAAATGTAAATAAAGAAAATTTGCAAGGACCTCCCTCTAAAAGTACAATTTTGCAGAAAGATCCCCTGGGATATTTTAAGGGCCTTAACCACTCAAGAAGCTGATCATTTCCAGATTTTTCTATCTCTCTTTAGAAATTTTCCTCCCAAAACCCTCTAACTTCTCTCTAAGATTTCTCTACATTCGGACCTCGAATTTCGACACCACCACTGCCAACGGACTCAGGACGAAGAGTTCTACAAATCCATCCAATTGGTTTCTAGAGAATTGGCTGGAGATTGGCCAAAAAATTGAAGGAAAAATTTCCTAAAATGGTAATATCTGAAACTCCTATTAGTGGGTCTCAAACGCAAAAACTAACACTGTAGATCAATCCAGAAGGTACCGAAATTTTAGGATCTCAAATTTCAAGTCCAGAATCCCTTGCATGCACTGAATCTTCCTCAGAGAGTGAAGCCCACGCACAGCCTTCCCTGGTGGTGCGTGTAGCTCGTGTAACCGGACCCTATTGCGTTGACTTGTGTTGACCGAGCTCCCAGAGGTCAAATTTCGCAACTCTGGAGTTGTTTTCAAGGGTTTTGGACATTTCGGACTCGATTTTGGGGTTTATTTTGTTAAATTCGGACCAGAAACATGGATTTTGGGGTTGTCTAACTTGGTACCTTAATTTTGTGAGTAGATGATTCTTTCTATGGCTTGCTTTTACTCTTCTTGAACTTTACATTGATAAATGAGTATGATTACAAGTTATTTATACTTTTATATATTCCTGAAATGGTTTAAAATATCTGAAATGGTTGCAATATGATATCTAGTTCAAGAAGAGTATGACTTTTGAAATAAATTTTGAAATACATTGAACATGTGATTTTTACATGTATTTTTCATGATATGGCAAAGGAAATATGTTATGCATATCATATTGATTTATACAGTAAAATGTTTGTCTCAGATATAGGCATATATATGTGATTCCCCTGATTAGGAAGTTTTGACAGAGGAATATACTAAAAATGAAAATGCTGCATTAAAGAGTACCTCTGTTTTGATTAATATGTAATATATGAGATAATGGATTTTATAGAGAAATCATATTGAAAACACTGTCTGCTAACGGCAGGTTATGTTAGCCCTGGTGCACCTTGATTGCCTCAGCTAGCAGGGGGTGGTGCTAACCTCGTGAGAGGGCCAACACACGAGAGTTGATATGTGATGGAGAGCAGAATGCCTCCTATATGGACGAGATGCCAGTTATATAATATGCGATTTGCCTTCCCTTGCTGTGTGCTTGGGAGATACCCATATAAAGTCCCTTCGCGTGTCCTCTTGAATAGTAGTAGGACAAACCTCAGCGAGATGCTGAGTTTAGGCAAATCCTATACCAGCAAAGTACGGAAGGGGTTAAACTCTGATATGGTAGTTCTGACATGAGATCCTCCAAATATTTTCATAAGAATTATGTTGATGCATAACATGATTTTATGACCGTTCTTACAGCATTATTTATGAATTGCATATGAATATGAATTTGTACAGAGTTTATCTAAAATGCGGGTCCCATATAAATGTACCTTTAAATTGTGATTTTCAATGTGACAAGTTTTAAAATAAAGAGTACATTCACATGTTGACCTAAGAGGTCCCAGGAGGTGTTATCTACTCACTGAGTTGTAAAACTCACTACACATGGTTGACATATTTTTCAGATAAAGACCCAAAATTTGGTCCTGCGGTTTCTTGAACGACTAGGTGTCGTACTTCTGTGGCGAGCCTAAATTGTTTCTAGACTCTCAGTGTTTAAAATTGTAATATATTTGTACTCTAGAGTTGCTCTGAACGCCACAGGCAGGATCTTTGCTTCCGTTGTAATTTTTGTTAAGTGTGACTTTGGCATATATAATTAATTATATTGGAAACTTACTTGCGAATATATGATATTATACTGTTATGTCATAATATGAAGTTGATCGCAAATAAATAAAGATAGAGTTATCAAATAGTAGTGTTATTCGTGTTCCTAAAGTAGTGGCGTGACACCTTATAATTACTGATAGGGGCAAGTTCAATTAAAGATAAATGATGTTCTCCAAAATTTTACCAAAATTATATAAAGATACTTAATGTATAACTTTTAATGTATAAACACATCATTTAAATTTACTATCAGCTATACTATAATCTAACTAAGATCCTAAACTTCCTGATTAACTCTCTTGAAACAAAATATTCAAATTTTTTTTACTTGCTGATACACAGAACAACAAAAGAAGTATTAATTGTATATTCTTTTTACCATTATACTAGTACAATTCTTTCATATGTTAGTATCTTTATTGCCTTGAAGTTATCAATATTCAAAATCTATGACTTTTCTAAAATCTCATTTCTCAATAATTATTTACACATGAATTTTCAATCTCAATATAATTCACATCCTAGGTACTAGACTCAACTTAGTATGGTATAAACCCTTAACACAAATACCTTGATCGCTTTACATTATTTTTTAACATGGTTCTCAAATTATTCTCCTTTCCCTTCTTAACCACATTAGGTAAATTTAAGTGTTCTTCATACCTTAATACTTAATCAGTATATACTGTAAACTCATTATTCTTTTTAATTTGTACATAATTTGCCAACTTACACAGTTATACATACTTGATGTAATTGTTTTTTTAAATTACATTTTTTTGTTAGATAAATTCTTTCAAAATCTCCATACTTTAACCTACTAACCACTTAGACACCATAATAGCTAAGTTTCAAAGAAAAAAAATTAACTTATCTTGTAATGAGGGAAAAGAACTTTACATTTAATGCCAAACATTAATAAAGGAGAATGCAATAGAACAGACAAAAAAATAATAAAGAACGGTGCCAAAATAGAAAGTCAAAAATTTGGACAAAGAGTTGAAAGAAAATTAAATTCAGTGGCCGTAATTCTTGAAAATCTATAAATAAAATCTAGCTGTTATTTCGGCAAAAATAAGTGGCCGCAAATTTTGAATATATATGCCAAAATCAAATTTAAAGTTGTTGGTATTCGGTGGAAAAGAAACATTTCTGAACTTATAAAAATATGTAAAAAAACAAAGAATACATAGTTAACTGGTAGGATGCAATAGATTGTTTCAAAATAGATATAATCAATTAACTGTAAAATAAACCAATTCAAATTAAAAAATTTCAAAATAGCTAGTCGACTAAATAATACCGATAGTCGACTGACAAGAACATTCAGAAAATAAAATAAACCATTTGATTGTCCCTCTTCAACAATTAACTTATTTGCATTTTCACTCTTTTTTTTCAATTACACCTATCATCTATAACTTTTCTACAAGAATCAAGACATCAATGCTTTATCAAGGACAACAAGGAAAAGACAAATTTCTGGTGATATCTTAACCTTATTCTCTTTATGTGCTTAATATGAATCACGATCACAATTACTGTACATATACATGCTTGCCATTATTTTTGAAAATTTTCACCTTCAATTTAACTAATATCCACCAATCACTCACATAGTTGTTTTAATTATGTCCGGCCAATTCGCATAGCTATTGTAAGCATGTCATTATCTGAGTTCTATAAATGCTCACATTAGTATCTTTACCTTTATACTCAAAATTAAGGTGTGTGTAGTTATGGAGGGAACCGCATTCCATCAGTTTCAAAATATTTGTGTTTTTTGTAGTTCCAATCTTGGAAAAGATGAAGAGTATCTGAAAGCAGCACAAAATCTAGGTATGGTGCTGGCTAGGAGAAAGATTCATTTAGTCTATGGTAGAGGTAACTGTGGGTTAATAGGGTGTGTGTTTACAGCTGCACATGTAGGAAGATGTCAAGTTCTAGGTATTATTCCTACAGCTCTAGCTGCTTCCAACATCATAGAGAAGACAATTGGAGAATAATTTAGGATAGCTTCCATGCATGAGCCATGGCTAGAATGATGAGCAATGCTGATGCCTTCATTGCCTTACCAAGGGGTTTTGGTACTTTAGAAGATATTTTTCAAATAGTTTCTTAAGCACAACTGAATATGCATCACAAATCGATAGGTTTGTTAAATGTTAACTATTTCTTTGATGGTATGTTGTTTTTTTTATCAAGATGTAGAACAAAGGTTCATCTCACACTCAACACGACGAATTCTCATCTCAACTTCAAATATTGAGGAGTTGATTGATGCTTTACAAGCATATGTTCATGTACATGATCCAATTATAACTTAAATAGAATGAACAACAGACAATCGCAAAAAGCGCAAATTGGACTTGAATCTTCATTTGTAATTATAGTAGGACATGATTATTGTTGTACCGCTTCTACTTTTTTAGCGTTAATTTGGATACCATCCTTACCAACTATACTCCTTTAGAGTTGGTAAAACTATATTTAAATATTGCTTATGATCCTCTGTACTCTCGAAACATATTAGTATTTCGTTAATAAAAATAATAATAAATTTATCTAAAAATAGTTTAAATACTTTATTCATTAAGTCCATGAATGCAGCTGGAGTATTTGTCAAATTAAATGACATCACCAAGAACTCATAATGCCTATAATGAGTCCTAAAAGAAATTTTTTGAATATCCTCTTCCCATATCATCAATTAATGATACTCATATCTCAAATCAATTTTTGAAAAAAATATTGAGCACCTTATAACTGGTCAAACAAATCATCTATACGAGGTAATGAGTTTTTATTCTACACTGTCACCTTATTCAACTGTCTATAATCTATGCATAGTCATAATGATCTATCTTTCTTTTTCACAAATAGGTCTAAAGTACCTTAAGGAGAGTACTAGGGCGTATAAATCCCTTGTCTAATAAGTCTTACAACTAATTCTTTAATTTCTTTAGTTCAGTTGTTGCCATTCTATATGTGGATATAGACACTGGTTGGGTTTTAGGAAGTAAATTGATACCAAATTCTATTTTACATTTCAAGGTAATCTTGGCAATTCTTCAGGAATTACATTAGAAAATTTTCTAACCACTGGAACTTGATTTACACTGGTATATTTTATATCAACATCTTCTACCACTGCTAAATATCTTTGGCACCTTTTTGTAATAACTTATAGGCTGCTAAAACAGAGATTAGATTTTTAGGTACCTCTCTATGGTCTCCTTGTATCAAGAAAGAAGATTCTCCATGAATATTGAATTTAATCATCTTCTGATGACATTCTAAAATGGCCTCACTTGTTGTCAACCAATCCATTTCTAATATCACATCAAAGTCTATCATATCTAAACATTTAGGTAAAATGGATATTATATTCAGAAATGATCATATTTGGCATTTGTCTCAATTCTTTAAATTCTCTGGGACACCTATCCTTTTTACTTTTTGGCAGTAATTGATTCATAGATACCTTTTAAAATGTCACAATATTCAATCAACTTTATACTAGAAAATTTAATAATTTGGAATAGAAAAGAAATTGAAACTTTACAGAATCCCTCAACAACACCTGAGTATAAATATGTCTGGCTCATACCCATACTAAAGGTTCTACTAAAGAATTCGTCACTCCGATAACCACAAGGAAACCTAATGCTTTGATATCAACTTGTAACGCCCCCAATTTACAGACACGTGAACACAAACACTTTTTTTCCGCAATCAGATATTTTTATAACATGCATAACACTATTTTTTGTCATGAAAATATATACATATAGGTTCTCTCATGTATATATGATGAGTGAGTTTTGTACTCATAAATTAAATATTTTTATCTTATCTTTTTGCCTTAATTAAGCATTTATATCCCTTATTTGTCTTTAATTTTGTGTATTTTTATAGATGGAGAGAAGAATAGAAAATTGACTCAAATTGGAGGAATCAAAGCTAAATTGTGATTTTTTTTGAAATGATGTCTATAAATCAAACAAACAAAATAAATTCATTAAGGATGACTGAGTAAGGAGCATTATCTTTTTGTCTCTTGAGATGCATCCTAATGGATATATGCATCAATTCAATCTTGATTTATGACCACATTTCTAAAAGAATTGAAACATAAAGATTCAAGGCAGAACACGCAATGTTAAAAATTTGTTTGCTGCTTGGTTTTCAACTTGATTTTACTACAGTATATTGGCTGTATCTCACAAAAGATGTATATATTATGTACAAAATTTGGTAGATGAATAGTTGACATAATTTCATACAACTTTCATGTTTATGTGATTAGCAAATTCAGACACCCAAAGGGCCAAAATTAGGCTAGAACAGAACGTGTTTACTGTTGTAGTCTAGTCTAACCTTATTGTAGTATTTGGGCCATATTTCAAAAAATACATATTCAATGGTTATGAAATATTGTACGTGAATAGAAGATATAATTTTCTACAACTTTTATGGTCAAGTGGTCAGCAAATTCAGACACTAAAAGGGCAAAAATTGGGCTAGAAACGAACATGTTTACTGTTGCAGTCCAGCCTGACCTTGCTGCAGTGATTTAGCCATACATCACAAAATACGTGGCCCATTGTTCTCCACCTTATATGGCTGGAAAGATAATGAAAATATTGACAAATGTTATGTTGATAGGATCAGTAGATTTGGTGACTATCAAGGCGATATAGCACGATGACTTTTGAGGCACATAATGCAACAGAACTTGTCAACTTTAGTACAATTTGCTACCCACCATTTTTGTCACCTACTTCTCTTGTTTTGTTTATAAATAGAGACATCTTGTGAGCTAAAGGGGGGGAGAAAGGCTGAAGAGTGAGCTTGGAAAATCTTTGTTGAAGTTCTAAGTGTTTGTAATATTTTTCTCTCTTTATACATTTTGTATCTTTACTTTTTTTCATAAGTTTTATCATGTTTCTTCATCTTTCATTTTTTTTCTTACCTTGATTATAGAGAACTAATCTCCTAATGCTAAGGTGAAAAGATGAAACTCTTAGTATGAAAATAATAATTTATCTAACTCTTAATTTTAATGTTTATACTTGATGTTGTATGTATCTTCTTATTTATTTTCTTGTTATTTTTCTTCTGAGAGGACGGCTATGTCGCCTCTCTGTTATTTATTTTCTTGTACTTACTTTCTTAGAGGATACTTTGTTACCCCTCTATTATTTATTTTATGTACTTCTATTATTTATTTTTTTGTTATTTAATTTCTTAGATGATGGCTTTGTTGCCCCTCTATTATTTATTTTATGCACTTTTATTATTTATTTTATTAGAGGATGGCTTTGTTGCCCCTCTGTTATTTATTTTCTACACTTCTATTATTTATTTTCTTGTTATTTACTTTCTTAGAAGATGACTTTGTTACCACTCTATTATTTATTTTCTACACTTCTATTACTTATTTTCTTGTTATTTATTTTCTTAGAATATGGTTTTGTTGCCCCTCTGTTATTTATTTTATACACTTCTATTATTTATTTTCTTGTTATTTTTTTAATTACTGGTTTTACCGCCTACTTTCTATTATTATCATTGATTCTGTTGTTATGTTTTTCTTCCTTTTACACCTTTTTATTTTAAATTTTTTAAAGTGAGAATCTTGATACATTGTAGACAATCTTTAGCACAATAAATGCTTGAATCATTCTTGATTTATTGTAGACAATATAATGATTGGCACAATGTATACTTGAATCTATTTTACAAAAATTATTTATTATTAGTATTACAATAAAAAGAAGGCAAATACACTTCATCTGTAAACCAAAGCGCGTTTAATGTAACTTATCTTCCGAATAGAACCTCATTTATCTGAGGATTCTATTTGAGTAATAAAAGAGTTAAAATTTATTATTACTTGATATACCAAGAGTGGATCCCCTAACCTTAGTATGTTTCTTACTTTGAATACATTCATATTTAATTTTAGTATTTTAGTTATTTACAAACTCTGTTCAGTTCTCTTTTCACAAAACAAACATTCTGGCAATTAGGTTAAAAATATTTATTTTGGATCTGAATTAAATTTTCTCATTTGGCAATCCTCGTGGGATCGACTTTGCATACCACTAAATCTATACTCCAATAGATTCGTGCACTTGCGAGTTTTAATAAAAACAACAAGTTTTTGGCGCCGTTGCCGGAGATTCCGACGGAAAAGTTAATTAGATTCAGGTAAGTATAATTCTTCCACTAGTTGTTATTTATAATATTTATTTATTTTTTGTATAAAAAATTCTCTTTGTGAAAAAAAGTATTTATTAAAAATTTGTGGGGTAATTTGGATGTGTAAAATTAGTTAATTCTGATAACAGAGATACAAATTCTTGAGGAGTATAGATTTTAAGTGAGACTATTGTGACTCCTCCACACTTTCCTAGGAATCCACTAATTTAATACCACCCACCATTACTAACACTCAAAATAAAAAGATAAAAAAAATTTCTTTGTTGCAAAATTTTGTGATTTTTTTTGTTGTATTTGCATTTTGTTACTTGTAGTTAACATTGTATATATATGTTATTAAGTTGTAAAATTATTCTCTTTTGTAATTGTGTTGTATGCTATTAGAAATATTTGTTTACAATTTTTCTTTTAGTTTATGCGTGTTTGGAAACGTTAATAAGATCAATATTTGGTTAGGAAAAGTTTAGGATCACCTATTAATTTTAAAATTGGAACATTAGACTTTGTTGAGACATCATAAAAAATGGAAGAACAAGTTGTGCATAAGAAAACTCTTATGGAGTACTTCTCACCTGTCATAGCCAATACTCCATCTTGCATAGTTTTGCCACAAACTACTGCAACTCACTTTGAACTCAAATCAACCATACTTCAACTTTTACCATCATTTTATGGTTTGGAAAGAGAAGATCCATACATGCATGTGAAGGAATTTCTTGAAATTTGTTTCAAAATTTCAATGATGAGTCAATTAGGTTTAGAATGTTTCCATTCTCATGAAAAGATAAAGCTAAAGCCTGGTTGAACTTCCTTCCTACAGGGACTATTATTAGTTGGAACCGATTGGTAAATAAGTTTCTAGCAAAAAAATTTCCTATATCTAAAACTGATGCCCTTAGGAGAGAAATTTATGATTTTTGTCAAAAAGAGGGTGAACAATTTTTCGAATGTTAGGAAAGATTTAATGATCTTCTTTTGAAATGTCCTCATCATAGTTTTGAAATTTGGAGATTGGTGAAATATTTCTATGATGATTTAATTTCATCAAACTGTCAAATGATCCAAAGCATGCATGGTGGGAGATTTTTACAATTGAATGAGGGAGAAGCTTGGGATTCCTTAGGATCTTTATCTGAAAATTCTCAACATTGGAACTGCATAGATTCCAAGGATAAGAAGTCTCAAGTACTAAAAAAGGAAGAAATTTCTAAAGTGAGTGATGACACAGATGTGAGAATTTCCTTAGCTAGCCTGAATAGAAAGGTTGAAGCTTTAACTTTAAGCCACACTTTGAACTCTTCTACCAATACTAGGATAGAGGCATGTACCTTATGTTCTAGTACATCTCACATTACACAATCCTGTCCATCCATACCAGGTTACCAAGATGCATTTTCTGAGCAAGTTAATTCTCTTCAATTTTATGGAAAGTCATCAGATAGCCCGTTTGCACCTACATATAATCCAAATTGGAGGAATCATCCAAAATTTTCATGGACGCAAAATCAGCCTTCAATGAATCAAGGTGGGCAACAATTTGCCCCTCCTAACTCATATCCTCCAATTCCTCAATATGCTCCTCCTTTCGGGGTACCACAACAAAGAAGACCTTCTTTGGAAGATACTCTATAGCAATTCATGCAATCAACTCAACAAGCTTTACAATCCCATACTCAATCTATTTCAAAGCTTGAAACACAATTGGGTCAAATAGCCAATTTTGTAGGAGAAAGAGAAAAAGGAAAATTCCCCAGTCAACTTATTCCTAATACTACGGGTCAATTTGAAGTAGGATCATCAACAAATCCTAATGAGAAAGTGAAGTCTGTAACGACCCTTAGATCTAGAAAAGTAATTGATAATCAAGTCCATATGCCTAGAACTAAAGAACAGAGTCAGCATGAACCACAAATTAATGACTCAAGTGAGAATAAAAGTGAACCTATTCTTTGTGCCCCTAAAGCTCTATTTCCACAAAGACTTGAGACAAATAAGAAAGGTACTCAATATAGTGACATTTTAGAGGTGTTTAAGCAAGTAAGTATTAACATTCCTTTTCTTGATGTTATCAAACAAGTACCTACTTACTCAAAAATTTTGAAAGATCTTTGCATGAGGAAAAGAAAAAATAATGTTCCAAAAAAGGCATTTTTGACTGAACAAGTGAGCTCCATAATTCAACAAAAAACTCCTGTCAAGTACAAAGATCCCGGTTGTTCTACAATTTCTTGTGTTATAGGTGACCACGTGATTAACTGAGCCTTACTTGATTTAGGAGCAAGTGTGAATCTATTACCGTACTCTGTTTATGCAAAACTTGGGTTAGGAAAGTTGAAATCTACACCAGTAACCCTTCAGTTAGCTGATAGGTCCACAAAAATTCTTAGAGGTGTCATAGAGGATGTGCTCATTAAGGTTGATAAATTCTACTTTCTAATATATTTCATTGTTCTTGACACTGAACCTGTTGAGAATACAGAGACACAAATTCTAGTCATTTTGGGTAGACCATTTCTTGCAACATCTAATGCAATCATTAATTGTCGAAATATAATTTTGAATCTATCTCTTAGAAATATGACTGTGGAACTAAATATTTTTAACGTCTCTCGTCAACCTGTGGATACTGGTGATTTATGTGAGGTCAACATGATTGAGAATATAGCTGATGATTCATTTTTAAGTTCTTTTGATGATGACCCTTTAAAAAAATGTTTGACTTACTTCAACATGAACATAAATGAGGACTGTTTGATCAATGAAATAAATTCGTTGTTAGAGACTACTCCATTAATGGATACCAATGAATGGAAAGACAAAACAGACACTTATATCTTCTGGGTCTATCCTATTACCATCCATAGAGAAACTGCCCTAAGTAGAGTTAAAACCTTTGTCAGATTCTCTAAAATATGTGTTTCTAGGACCTGCTAAGACCTTACCTGTTATCATAGCATCAGACTTAGATAGAGAACATGAAGTTGAACTCATAAAAGTCCTCAGTGAGCATAGTGAAGCTATAGGGTGGACAATAGCAGACATTAAAGGTATTAGTCCATCAATTTGTATGCATAGGATACATTTGGAGGATAATGCCAAAACCTTAAGAGAGCCACAAAGACGTCTAAATCCAAACATGAAAGAAGTTATGAGAGCTAAAGTGATTAAACTTCTTGATGTGGGTGTCATTTACCCGATTTTTGATAGTGCATGGGTCAGTCTTATTTAGTAGTTCCTAAGAAGTCTGGCATTACTGTAATCAAGAATGAGGATAATGAATTAATTCCCACTAGAGTACAAACTGGGTGTCGTGTTTGTATTAATTATCGCAAGTTGAATGCTGTAACAAGAAAATATCATTTTCCACTTCCTTTTATAGACCAGATGCTAGAGAGGTTGGCTGGACATGCATATTATTATTTTCTTGATGGATATTCAGGTTACAATCAAATTTCCATTGCACCCGAGGATCAAGAGAAAACTACATTCACTTGTCCTTTCGGAACTTTTGTCTATCATCGAATGCCATTTGGATTGTGCAATGCACCTGCTACATTTCAGCGTTACATGATAAGCATATTTTCTGACATGGTATAGCAATTTCTGGAAGTATTCATGGATGATTTTTCTGTGCATGGGTCTAGTTTTGAAGAATGTTTACACCATTTAAGATTGGTCTTAATTAGGTATAAAGAAAAGAACCTTGTTTTGAACTGGGAAAAATGTCATTTCATGGTTAAAAAAAGAATTGTTTTGGGACATATTGTGTTAAACCAGGGGATTGAGGTAGATAAAGCCAAAATTGAATTGATTTTTAGTCTTCCACCTCCTCGGTCAGTGAAAGAGGTATGTTCTTTTTTAGGCCATGCAGGGTTTTATCACATATTCATCAAAGATTTTAGCAAAATCTCCAAACCTTTATGTAATTTTCTTACCAAAGATGCACCTTTTATATTTGATGAAAAATGCTTTCAAGCTTTTGAGAAGCTCAAATCCCTACTTACCTCTGCACCCATCATTAGACCACCTAATTGGAATCTTCCATTTGAAATCATGTGTGATGCCTCTGATTATGCAATTGGAGCTGTTTTGGGTCAACGTCTAGAAAAGTTTTCTTATGTGATATAATATGCTAGTAAAACTCTTAATGATACTCAATTGAATTATTCTACAATAGAGAAAGAGTTACTAGCTATGGTATTTGCATTAGACAAATTTAGATCTTATTTATTAGGATTTAAAATTGTAGTTTTTTATATCATGCTGCACTGAAGTATCTTCTTTCTAAGAAAGATGCTAAAGCACGTTTGATAAGATGGATACTGTTGTTGCAAAAATTTGATTTAGAAATTCGGGATAAGAAAGGATCTGAATATGTTGTGACTGATCACTTGTCTAGGCTGATAGTTGAATCGGGTGACAATAACTTGCCTATCGGAGACTCATTTCCAGATGAGCAACTCATATATATTTCTCAGTTACCTTGGTTTGCTGACATTGCTAATTATCTTGCCACAGGTCAAATGCCTACACATTAGAGTAAGCAAGATCGGGTAAATTTTTTAGCAGAAGTAAAAAAATTCTTTTAGGAAGATCCATTGTAATAACTGTAAAATTTAACGAAAAATTTCAATTAAAGAAAATTTGAAATAAAATAGAGAATTTCGAAAATGGGGATAAGAACCGTAGAAAATATGTATATTTACTACATTGATTAAAGAAGTACAAAGAAAATATGAAAATTTACGTTTTGACGCGTAATTTTTATTTTTAAATGATGGTATGTTGCTATAAGCAAATATATTTTTATTTGTTTAAAAATGATTATGTTTTGCTAAAATTAAGTAGGCTTTTAATTAAAATAATTATTGTTTTACTTAAAATAATTATATTGGCCTCTAATAAATTTTTGTTGTATTTTTAGAAATATTCTTTCTTTTAATATGAATAAAGATATTTATTCTAAGATTAGTTTTATTGCGATTTTTATAAAAAAAAAATCATGATTTAAGAGTTTAACTAAATGTTTATGAGAATGTAAATTTTTAAAAAAATTTGGGATATTTTATGATGAAAAACGGAATTTATATGAATATATATAAAAGAAAATCATATTATTCAATTATTAAATAATTATTATTAATATTAAAAATAAAAAAAAATAAAAGGAGAAGGGAACGTAGAAGGGAGACAACAGAGACGGCACCCGAAATTTCAGAATTCTGAAATTATAAATAGTGAGTGAATAGTACCTTCAACTTTCTCTCTAGATCTGGAGTGCCTATTGGCTTCTGATCTCAAAACAGAGGGTGTTACTGGATTCATGATGAATAATACTACAATTTTGACTGATCAATTTTTCAAATCAACCGTTGAATCGCCGTAGATCTAAAATAGAAAATTTCAGAAAAAGGTAAATTTTGAAACTTTTACTTAGAGACCTCCAATAGAAATTCTGACACCGTAAATGGATTCAGGAGCTAGATAAACCTTAGGATAAGTATATTTTCGGCCATCTAACAACCTTTTTGTTCGTCATGAATAGTGTTTTCCGGTGGGTGAATACTGCTTTCTGATGGTAAATAGTGACCAAGTTCCCGAAGTTGCTTTTTTGATTTTTGGACCCTCTGGACACGTTTTTGAAGTCAATTTGATCAAATAGAGATTGGAAAAGTACATTTTTGGGATGTACAATCTAGAGCCCTTACCTTGTGAGTAGATGATTTTCCTATGACTTACCCTATACTCTTCTTGATATTTGAGCATGTATATGATTATGTTTATGAGATATTTACACTTTGATATGATTATGGACATTAAAATGATCTAAACTGCTTACAATTTGAAATATGGTTCAAGAAGAGTATAGTATTTGAAAATGGATTTCTGAACTCATGATGTATCTGATTTCAAATGTATTTCTCATTATATGGCAAATAAAATATGTTAAGAATTTGATATTGATTTATACAGTGATATGTTTGCCTCGAATATAGGCATGTATACATGATTTCCCCTGATTAGGAAGTTTTGACATATGAATATTCTGAGACTGAAAGTTTGTATTATATTGAGAATTTTGATTATATGGCATATGTGCATATGATATTTCTGTGGAAGAATCTTGTTGGAAACACTGTCTGCTAACAGCAGGTGATGTTAGTCCTAGTGCGCACCTTGATTGCCTCACCTAGTAGGGGGTGGTGCTAGCCTCGTGTGAGGGCCAACACACGGGAGATGATATGTGTTGGAGAGCGGGATGCCTCCTATATATGGGCGAGATGCCAGTTATATGAGTTATGATTTGCCTTCCCTTGTTGTGTGCTTGGGAAATACCCATATAGAGTCCCTTTGCGTGTCCTCTTGAATGGTAGTAGGGCAAACCTCAACGAGATGCTAAGTTTAGGAAAATCCTATACCACCAAAGCACGGAAGGGGTCAAACTCTGATATGGTGGTTCTGATATAGGATCCTCTAGATGTTTTCATATGAATTATATTGATGCATACCATGATTTTATTATCGTACTTACAACATTACTTATGAATTGAATATGAATATGAATTTGAACAGAGATGATTTTGAAATGCGGGTCCCATATGGATGTACCTCTGATTTGTGATTTTCAACGTGATAAATTTTAAAATAAAGAGTACATCCACATGTTGACCTAAGAGGTCATAGGAGGTATTATCTGCTCACTGAGTTATAAAACTCACTACATGTGGTTGATATGTTTTTCAGATAAAGACCTAGAATTTGGTCCTACAGCTTCTTGATCGACTAGGTGTCATACTTCTGTGGTGAGCCTCAATTGTTTCTTGGCTCTCAGTGTTTAATTTGTAATATAAATTTACTCTAGAGTTGCTTTGAACGCCACAGGCAGGATCCTTACTTTTGCTGTTACTCTGATGGTTATGGACTTGATTTGTATATGGTATATGTATGGAAAAACCTATATGTATCTGTTTCTTTGATAAAGGATTGTAATATTCATGTTTATGGAAAATATATGTTCATGGTATACGTGTTTCACGTGCCCTAAAATTAGGGGCGTGACATCCATACTTGTTTAAGTATTGTCCTAATCAAATCATTCGGAGATGTGTTCCTGAGAGTGAGCAATATAGTGTTATTTCTTTTTGTCATGATCATACTTGTAGAGTTCATTTTAGTGCTAAAAACATTGCTGCAAAAGTCTTGCAATGTGGCTTTTACTGGCCATTGTAACATCCCTAATTTCGTTTCTTTTATTGATAAAAGTACATAAATATTTAATTAAAGAAATAAAATTTATTAGACAATATTTTAGATATCTAAGGAAATATAATCCTTAGAAATTCTTCACCTTATGTATATGCATAGAAAATGTTTCTGACATTAAAAGAACAAATAAAGAGGGAAAACCTAATAGGAAAAAATTAGAAAGAACATACTAAAGAGATGCAAAATTCTTGAATAAGGAAGATAAATTTTTAGAAACAAGTAAAGGTCTTAAATTTTCAAGAACATTGGATTAGGGTAATTTTTCCTATTTCAAGAATTAGAGTTACTAAGTTTAAAATCTTTACCCATACATTGGGCTTTTACCTATGGACACTTCATATAGAGTTTTTCCACTTCACATAAGTTTCTAGCACGCCCATTGGATAACCTAATAAAGAAATAAAACATAGACTTGGACTAGGATATAGTAATTGGACCAATAGCCCAAAAATTATGAAAATATGACCAAGCCCTCCAAGAAAGCTAGAATTTTATCCAAAGCAAAGAAAATAGGTAGGAATAAACCCATAATGGGTAAGAATAAGCCCAAATCCAAGAGGAAAAATAAAATAAAATAAATTAGGTGATGATAGAATAATGTAATAATAATAAATATTAGGTTACATGGCATTAAGACAAAAATTTAGCAAGTGGTGTTATTCTACATTCATAATTTTGGCAAGTGGCATGATAATACAAGGTTTTAGGATAAAAACATCTATATCCTACACTCATAATTTTAACAAGAGGTATGATAATACATGGCATTAGGACAAAACATTCATATTCCACACAAATAATATCAACCAAATAATGGAGATTTAAGGGCTAAAAATTTGCCACCTAAAAAGGCCAAACCTATCATACGTGTTTAAGACAAAAGAAAATGGAAATAAATCCCTAAATCAAAGGGACCTTGTCCCATATCTTAAGAACATATCATCATAATTTTCAAAATACAAATCTCATTTTCCTATACATATCTTGACTAAGGAAGAGGAAGACAAGAACATAAGTTGTTTGTTTTCCAAAAATTCAACAAAGTGTATCCTAATTGTGATAAGGTAGACCCATGACCATGAAAGGTGTATTATTTGGTGGTCTATATAATTAAAACCCACCCCTAAAACATTTTAATTTCGTCCAAGTGAGGAAGAGAGAGAAATAGAAGCAAGGTAGAGTGAGGAAAGGAGAGAAAGAGAGGAGAAGAAAGGAAGGAAGAAGAAGGAGAAGTTTAGAAGGCTAAGTACTCAAGGTAAGTTACCTTAATCTCCACTTGAGTCCATTTTTCTTCTTCATCCTTGAGGTTCAAAAATTCACCCTCCTTCTCTTACCTAAGCTGCTAGAAAAGCTAAGGGAAGGAAGGAATCTTTCTACTTCTTTCAAGAGGAAACAAGAAAACCAATTCACTAAGTGAGTTAGGGAGATTCTTAGGTAAGTTTAACAATATTTCTTTTTGAAGAAAACTTTTGAAACTTATAATATTTATATGAGATTTTGATCTTAGAACTTTGATGATTGGTCATGGATGTTGCTATATCATGTTACATATTGATCTTGCATGTGATGTATGTTTGAATACTTAGGTTGGTGTAGATAGTTCTGCATGGGTATGGCTATGGTTGGCAGAATTATGAGCTTCGGTGTTTTAATTTCTGGGAACAATCTATAAGGCATTAAAATAAATGGTTAACATAAGAATTAAAGATATATGTGTCATGGATTTTTAGCCACTGGAATCATTCAATTTGGAGTCCATATGAGGTAGATATGGTCTGATTAGTAGTCAAAGGTCAGAAAATGGTTCATCAGGGAAGAATATGTTAGGATAGTTTCTGTATTTTAATTTCTGGGAATTATCTGGATGGAATTAAAACAAATGGTTAACATAAGCATTATAGCTATGTGTGTCACGGAATTTCAGCCACTGGAATCATTCAATTTAGAGTTCATATGAGGTAGATATGTTCCGATTAGTAAACAAAGGTTAGAAAATGGTTAATCAGGGAATAATATGTTAGGATAGCTTCGGTGTTTTAATTTATGGGAAAATTATATAAGGAATTAAAATAAATGGATAACATATGAATTATATAGTTATGTGTCACGGATGTTTAGCCACTGAAATCACTTGATTTGGAATTCGTATGTGGGAGATATAATCAGATTAGTAAGTAAAGGTTAGAACCTACCCGAGATGAAATAATATTGAATTTAAGGGAGTAATAACACCAAGAGTTATTACTATTTTGCTTATATGATTAACATAATAGTTTTAGATAATTGTCTTAACTTTCCATAGACACCAAGATCATCTCAATTGGAGTTAAAATGAGGGAGTTATACTCTGATTAGTGAGCAAAGGTCATAGAGCACGGCCAGGCTGTGTTCTGGTTGCTTCAAGCACGGGCTAGCCGTGTTCGAGGCTATTTTTTAGTACATTTGAAGTATTTTTAAAAGCATGGCCGTATCCTGGAGCATGGCCAAACCGTGCTGGAAGCTAGTTAAGCCTATTTTCAACATTTTTCTACCCTAAATGAACCTCTTTAACTATAGGGTAATAGTAGAAATCAAATTGGAGAACAATGCTCTATAAATTTGTAAGAACATGTGTTGGAAATGATATAAATAAGAAGAAAATTACTAAAGGCCAAGCATAAAGAGAAGGTTAGATAAAGAAATAAAATTAATATTTAAAAAAGAAGACGAATCTTATAAATAAAAATAATAAATGACTAGTATATGCCATAGCCATTGCCATTATATGAACTTCTTACCATCTTAAGTGTGAAATTCTGACATGGAAATATTTTATAAAGTGATATTTGAAATGGTTATGTTCATGGCATGATTACCAATAATTTATGGTAATAGTTATATTTTGATGAACATACTTGTTATTGAAAGCAAATTTTTGGCTATCATTGTGAAAAGAAAAGAAATGAGCACGGTCACATGGCAATCCGTGTGGTGCACCAGTAGGGGACGCCCTACCAACGGTTATGATTATGATTATGAGAAAAGAAATAGAAAGTGTGCCATGTCGGACGGAGCGAGAAAAGCCCGTACTGGAGTGTAGAGGATACTCACTCTGACCGGGGTAGCTTGAAATGAGAATAAGTTGATGGCCATCATATGATATTATAAAAATAGTTAATCCTGTCATACATACCATTACTGTATAATTTTTATATGCATAGATATAATGCATTCATGTGACCAATGATATTTTCTGTATTTTATACAGCTGAACATGACGTGATGAGCTATATTGATGATGATTTATTGTTGAACTTATTGGGATTTAATTCTCACTATATTTCCATATCATGTTTAAAAAATTAGTTATGCAGATTTTTCTATAGCTCTGGCTTTTAGTGCACGTTGGATTGAGTACTTTATGTTGGGCAGATCCTAGAAGCAAATAAAATGTTTGTGATCGAGTTGGCTTAGATCCCGGTGAAGGTGCAACCACCCGCACTTGTATATCCGGAATTGGTCAACCAGAATAAATAAGATGTAGATTTTTATGTGTTTGATATGTTGTATGTATGTTTTGATTAATGACATGTATGTGAACTCTGTATTGTATAAATTAAATAAATGTTATATTGAGTTAAGTTGTAACGAGGTGATAATTTCATGGTATTTTAAAAAAAATTGATACTTAAATGGAGTTGTTACATAATTGGTATCAGAGGAGGTCCATCCTAGATGGCCAATGGGTGGATGGTTATCTGAATCGATCTTATAGTGTCTTGAGTATGTTGTGGTTATGCTGTGTAGGGGATCAGTGATTCATATAGGTAAGAAATTACTAGTGTTTCCTATCTATATGCCAAGGTGGTGTTATGACTACTATTAAATATTTTTAAACTAACTATTGGGCTCAATCACCTCAATAGCAGCATAACTTTGTTTTTGCCATAGTAGGAAATGGCACCACCAAGGAGGAATCTAGCAACCAATGTAGAGGAAACCCTGCACAACCTGGCCACGGCCATTCGAGACCAAGTCATGACCACCAACCAAATTTTACAATATCTCCAGAATGCTAATAACCCAAATGGTGAGAATGGTGCTAACAACCGGATGGCTGGAAAAGATAATGGCATATCCGAGTTCTTGAGGACTAGACCACCTTGTTTCCAAGGTGGCTATGACCCAACGGTAGCCGAAAGGTGGATAAGGGAATTAGAGAAAATCTTTGAAGTGATAGGCTGTACTGAGGAGCAGCAAGTTATTTTTGCTGCATATATGTTAAAGGATGAAGCAGAATACTGGTGGCGTGGAGCTAGAGAACTTTTAGCTCATCAGGGAAGACAGATCACTTGGCAAGTGTTCAAGGACATTTTTTTTGAAAAGTACTTTCCAAGTACTGTACGGGCAGAGAAAGAGATCGAATTTCTCCAACTTAGGGAAGGCAGCATGACTGTGGACCAGTATATCGCAAGGTTCGAGGAGCTGTCTAAGTTCTCCTCTTATCTGCGATATAACCCAGATGAAGCATGGAAGGCGGTTAAGTTTGAAGCGGGACTAAACCCGGAGATAAAGAATGCTGTTATAGCTATGGAGATCAGGGAGTTTGTACCTCTGATAAATAAATGCAGACTCCTGGAAAAGAGTTTAAGGGTAGTGGAGGACGAGAAGCAAAAATTTTCTCAACCCTGGAAAGAACATGAGAAGAAGTGGATATGGAGCTGGTAAGAGGCCATTGACTGCGGGTCCTAGACCTTTTCAACAAGACCTCGCCCCAGTCAAGTGCGCTAAGTGCGGACGCATGCATGGTAACCGGCCATGCTACATAGGACAATATGTCTGCTTCAATTGCGAACAGAAGGGACATTTTGCGAGGAACTGCCCACAAAATGTGGGGAAGCAGCCAGAACAGAGGCCTCAGGTGAAAGGAAGGGTTTTCACCCTGAGCAGCCAAAAGGCAGCTCAATCTTCTAAAATGATTCAAGGTACATGCTATATCTATGGATTTGCTCTTATGGTGTTATTTGACTCTGGTGCTAGTCATTCATTTATATCGGAAGAATGTATTAGGAAGTTTCAGTTTCCTATTTCTGAAACTCCCTATGAGCTATCCGTAATAACTCCTATAGGAGAACGGGTATTAACTTCCTCTGTATGTAAAGACTGTCAAGTCACCATCCAGGAGAAAACTTTTTCTGTAGACCTCGTCTGTTTACCTTTAAGAGGTATTGAGGTCATTATAAGGTTAGACTGGATGTCTAGAAATCGAGTCTTGTTGAATTGTTGTAACAAGACCGTTGAATTTCTACCTCCTACTCTGAAAGCGGAGATCTATTTATTGATGCTAAATGCCAATCAAGTTAATAGAGAGTTGAAGAATGGAGTACTTGAATACATTCTCTTGTATTTATCAAACCTAGAAGTCGAATCGAAGCTTAATGAAATCCCAATAGCCAACGAGTTTCCTGAAGTATTTCCATCAGATATTCCAGACTTACCTCCCAAGAGAGAGATAAAGTTCTCTATTGATCTCCTACCTGGGACAGGACCTATCTCTATTGCACCATATCGAATGGCCTCGAAGGAACTACAGGAACTCAAGAAACAGTTGGAGGAGCTATTAGACAAGCAATTCATTAGACCGAGTGTATCACCTTGGAGAGCTCCTGTATTATTTGTTAAGAAAAAAGACGGAAGTTTGAGACTATGCATAGATTACATACAGCTGAATAAGGTGACTATAAAAAACAAGTACTCTCTCCCTAGGATAGATGACTTATTGGATCAATTGAAGGGAGCCTCCATCTTTCCTAAAATTAACTTGAGGTCAGGATATCATCAGATTAGGATCAAAGAGGAGGACGTACCAAAAACTGCCTTCAGGACTAGGTATGGGCACTATGAGTTTCTCGTAATGCCCTTCGGGTTGACGAATGCACCTGCAATTTTCATGGATTACATGAATCGCATTTTTTGACCCCACCTAGATCAATTTGTTGTAGTGTTCATTGATGACATCTTGATATACTCTAAGAGTGAGAAAGAACATGAACAACATCTCCAAATCGTGCTGCAAGTGCTGAAAGAGAAAAAGTTATATGCCAAATTGGAGAAGTGTAAATTTTGGCTGTCAGAGGTGAAATTTCTCAGACATGTCATCTCTAATAGAGGGGTAGCCGTAGATCCTAGCAAGACGGAAGCAGTGATTCAGTGGGAGAGACCAAAGACGGTTACGGAAGTCAAAAGTTTCCTGGGTTTGGCAGGATACTACAAGAGGTTTATACAAAACTTCTCTCGTATAGCCTTTCCATTGACTAAATTGACCAGGAAGGGAAGTCCTTTCAAATGGACTGATCAATGTGAAGCTAGTTTTCAGGAGCTGAAGACAAGACTGACCACTCCTCCTGTTTTAATTATTCCAGACCCCACAGGACATTTTGAAGTGTATAGTGATGCTTCAAAGAAAGGACTAGGGTGTGTGCTAATTCAAGACAAGAGAGTAGTTGCTTCCGCCCCTATACAACTAAGACCCCACAAAGGAAACTACCCAACCCATGATCTTGAATTGGCGGCGGTAGTGTTTGCTTTAAAGATTTGGTGACATTACTTATACGGAGCAACCTTTGAAGTATATTGCGATCACAAGAGTCTTAAATATCTCTTTGATCAAAAGGAGTTAAATATGAGGCAACGAAGATGGGTGGAATTTCTCAATGACTACAAGTTTGAGATAAAGTATCATCCAGGAAAGGCGAATGTTGTAGCTGATGCCTTAAGTCGAAAATCTCTACACATGGACCAGATGATGTTGTATGAGATGTAAATGCTAGAGGAGTTTCGGAATTTGAAGCTGGACACTACTTTTTCCTCAAAGAAGCTAACCATTAATGGTTTAAGTATAGGGTGTGACCTTAGAGCCCAAATCAAAGAGGCTTAAGTTCACAACCAATACTTATAGGATCATAAAGATCAAAGAAATTTTTCTATCATGGAAGATGGAGCAATCATGTATCAAGGAAGGATTTGTGTCCCTCAAGAACGAGAGTTGAGGACTAAAATCCTACAGGAAGCACATCAGAGTAAATATATTGTCCATCCTGGATGTACTAAAATGTACCAAGACTTAAAGATGATGTATTAGTGGCCAGGGATGAAAAAGGATATTGCGGAGTTCGTGGCGAAATGTCTAATTTGTCAAAAGGTGAAGGTGGAGCATCAAAAGCCAGCGAGATTTCTACAACCTCTTGAGATCCCTAAATGGAAATGGGACAGTATCTCGATGGATTTTGTTGTGGGTTTACCTAAGACTTCAGTGGGACATGACTCTATCTAGGTAATAGTTGACAGATTAACCAAATCTGCTCACTTTCTGCCCATAAAAATTAACTTTTCACTGGATAAATTGGCCCAACTGTACGTCCAGGAAATAGTTAGACTGCATGGGATTTCCTTAACTATTGTTTTTGATAGAGATCCGAGGTTCACATCGAGGTTTTAGAAAGTGTTGCAGGAAGTTTTTGGTACTCAGTTACAGTTCAGTACTGCCTACCATCCTCAAACTGACGGGTAGACAGAAAGGACCATTCAAACTCTAGAAGACATGTTAAGGGCCTGTGTGATAGAGTAAGGTAAAGGATGGGATAAGTACTTACCTTTAGTAGAGTTTCCTTATAATAATAGTTATCACTCCAGTATTAAGATGGCCCCCTACGAAGTTTTATATGGTAGGAAGTGCCGATCTCCACTATGTTGGTTTGAGGTAGGAGAAAAGAACTTATTGGGTCCTGATCTAGTTCAACAAACTACTGAATAAATTAGGATGATATGAGATAAAATACTTACAGCTCAGAGTCGGCAAAAGAGTTACTATGATAAGAGACATAGACCTCTAGAGTTTGAGGAAGGAGACCATGTATTTCTGAAACTTTCCCCGACTACTGGAGTTGGTAGGTCTCTCAAAACAAGAAAGTTAAGTCCGCGATTTTTGGGACCCTACCAAATTCTAAAGAAAGTAGGGACATCAGCATATCAAGTTGCTCTCCCACCTAATTTGTCCAACCTGCATAATGTTTTCCATGTATCACAGCTACAGAAGTATCTTCCAAATTCATCACATGTAATACAGGATGAACTAATCCAAATAAAGGAGAACATGACATACCAGCTAGTACCTGCATCCATATTGGACACTGATGTGAAGCAACTGAGAAATAAAACCATTTCCCTTGTTAAGGTGTTATGGGAAGGTTTGACTCCGGAAGAAGCAATTTGGGAGCTGGAAGAAGTCACGAGGAAGAAATATCCGCAATTGTTCTTATTAGGTAATTTTTGAAATTTTGAGGACAAAATTTCTTTTAGGAGGAGAGAAATGTAACATCCCTAATTTCGTTTCTTTTATTGATAAAAGTACATAAATATTTAATTAAGGAAATAAAATTTAATAGACAATATTTTAGATATCTAAGGAAATATAATCCTTAGAAATTCTTCACCTTATGTATATACATAGAAAATGTTTCTAACACTAAAAGAACAAATAAAAAGGGAAAACCTAATAGGAAAAAATTAGAAAGAACATACTAAAGAGATGCAAAATTCTTAGATAAGGAAGATAAATTTTTAGAAATCAGTAAATGTCTTAAATTTTCAAGAACATTGGATTAGGGTAATTTTTCCTAATTCAAGAACTAGAGTTACTAAGTTTAAAATCTTTACCCATACATTGGACTTTTACCTATGGACACTTCATATAGAGTTTTTCCACTTCACATAAGTTTCTAGCAAGCCCATTGGATAACTTAAGAAAGAAACAAAATATAGACTTGGACTAGGATATAGTAATTGGACCAATAGCCCAAAAATTATGAAAATGTGACCAAGCCCTCCAAGAAAGCTAGAATTTTATCCAAAGTAAAGAAAATAGGTAGGAATAAGCCCATAATGGGTAGGAATAAGCCCAAATCCAAGAGGAAAAATAAAATAAAATAAATTAGGTGGTGATAGAATAATGTAATAATAATAAATATTAGGTTACATGGCATTAAGACAAAAATTTAGTAAGTGGTGTGATTCTACATTCATAATTTTGGCAAGTGGCATGATAATGCAAGGCTTTAGGACAAAAACATCTATATCCTACACACATAATTTTAGCAAATGTTATGATAATACATGGCATTAGGACAAAATATTCCTATCCCACACAAATAATATCAACCAAATAATGGAGATTCAAGGGCTAGAAATTTGCCACCTAAAAAGGCAAACCTATCATACTTGTTCAAAATAGAAGAAAATAGAAATAAATCCCTAAATCAAAGGGACCTTGTCCCATATCTTAAGAACATATCATCATAATTTTCAAAATACAAATCTCCTTTTCCTATGCATATCTTGACTAAGGAAGAGGAAGACAAGAACATAAGTTGTTTGTTTTCCAAAAATTCAACAAAGTGTATCCTAATTGTGATAAGGTAGACCCCTGATCATGAAAAGTGTATTATTTGGTGGTCTATATAAGCAAAACCCACCCCTAAAACATTTTAATTTCGTCCAAGTGAGGAAGAGAGAGAAATAGAAGCAAGGTAGAGTGAGGAAAGGAGAGAAAGAGAGGAGAAGAAAGGAAGGAAGAAGAAGGAGAAGTTTAGAAGGCTAAGTACTCAAGGTAAGTTACCTTAATCTCCACTTGAGTCCATTTTTCTTCTTCATATTTGAGGTTCAAAAATTCACCCTCCTTCTCTTACCTAAGCTGCTAGAAAAGCTAAGAGAAGGAAGGAATCTTGCTACTTCTTTCAAGAGGAAACAAGAAAACCAATTCACTAAGTAAGTTAGGGAGATTCTTAGGTAAGTTTAAAAATATTTCTTTTTGAAGAAAACTTTTGAAACTTATAATATTTATATGAGATTTTGATCTTAGAACTTTGATGATTGGTCATGGATGTTGCTATATCATGTTACATATTGATCTTGCATGTGATGTATGTTTGAATACTTAGGTTGGTGTAGATAGTTCTGCATGGGTATAGCTATGGTTGGCAGAATTTTAAGCTTCGGTGTTTTAATTTTTAGGAACAATCTATAAGGAATTAAAATCAATGGTTAATAAAAGAATTAAAGATATATGTGTCATGTATTTTTAGCCACTGGAATCATTCAATTTGGAGTCCATATGAGGTAGATATGGTCTGATTAGTAGTCAAAGGTCAGAAAATGGTTCATCAAGGAAGAATATGTTAGGATAGTTTCTGTATTTTAATTTCTGGAAATTATCTGTATGGAATTAAAATAAATGGTTAACATAACAATTATAGCTATGTGTGTCACGGAATTTTATCCATTGGAATCATTCAATTTAGAGTTCATATGAGGTAGATATGTTCCGATTAGTAAACAAAGGTTAGAAAATGGTTAATCAGGGAAGAATATGTTAGGATAGCTTCTGTGTTTTAATTTATGGGAAACTTATATAAGGAATTAAAATAAATGGTTAACATATGAATTATATATTTATGTGTCACGGATGTTTAGCCACTTAAATCACTTAATTTGGAATTCGTATGTGGGAGATATAATCAGATTAGTAAGTAAAGGTTAGAACCTACCCGAGAAGAAATAATATTGAATTTAAGGGAGTAATAACAACAAGAGGTATTACTATTTTGCTGATATGATTAACATAATAGTTTTAGATAATTGTCTTAACTTTCCATAGACACTAAGATCACCTCAATTAGAGTTAAAATGAGGGAGTTATAGGCTGATTAGTGAGCAAAGGTCACAGAGCACGGCCAGGCCGTGTTCTGGTTACTTCAAGCACGGGCTAGCCGTGTTCGGGGTTGTTTTTGAGTACATTTGAAGTATTTTTAAAAGCATGGCCATGTCGTGGAACATGGCCAGACTGTGTTGGAAGCTGGTTAAGCCTATTTTCAACTTTTTTCTACCCTAGATGAACCTCTTTAACTATAGGGTAAAAGTAGAAATCAAATTAGAGAACAATGCTCTATAAATTTGTAAGAACATGTGTTGGAAATGATATAAATAAGAAGAAAATTACTAAAGGCCAAGCATAAAGAGAAGGTTTGATAAAGAAATAAAATTAATATTTAAAAAAGAAGACGAATCTTATAAATGAAAATAATAAATGACTAGTATATGCCATAGCCATAGCCATTGTATGAACTTCTTACCATCTTAAGTGTGAAATTCTGACATGGAAATATTTTATAAAGTGATATTTGAAATTTTTATGTTCATGGCATGATTACCAATGATTTATGGTAATAGTTATATTTTGATGAACATACTTGTTATTGAAAGCAAATTTTTGGCTATCATTGTGAAAAGAAAAGAAATGAGCACGGTCACATGGCAATCCGTGTGGTGCACCAGTAGGGGACGCCCTACCAACGGTTATGATTATGATTATGAGAAAAGAAAGAGAAAGTGTGCCATGTCAGACGGAGCGAGAAAAGCCCGTACCGGAGAGTAGAGGATATTCACCCTGACCAGGGTAGCTTGAAATGAGAATAAGTTGATGGACATCATATGATATTCTAAAAATAGTTAATCATGTCATACATAGCATTACTGTATGATTCTTATGTGCATAGATATAATGCATTCATGTGACCAATGATATTTTCTGTAGTTTATACAGCTGAACATGACGTGATGAGCTATATTGATGATGATTTATTGTTGAACTTATTGGGATTTAATTCTCACTATATTTTCATATCATGTTTAGAAAATTAGTTATGCAGATTTTTCTATAGCTCTGGCTTTTAGTGCACGTTGGATCGAGTACTTTATGTTGGGCAAATCCCAAAAGCAAATAAAATGTTTGTGGTCGAGTTGGCTTAGATCCCGGTGAAGGTGCAACCACCCGCACCTGTATCTCCGGAATTGGTCAACCAGAATAAATAAGATGTAGATTTTTATGTGTTTGATATGTTGTATGTATGTTTTGATTAATGACATGTATGTGAACTCTGTATTGTATAAATTAAATAAATGTTATATTGAGTTAAGTTGTAACAAGGTAATAACTTCGTGATATTTTAAAAACAAATTGATACTTAAATGGAGTTGTTACAGCCATCACTGTTCAAAGATACCCATTTGTATTGCAGTTCTTATGAGCGTTGTCAAAAATTGGACAGTATTTCACGGAGGAATATGATGCCTTTAACTCCTATTCTTAATGTTGAGATATTTGATGTCTTAGGAGTTGATTTCATGGGTCATTTTCCTAATTCTGTCTGTAATTTATACATCTTTGTTGCTATGGATTATGTGTGAAAATGGGTAGAGGCTCTTGCATGTAAAACAAATAATCCCAAGATTGCGGTAAAATTCTTGAAAGAAAACATTTTTTTGAGGCTTGGCACACCACGGGCTATCATTAGTGATGGGGGAAAACATTTTTTTAATAAGCATTTTGAGCAGTTAATGAGAAAATATGGTATTACACACAAAGTTGCTACCCATACCACCCTCGGACTAGTGGTCAAGTTGAGATTTCAAATAGGGAAATTAAAAATATTTTGGAAAAAATGATTAACCCAAGTAGAAAAGATTGGTCTTTGAAACTTTATGATGCTTTATGAGCTTATCGTACTGCTTTTAAAACCCTTATTGGAATGTCTCCTTATCGACTTATGTATGGCAAGGCCTGTCATTTACTTGTTGAGTTAGAACATAAAGCTTATTGGGCCATTAAACAATTTAACTTTGCTCTTGACAAAGCAAGTTTCCACATGAAGTTTCAACTCAATGAGCTGAAAGAAATAAGGAATGATGCATATGAGAATGCAAAATTGTACAAGGATCGAATGAAAAATTTTCATAACAAAAATATTTTAAGAAAATCATTTAATGCAGGTCAAAAAGTTCTTCTATATAACTCTCGTTTGCATTTATTTTCAGGAAAATCACGTTCTCAGTGGTCAGGACCATTCATTGTTCGCACTGTTTATCCACATGGTGCAGTAGAGATTGAAAATCCCAAAAATGGTGATGTATTTAAAGTCAATGGCCAAAGATTGAAATCATTTTTGGAATTACGCAACCCAGAGGTAAAGAAGACACTTCTGCGTGATCCTATCTACCAAGATTGATTTGCTTAATTTGTCAAAAATTGCTACGCACGCTATTTAGGTGAGATTTTTTTTATTTAGTTTGCATTAATTTGTTCCCTCATTAATATTTTCTTTTCAATTGCTATTATTTTCTTGATTTTGTTGCTTTTGATCTTTCTTCAAAAAAACAAAAAAAAATTGAATTAAGAATGGAAGACATACTTGCAAACTTGAAAAATCATTTTCTTTCTCTTCCACCCAATGCATTATTGAAAAATTATAAAGCATGGGCTGAAAGATTAAAGTTAATGATGATAATGGGAATACCTGCTGATATTCGTTGGCTAATTGAAGTTAAAGTACGATTAGCAGGTGAGTCTACAAATGGTTACATCTTTTACATGCCTGATTTAGGAAAAAACAGTTTTGCTAAAAAGCGTAGAGCTAAAAGAATGGATATCTGCCATAAATGTAGACGTGAAAGTTGCAACACACGTTACTGTTCTTTGGGATGGGTTCATGTAAATCGAGAAGATAAAATAAAATTCATTAAGGATGGCTTGAGTAAGGAGTCATTGGATGATGAAACTCCAACGTCTCTTGAGACGCATCCTAGTGGATCTGTGCATATCGGGATTGTTGGTTTATGGCCTCCATTTTAAAAAAGAACAAAAATGATACAGTCTTGGGAATCTGACAATAAAAGACCCTGTTTGCCAATTTATAAGAAAATTGGATGGGAAGCATATCCTCGACCCTTAGAGGGCGTTTAAACCGTTACTGGACGTAAAACCAGAGGAAGATGTGAGCCACAATCACAACTACTGTACATATGCATGTGTGCCATTATTTTTGAATTTTTTATCTTTAATTTAGCTGTCATCCATTGTTATACTCACATGGCTATTGTAATTATGCCACCGTCTTATTCGTAAAGCTGTTGTAAGTATGCCTTTATCTAAGTTTTATAAATGCACATATTATTATATTTATCTTCATACTCAAAGTTAAGGTGATTGCAGGTATGGAAGGAATCACATTTTGTCAATTTCGAAATATTGTGTCTTTTGTGGTTCCAGTCCTGGAAACAATGGAGAGTATGTTAAAGCAATACAAAATTTGGGTATTGTACTGGCTAGGAGAAAAATTCATTTAGTCTATGGTGGAGGTAATTGTGGGTTAATGGGGTGTGTGTCTACAGCTGCACATGTAGGAGGATACCAAATTATTGGTATTATTCCTATAGCTTTAGCTGTATCAAACATCATCGGAAAAACAATTGGGGAAGAATTTAGGGTATCCTCCATGCATGAACGCATTGCTAGAATGATGAGCAACGCTGATGCTTTCATTGCCTTACCAGTTGGTTTTGACACTTTGGAGGAAGTTTTTCAAATAGTCTCCCAGGCACAACTGAATATTTACCATAAACCCATAGGTCTGTTGAATGTTAACCACTTTTTTGATAATTTGTTGTCTTTTCTTTATCAAACTGTAAAACAAAGGTTTATTTTACACTTAGCACGACAGATTCTCATCTCGGCTTTAAATGCTGATGAGTTGATTGATGCATTACAAGCATATGTTCATGTTTTTGATCAAGCTACAGCTCAAATAGATTGGACGGCAGACAACTGCAGAAAATGCAAATTAGATTTGGATCTTTATCTATAACACCTTTTATTTGATTGAATAAATTTTTATTTTCTGGTTAGTTTACTGCAGGTTTATCTTTTCCTAGATTTCCTTCCAGTTAATATCTCTTTCAATTTTTATTGTTTGTTTTGTGCTTGTCCTTCTTCTTTCTTAAAAAAAAAAGACGTGGGTGTCTATCCTCCTATCTCTGTATAGGTTCCAACACTTAGATTTCAAAAAAAAAAACAGAGTGATGTTTTGGGAATAGGCAAAACTAACAACAATGATGAAAATGATTTAAAGTGCTTGTAACCTTAGAAAAATAGATGAGTTCTGAGTGTTATGTGTGAACCTGAACTCAATTGTAACCTATATTTTACTTGAGAATCCTAATATCCTGAGTACTTAATCTTTTACATTTGATTGATTGTTTATTCAGAAAAGATTTATGTGAATCAAATATGCTAAGTGATCTCATAAAACTCTAGAACTTATTTGATTGTCACTTAAAACAAAATTCTAGACTACTCTCAATTTAAGAAATGAATTAGGCATTGTTGGAATTGTTTGAGCCTTTTAAACCAACCTACACATTATGCCATCCCTAATAATCCATTTTGAGCCTATATTTATCCTTTCTTGTACACCTATATTATTCTCTAGCCTTTAAACAAAAATATTTCTAACTTTTACTTTTCACTCACAGGGATGATCATTTGAAAAGCTACGGTTCATGGGTGAATGGAAGAAGTTTAAAAGGAAAAAAAGGAAAAAAAAGAAAAAAATAAAACTTCCCAAATAAATAAGTTTGGGGTTGTTTAAAAAAAAAAAGTAGTATTAGCAAATAACATAAAGATGAGGATAAGGTTGGACATAGAATTCAGATGATAATATCAAAAACATTTGGGAGGACTTAAATAATCATGTATGTTATAGAGTGAATTAAACTTTTATTAATATCTTTTTATCCACCTTTAACCTATGACATACATTACAAGTCTAATGAAAGTCCTAATGATCTTAAATGTTATGATTAGTCTACATTAGTGGAGAGTGACATGAAAAATAAGCTTATGGAGTCTCAAATGTAAAACTCTTGAGATCTGTTTTAAATATTTGATTATGTAAATTTATTTGAATGCAAAAAGTATAATGTTATAAGATTATCACACACACACACTTGGGATTCAATAGTAAACTATATGTTGCATTTGAATTAAAGTTTTACATAAAATTGAAAATTTAATATTTTCCTTGGTTGCACATTTTAAATCCTTGAGGAATGCATAATAAGCCAAAAACAACTCAAAACTCACTCATCTTTCAAATTTTGAAGTTTGTGTATTTTGCTTGAGGACAAACAAAAGATTAAGTTTGGGAGTATTTGATGAGTGAGTTTTGTACTCATAAATTAAATATTTTTATTTTATCTTTTTTCCTTAATTAAGCATCCTTTATTTGTCTTTAATTTTGTGTATTTTTATAGATGGAGAGAATAATAGAAAATTGACTCAAATTGGAGGAATCAAAACTAAATTGTGATTATTTAAAAATGATGTCTATAAATCAAACAGACAAAATAAATTCATTAAGGATGGCTGAGTAAGGAGCATTATTTTTTTGTCTCTTGAGACACATCCTAATGGATATATGCATCAATTCAATCTTGATTTATGACCACATTTCTAAAATAATTGAAACATAAAGATTTAAGGCAGAACAACCAATGTTAAAAATTTGTTTGCTGCTTGCTTTTCAACTTGATCTTACTACAGTGTTTTGGCCGTATCTTAGAAAATACGTATATATTATGTACGAAATTTGGTAAACAAATAGCTGACATAATTTCATACAACTTTCATGTTTATGTGATTAGCAAATTCAGACATCCAAAGAGTTAAAATTAGGCTAAAACAGAACATGTTTACTATTGCAGTCTAGTACAACCTTACTGTAGTATTTGGGCCATATTTCAAAAAATACATATTCAATGTATACGAAATTCTGTAGGTGAATAACAGAAATAATTTACTACAACTTTTATGTTCAAGTGGTCAGCACATTCGGACACTAAAAGGGCCAAAATTGGGATAGTCCAGCCTGACCTTGCTACAGTATTTTGGCCATAAATCACAAAATACGTGGCCAATTGTTCTCCACCTTATATGATTGGAAAGATAATGAAAATATCTACAACGTTTATGTTCATAGGATCAAAAGATTTTGTGGCTATCAAAACGATATATCATGATAACTTTCGTGGCACATAATGCAACACAACTTGTCAACTTTAGTGCAATTTTCTACCCACCATTTTTGTCACCTACTTCCCTTGTTTTGTCTATAAATAGATACATCTTGTGAGCTAAAGGGGGGAGAAAGGCTAAAGAGTGAGTTTGATAAATTTTTGTTAAAGTTCTAAGTGTTTGTAATATTTTTCTCTTTTTATACATTTTGTATCTTTGCTTTCTTTCATAAATTTTATCATGCTTCTTCATCTTTTATTTTGTTTTCTTACCTTAATTATAAAGAACTAATCTCTTAATGCTAAGGTGAAAGGGTGAAACTCTTGGTATAAAAATAATAATTTATCTAACTCTTAATTTTAATATTTATACTTGATGTTGTATTTATCTTTTTTATTTATTTTCTTGTTATTTACTTTCTTAGATGATGGTTTTGTTGCCCCTCTGTTATTTATTTTCTTGTTATTTTTTTTCTGAGAGGACGGCTATGTCGCATTTCTGTTATTTATTTTCTTGTATTTACTTTCTTAAAGGATGGCTTTGTTGCCCCTCTATTATTTATTTTATGCACTTCTATTATTTATTTTCTTGTTATTTATTTTTTTAGAAGATGGCTTTGTTGCCTCTCTGTTATTTATTTTATAAACTTCTATTATTTATTTTCTTAGAGGATGGCTTTGTTGCCCCTCTGTTATTTATTTTCTGCATTTCTATTATTTATTTTCTTGTTATTTACTTTCTTAGAGGATGGCTTTGTTGCTCTCTGTTATTTATTTTTTGTACTTTTATTATTTATTTTCTTATTATTTTAATTTTTTTAATGGCTGGTTTTACCACCTACTTTATATTATTATTATTGATTCTGTTGTTATGTTTTTCTTTCTTTTACACCTTTTTATTTTAAATTTTGTAAAGTGTGAATCTTGATACATTGTAGACAATCTTTGACACAATAAATGCTTGAATCATTTTTAATTTATTGTAAACAATATAATGATTGGCACAATGTATACCTGAATCTATTTTACAAAAGTTATTTATTATTAATTTTACAATAAAAAGAGGGCAAATACACTTCATCTATAAACCAAAGCACGTTTAATGTAACTTATCTTCCGAATGAAACCTCATTTATGTGAGGATTCCATTTGAGTAATAAAAGAGTTAAAATTTATTATTACTTGATGTACCAAGAGTGGATCCCCTAACCTTAGCATGTTTCTTACTTTGAATACATTCATATTTAATTTCAGTATTTTAGTTTTTTTACAAACTCTGTTCAGTACTCTTCTTACAAAACAAACATTCTGGCAACTAGGTTAGAAATATTTATTTTGGATCTGAATTAAATTTTCTCATTTGACAATGCTCGTGGGATTGACCTTGCATACCACTAAATCTATACTCCAATAGATTCGTGCGCTTGTGAGTTTTAATAAAAATAATAATATACATTATACAAATCAAGTTATAAATATCAAAGTAACAATAGAAGTAGAGATCCTGCCTGTGGCGTTTAGAGCACACTGTAGAATACAAACATAATATAATTCAAAATTGTGAGTTTTGAAAGCAACGTAGACTCACTCAGAGAATATGTCACCTAACTGATCACCTATCTACAGGATTAGACTATGTATTTTTATCTAAAAAATGTCAAAATATCGTGTAGTGAGTTTGACAACTTAGTGAACAGATAATACCTCTTATGACCTCTTAGGTCAATATATGGATGTACTCATGTTTAAAAATTTATCACATAGAAAATATAGTTTATAAGTATATCCATATGGGATCCGTATTTCAAATATTCTCAAAAAAAAAGGATATTCAAATATCTAAAACCATATTCAGCAAGGTATGATCATTAAACAAATGTTGTTATGCTCAGCTGTATAAACTATAGTAAAATATTAAGTTTTTGAGATAAAGTTATAACTTTTAATACACCTGCTTCACTCGGCGATCTGGCATACTCAATTTAAAATGACCTGCCTCACTCGGCGATTTGGTTAACCCACACAATCAATTCACTCATTTGCTATACGCATAGTGACGATCGACTACAGTCACAATAGTGATCAGAGAATGTGAGTTCATCACCCATCTGCCTCCTTAAATTACCACTGTCACCCAGTTGGAGCGACCCTCCTTCAACTCACTCAGGTTAATAGGACGTCCCCTATTCAGTACCGTCATAAGCCATACAACCCGTCGATATTTATCTATATATATAAATACATATATATAAATGCATATTCATTAAATGCAATGTATAATTATCAAGAAACTCGCCATGAGTTTTACGCTTGTCATTCAATCATAATCAGTAACTTTATAATCTTACAAATCAATACCTCATGCACATAATATTCACTTTATCAAATAATGATAAATTCATTTAGAACCACATATTCAATGAGTTTCAAAATCTATTTGCAAAATCATACTCTTCTTGAACTATGTGCCAGTTCGTAAACAAAACAGATATTTTAACATATTTCGGAACTTATGATATCATAAATAATTTATAAATAGAACCAATCATATATTTTAAGTTCATCAAGAGCATGGAGTAAGTCATAAAAAGAATTATCTACTAACAAGTCAGGGCTCTAGGTTGGGCAATCCCAAATGTAATTTTCCAAGTCAAATCTGATCAAATGAATCTCAAAAACGAGTCCGGAGGGTCCAAAAATTTAAAAAATGACCCTGAGAGTTTGGTCAACGCTGATCATTGTTCACCGTCGAAAACACTATTCATATCCACCGGATTTACTGTTTACGATATACAAAAAGTTGTGAGATGATTGTAAAAATTCATATTCTAAAGTTTATTTAACTCCTGAATCCATTTATAGTGTCAGATTTCTAATTTGAGATTTCTAAGTAGAAGTTTCAAAACTTATCTTTTTTTTAAGATTTTTTACTTCCTATCTACAATGATTTTGCGGTTGATTTAAAAAATTGTTCTGTCAAAATCGTAGTATACTTCGTCTTGCATCCAGTGGTATGTTTAGTTTTGAGATCGGAAACCAATAAACACTCCAGATCTAAAGAAAAAAAATAAAAGTTACTATTTACAGTATTCATACTATTACGAAATCGAGATTTTTACATTCTCTTCAGCTTCCATCTCCCCCTCCCCCTTTTTCTTTCTCTTTTTTCTTTTTTATTTATTTATTATTATTTAATAATTGAATAATAAGATTTATTTATATGTATATACATATAAATATTATTTTTCATCTTAAAATATCCCAAAAATTTCTAAATATTTATATTATTGGAAAACTTTAGTTGCACTCTTAAATCATAACTTTTCTTGATAAAATTTTTAATAAAAAAAATCACAAAATAAATATTTTTATATATAATGAAAGAAATAATATTTCTAAAAATAAAACAAAAATTTCTTAAAGGCCAATATAATTATTTTAAGCAAAACAAAAATTATTTTAATTAAAAATATATTTACTTTTAGCAAAACATAATCATTCAAAATAAAAATATATTTTTTATCATAAAACATTATTATTTAAAAATTATGAGATATTACACCAAAATTTATTGATTCACAAAATGAATTGAGTCGAGAAGTTCACTACAAGAAAACTGACAAATTGTTATAAATATTTTATCATGACTAAAAAAGTTGTCACTAAAAAAAATTTTTAGTGATAATTTAGAGAGATTGTCACAAAGTTATACTTTTCGTAATAATTTTTTAAAGTGATCACAGAAATACAATCTTTTAGTAGTGACTTTATAAGTTGTCACATAAAGTATGAACTTTTGTGACAATTTTTTTGATATCATCACTAAAAGATTACATTCAGTGATGACTTAATCGTCATTGAAATTTAAAAAATAAAAATTTTATTCAATCTTTTAGTGGTAACTTGATCGTCACTAAAAGGTGAAAATACACCAAACTATAGATTATGCTCTAGTTTTAAGATGCAATATCATTTTTCTTTTAAAATTATTTTTTATTATATTTTTTAAATTTAAAATTTTCAAAAAATTATTTTAAATTATTTTATCTTTTAAAAATTGAAAAATAAAATAAAAAATATAATTAGTTTAAAATAATTTTGTCTTTAAATTTTTGTTGAAAAACTTTAAAATTTTGTCAAAAAATCGAAAGTGGGAATAATTTTAAAGAGATAATAATTTTTAAATAATTTATTGGAAAAAAAATCAAATATGAAAATAATTTATTGAAAGAATAAAATAATTTGTTGAAAAAAATAAAATAAAAATGCAGTCAAAACAAAATAGATAAAAGAATATTTCACCGAAGAAGAAAAAAAGAATGTTATAATGTTTGAATTTACAAAATTTATAAAAATATATATTTTGTCCTTGTTGCTTTATCAATTTGATCATAACCTTTGACACATTAAACTAATGGCAAGTTCATTCGAATCGTGTTTGTAGGAATGAATCAAAACTTATCGAAAATTTGACTGAAAACGTGTGGAGCAAATTACATTTTAAATTTCCATCTTACAATGATACACTAGTTGGAATTGACAAGAGATTATATAAAATGAATATTCTCTTAGAGATAGGGTTGGATGATGTTTTCTTTGTAGGAATATGGAGCATGAACGGTATTGGTAAGACAACTCTTGTTAGAATTGCCTATAAGAGATTCTTTAATTAATTTGAAATTTGTTGCTTTCTTACAAATAATAGAGAGGTTTCAAATGAAGCAAGTGGCCAAATTTACTTGCAAACAAAACTTCTTTCACATCTCATTATAAGTGGGATCGAAATTGAGGATACATATACAACGGAAGAAAGATGATTAAAAACTTACGTCGAAATAAAAAAAAAAAAATTCTTCTCATCCTTGATAACGTTAGTTCAATAAACCAATTAGAGAATTTGGCTGGAAGTAAAATTTGGTTTGGTGCAGGGAGAAGAATAATTATAACAATTAGAGATATGCATTTGTTGATGACACTTGGAGCGGATAAAGTATATGGGGTAGAAAGGATGAACATAATGAATCCCTTCAACTTTTTGTAACAAAGTAGTTAGAAGAGATCAGCCTAAAGATGGTTACTGGGAGTTGTCAAAATCTGTGGTTGAATATGCAAGAGGAGGCCTTCCTTTGGCCCTCAAAGTTTGCTTTAAGGAGTTTCTGTGTAATTACTTCTCCCCACTCAAGTTCTTCATTGTCCCTTAAAAGTTAATATTCCCTTTCTCTCTAAAGCAGCATATAAGTTGTCTGTAAAACCTTTGCGAGTGTCTTCTCCCTTGAAACTCAAGAAAACGTGGAACTTCCATGGTGGGATTGAATTTGAAGTAGAAGAGCTTGAGGAAGATTCTTCTTGAAATCTTAGCGCCATTGCAAGCTTATGGCCTTTTGCTGTCTATAAATTCACCTTCAAACGTGTTCGATCTCTAAATATGAAATTGGGAACTGCAGGGAATATGATCTTTCTTCGGAGAAGCGACGAAAGTATTTGACTATGAATTCATTTTGTGAACAGAATCATTCACAAAGGATAAAGTCAAACACGTTGATAGTTTTAAATTCATGGCTATTTTCGCGTGCAGGTCGAGACAACTCCAGTGATGATGGAAAAAACAAGCTGATTCAAACATTTTTCTATTTTAAAATAGGAAAAACAACCATGAAGGAGGTCAAGCTTGGATTTGGGCTCCACTTTTGTCTGGTTTCCACATTGAGTATTCGAATTCTGCCATTGACTGTTGCTTGCTTGCTTTGCATGCCTTGTGGAATTTAATTGCCAACGAAAGCTTTCACAGCTGGATTGATTAGCTTTAAGAAAAAATGATACTTTTATAGAGTGATTTTTTTTAAATTTTTTCCACAATAATTTTTAATTAAGAACCTCAGAACGCATATGATGGTAAAAAAAAAAAAAAAAATCAATCCTAACAAAAAAAAAAGAAAAAAGAATAGAATTCTCCGTAACATCAAAGTTGACTAAACCTATAAAAGTTAAATATCACTGCTGCCAAGTGCTCAATTGCAAGCGTCCCTTGTAGTCCTAAGGGAAAGAAAATTTGCATCATGGTTCTCCTGATTGTACGTTTTACGGATTTTGCTCAGACAAATGATTTTTTTAATTAATTTTAATTGTGGAAATTTAGTATTATATTTTGGTATTGATTTGATCTCAACTTTTTTTTTTCTATGCTTTTCAACAAATTGCTTAACCAATAGATCAAGTTAAATGTTCTATAACTTTTTTCACTAGCTATTAGTGACACTATTAAGTGATCAAGTTATATATGTACAATTATATTTCAAACTCATTTAAGTCGACCATAAACTAATAGATCACTAAAATAACATCTAATCACAAACTATGTGAGATATTCACAAATTGTAAGTATTTTTATGTAGAGGAATCAAAATGAGTTTGACCATCCTGACCTACTGCTTTAATAAGTTAAATTGGACTAATCTTTATTTTTAAAAAGAGTAACGACCGATGTTAAAATGTTTAAATTCATTTTTTATCTCTCTATTTTAATAGCTGCTTCAATTCAATTTCTCCCTTTTTAATATTATTAATTTGGTTCTTCAATTATTACAAAATACATTAAAATAATATTTCCATTAATTTGACCATTTCAATGTAACTTTCACTAAAAGATACATGATATTTAATTTGACGCTCTAACCACTCAGTTACACCTTCATGGCAGGTGACACAAATTTTGGAGTGATTAAATTGATTTTGTATTAAATCGGATCATATATAAAAATCACATGGACATTTTATAAAAAAAAAATGAAGGATTTGACAGAGAGACTATTTTAATATATTTAATAATAAGAGAGATCAAATTCATAATACTAAAAAGAAGAAAGCTAAATTAATACAATAACAAAAATAAAAAACTAAAATTATATTTAAACTTATCTTAATGACAGCTAAAAATTAGATGAGCCATCCCACTAAAATATTAAAAATTACAAAAAAATAGTTTAATTTGTTTAGTAATAGTGTCAAATATCTTAATTAAAGTTAAAAATAAAAAATGTAAAAAGATATTATTAATTATTGACACGGTAAATAGATCAAGTAACTTTAACCGACTAATCTTTAAAATTTAATTTACTTTTTAATTTCGAACCATTACGCTAGTTCTGTCCAGCCCTGTTTCGCGAGCCTATTCGGTTTTGGTGGACTGGAGAGACTAAGCCCTAATTATAAGATGACTTTAATTTTGTAAGCTTAACCCACCATTTAGCCAACTCAACCCAAAGGCTTAACCTATTCTGAGAGCCGCCTGTATATATGATTCATAATAAGCTAAATATGATTACATATTTACGTACACAAGATGACTTATATTATTTCTAAAATTTCTAAACATAACAAAAGCTAAACACTCTATAAAATATTTAATAGAACGCAAAAAAACGAACCCCAACAAGAAAGAACAAAGAAAGGCTCTGGACGTTTTAACTTGCCATCCTCAATTGCCATGAAAGAGTGGATCTGGAATCATACTAAAGAAAGACGCTTCTGCTTCGGATTGGTCATTATCACTCCTTAATGAAACTAGGCTCTCCATGTAGACTGCAGCCTGTAAGGAATCTTCCTCACCATGAAATCCAGTATCTTCAATTTCTTCAGTTTGGAGATCATAAAGTACCATCCTTCTATGGTTATCTTCCAAAAGAAACTGATCATTTTTCAAAAATCCCAAAGGCCTTTCTGCTCCTACGATGGGTCCGACAGTCAAATGCTTGATCCAAGACCCTTCATCGCCATAGTCCTCCATTACCCACAAATCAAAGGATTTCTCTGCTCCCTTTATAGGATAAACAATTACAGCAATAGATTCCCTAAACTTAGCAACAGTCCCAGCAAATTCCTGGGTAGAAGACCGTACATTGGGCAACCTGATTGTTCGGAACATTTCATCACCAAAGTCAAACGCTAGAAGTAAATCACCAGCAGCATCATAAGCCCACCAGTGAAATGCTCCATGAACAAAGGCATCAATCCAAGACCCATTCCAAATGGAAATAGAATCTGGCAGAGGGCAACCAACTTTCCTCCAACAATTAGAACTGAGAGTATATATCTCAGCATACCAAGGTAGCTGCTCAGGGTTATCCTCATCATCATCCTCACGCCATGAATCCATAATTAAAACCACCTTATAATCATTATTCTTGGGATCAAAACCAAACCCAGGAAAGCGTTGCATATAATACGAACCAGGAGGGGCATGGATATCTGGAAGAATTCTGAACTCTCTCATGGCAAGGTTGATAATCATAGTGGGAAAGCTATAGAGGCAATATAAGCCATCGCAAGGACCCAAAATTTCTATATGGGCAACTTCCCTGCGATTGTAAATTAAATCCAGTAGATTGAGAGAGGAACTACTGGTTGCTGGGTTGAAAGAGAGGAGAGAAACAAAACCTTTTCTATCAACGCCAGAAGGACCAAAAGTGGCAGGCCTAGTACGGTTAACAAGGAGATGAATATGATTTGTGTGGTTGATGAGGTTGAAGGTGCGAAGGTGTCTGTGAATAAAGTCTGGATTTCTTATGAGATGGTACCAGGATTTTTGTACACATTTGAAGCGCATCAACGATTTCACTGGCAACCTTGAAAAAATTTCAGGCACCAAATCTGCCAGACGATCAACATTTTTCTCCATCTGTTGTAGTTTCTTTCTTCCTTTCTTGGGCTTTCCTTGCAGAGTAAAGAAGAGTCTTCTCTGTCTCACGGAAGTGACAGGTATAGCTATTGCAACAGGTACTATTTGGGAGATTTACAACAGAGAACCTGAAAACAGAGTTAAAGATTCTACTGGTGCTCAAACATTTAGATCATTTGAATGGACCAAAGCATTGAAACCTCAAACTAAAACAGAACAAATCAATACACAGGAGTGGCTGACAAATATTAATGAATATCTAGAATTACATCCCAACGTATGGTAAAAAAAATTCCATCTTAGACTGCATACCATGAATAGCTATTTGATTATTGCCAAGAGAGTAAAATAGAAGAGCTGCCTAACTAGTAATCTGGTACAACCCAAAAATCTAACACATGCAATTATATCAACCTCATGACAAGCAACAAACTTTTTTTTCTCTCTCTCTTTTGATGATCTAGGTGAAAACTTAAAAACCTCGACCACTTTTGCAGATGAAAAAGTTTAAAATGTTGAACTGAAAGATATTGCTGCCAACAAAACATATGGGAGAAACCAATAAAAAATATATTCATGAATCCTGATGAAGATTTATCCATATGAAATACTGTCTAGGAAATAGTCCGGGAAAACTGCATCTATGACTTACTCATTCCACAGGTTAAACAGCAATCTCATATGCTATCAGAGTTAGACTCAACCATTTTAATAACCAACATATTGAAAGCCTCCCCTCTAAAAAAAATACTCTTCCACTGTTTGATACTTGTGAGAAGAATGATGAATATTATCTCTATAAATAAACCCCTTTTTTCAACGAGTAAACCTATTTATCCAAATTTATAGTCACAAGTGATGACAATTGCATAACATAATGATATCTAAGTTCAACTGGTCTAACAATTTTTTTTTTCTTACTATGAAACTCACAACTGCACTACAGCTAGATTGAACTTAATAACTGACCTCACTTAAATGGAATCTTTTTTGTATCAAATTCAAATGCAGTTTTTACTCTATTGGTAGCATGAAAAGGTTGATACCAATTGAGTTGACACTGAAACATCATAAATTTAGCTCTCGATCAAATAATTTTAAATACCCGTTGTGTTGACCGATCACTGCGTGCGATGGAGACAACCAGAGATGCCCAAATCGGTCCCGACAGCGGACTGCGAAATTGGGATTTTCCAGTTCTGATCGGAGAGGGAGGAGGCCGAGACCAAGAAGCGAGACCGGATGAAGGAGCCGTGAAGATTAGGTGCCCAGATACTAAAGTCAGAGACTTGAATAGTGATGGAGGAAGGGAAGCTTTCAGGCTTGAGTCTTACGTGATTTCTGGTTTCTTTGAAGGAAGGGAACGGGCTGTGGTCGTATAAATGGTGGCCACGTAGAGGATACATTGTCTTGAACTATCTATACATCTGACTGACTATAGCAAAATAGATAAGGTGGAGACACACTTGCATCGAACCATATAATTTTTGCTTTAAAACAGTTTTTATTTTTTATATTTCTAAAAACATTTTTATTTTATTTTTATTTTCATTATTTTTTAATTATATTATATTATTTTATTTTATTTTATCTTCATAATTTTTTAATTATATAAATGTTACAGTATTAAAACTTCTAAAAATATTTATTAAAAATAAAAATAAAGAATGTTAACTAAATACATTTTTATAATTTTTTTCAATAAAAATGAAAACTAATAATAACGATAACAAACATAGGTTTAAAATTTTTTCAATAAATATAAAAATTATTTTATTTGGTATTAAAATTAATTTTTTTTTTTGCAAATATGTTTTAGGTATTTAAATTGAATTGGCTGATACGGAGATAAAGGACATGCACGTCATTTAAGTATTCATTGAGGAGAAGCTTTACTCATCCTTTCGGAGACATCTTATTAAATTGGAGGAGCTTTATTCTGAAATTAATTATGATAATATACTTTTTTTAAAAAATTATATTATTTATTCTGAAAATTTAAAAATTATATGTAAGCTCATATTTGTCTAATTTCAATTCATGGTTTATATATATATTTTTAACTTATAAAATCTACATTGTACATAAAACTATGAAATTTATTATGCTATCAAAATTATTAAAAAGTATAATGCCTTCGGAGAGTATATTTTTTTTAACAACTAATATAATAAAGGAAACGTTTTTACATAAATTAAAATAAAAGAATTATGAGTGTAAATTTTAAAACTATCTTAAATATTAGTTACTAATACCTTTATCAATATAAAAATAATAAATTAAAAGTTTTGTCAACGAATTAACGTACTATTTTCTTGATATTTTTAGAGCACAAATTAATTTTAAATAAAAAATTAAATTTTATTTTGAGAAACTATTTTGATAATTTTAAAAACGAAAATATTTTAGAAATATTTGAAAATTTTGTACAAATAAAAAAAGTTTGAAAAAACTTTTTAAATAATTTTAAATAATATTTTTTTAATTTTAAATTTTTTTAACATAATATTAGTAATATAAATATATAAAAATAAATAACATAATGTCAAATAATAATATAGTCATTCAAATAATAAACTAAAAAAACACAAATGTCAAAATCCTAATGCATAATTTTTTTTTTCTTATGAGTGGATTGGACCAGTTTTATTAAAGTCAAAGATTGAAAATTTGAATTTAAAATATTAATAAGAATCAAATGTAAAAAAGAAAAATTATTTATTCTTTCTTTTTTATAGGCCTCTTAGATATTAAAGGTTTGAATTTATAGAAAATTAATTATAAGAAGAAATAACTTTAATATTATGAATAAAATTAGTTTATATTCAAAATAAAATCACAATTAAAAAGAAAAAGAATAGTTTCGCTGGCCCTATTTAGCTACTGAACAAACAATAAATAACATCATAACTCTTAAATAATAATTGTAAATAAATATAATAAAAAAATAAATTGAAAAGTATTATATAAATAAAATATTTTTAAAAAATGAAGGGTCAAATTGCATTGTTGCAAATGCATTTCTAAGACTGTGAAAGATATTTAATATTAAAATATTAATTTTAGTTTTTTAAAAGCTATGATGCAATTAATTTTTTAAAAACCTGATGCAATATTTTTTAACTATACTTTGAGAAAGTGAGAAGTTAGAGAAGAAACGAAGAGCAAAAAACTTGATTGACGACTCTAGAAGACGAAGAGCAAGAAAAAAGTGAGAAGTCTCAAATTCCAAAGAAGAGCAGAGAAAAAAATGAGAAAGAATTTGTTCGGCGACTCTAGAAAATAAAGAGAATAGGAGAAAAAATTTGTTGGATTGGTGATAATTTCATCTTTTTCTATGTCTCTCTTCTTTTTTGATTTGCTTCTTGGGTTGATCTTACTTGATTGGTTATTGCATATTGTAGAGTTGAAACTCTACAATATATGTTTAGATATGCTAATTTGGGATTTGAAAGTTGAGAGTAGAAAAAAATTAATATATGTTTAGATATGTTAATTTCAGACTTAGAATTTGAGAGTAAAAAAAAAAAAAAAATCGCAAAAGTTAGCTTTTCATTATAATTTAGTCATGTTGCAATGATATAAACTGTTAAAAAAAACGCTGAGTAAAATTTAAATATTAAAATTATGTGAGTTCACGAATTTAATAATTAAATTATTAGTTTATTTTAAAAAAATTTATAATAACCCATCGTATATAGAATCTAAAGGAGTGTTTGGTACAAGGATTCTTTTTTTGTTTCTTGGAAATCTCAATCTGGAAAATCAGAATTTCCATATTTAGTACAAATTTTTAAAAATTCATTTCTGGAAACTAGGGTCGGTTTGTTTTTCAATTTTAAAAACTGTTTTCTATTCTCAGTTGTTTTCAGAATAGAAAAACTCGTTTGATAACTGTTTTCTGTTGTTGTTTCGGAAACAAGTTTTGAAAACAAGTTATTTTTAAAACAGAAAAATAGAAATAATGAAAAATTGTTTTTGTTTCCAGTTTTTATTTTCAGAAGAAAAAAAAAAGCAAAAAACAACATGTTTTCAAAACAGTTTATCAAACAGATTTTTTTTACTTTTATTCTACAGAACAACTTTTAAACATAATTTTCAAAAACAGTTTTTAAAAACAAAAAAACAAAAACAGAATCAAACAAACCCGGATTCCCAGGAATCGTTTTTTAGTAAGTTTCCCACAAAAATATTCCCATGGGGAGGGGTGGGAATTTTAGTTTCTTATGAGAATGAGAATTTTCTTATGATGTTAAAAGACACAATTATATCTTTCATTAATAACATAATTGTAATAATAATAATAAAAAAATTTACTCTCTCTCTACTCTCACGCTCTTTCATCTCTTTCTCTCTTCACTCTCTCACTTTCTCTCTCTCATCCTCTCTCGCACTCTCTCTCTTCACTCTTACTTTTTTTTCTCATGAGAATAAGAAGTATTTTTGAAATATGTACAAAAATTTCTAAGAAATTAAGTATAACCAAACAGAATAATAGAAGATTTTCAGTAATCTTAAAGGTCAACCAAATACATTTTATATATTCTCAGGAATTATAATTCTCATCAATTTATGTTTCTTAAGAAATATGATTCCTGAGAATAAAAAACTTTACCATTTACCAAACGCCCCCTAACAGTTGAGAATGATTTTAATAAAGATCTTGTTAGAGCCATTAGATTTTCCCTCTACCCGATGCAACTGCTTTGCCGGTTGGAGGGGGGCTGCCGCGATGACAACCCTCTCTCATTTGGATCAGGATCCTCTACTATGCCTCTTTAAACAGCATGCGGTGCTGTAGTTCAAACGCATCATTTCACTAAATGAAACGACGCCGTTTTGAACTAGCACGAAGGGCAAGTCCAGCACGAGCTCGACAAGCGATTGGTAAAAATTACCAAGCGACTAGTAAAAACCAGAAACAGCCAGGCCTTTGGCCAGGCCCTTGGTGGCTGGTTTCAGAAGAACACTAGTCGATTGGTCTTATTACCAGTCGATTGGTGAATGCTGGGAAATTCAGCGCCTGCCCGTAAGCTGGAAAGCTGGAGTTGTAAAGGAAAAGGCTCTAAGTCTTCTCTCATTCCCTCAACAACCTGGTGAATGTAAGAACCTGGTGTCTTTTGATGTTTCACAGAAAGGGTATAGCCCAACAGGAGGGTTGTACCACCTGGATCCATCTCTATGCTCCTATTAGCAATCCAATCAGCACAGGCATTAGTCTCACAGACATTATGTCTCAAGGTGATCTCCCGAGGTTCAGAAAGAAGTGCATTATCTCCGTGAGTAGAAGATCCACATAAGCTTCCATCTTCCCAACAACAACCAAAAGTCACTGTACTTGAAGAATCACATTAAACTTCTAGCTTATTGACGTTAAGATTCCTGGCCAACCTTAAGCCTTTTAATAGCTCCCATAGCTCAGCACAAAAATAGGAAGGAAAGCCAAGGTTCCTTGTAACATCCCTAATTTCGTTTCTTTTATTGATAAAAGTACATAAAAGTTTAATTAAGGAAATAAAATTTATTAGACAATATTTTAAATATCTAAGGAAATATAATCCTTAGAAATTCTTCACCTTATATATATACATAGAAAATGTTTCTAACATTAAGAGAACAAATAAAGAGGGAAAACCTAATAGGAAAGAAATTAGAAATAACATACTAAAGAGATGCAAAATTCTTGGATAAGGAAGATAAATTTTTAGAAACAAATAAAGGTCTTAAAATTTCAAGAACATTGAATTAGAGTAATTTTTCCTAATTCAAGAACTAGAGTTACTAAGTTTAAAATCTTTACCCATACATTGAGCTTTTACCTATGGACATTTCATATAGAGTTTTTTCCACTTCACATAAGTTTCTAGCAAGCCATTGGATAACCTAAGTAAGAAATAAAACATAGACTTGGACTAGGATATAGTAATTGGACCAATAGCCCAAAAATTATGAAAATGTGACCAAGCCCTCCAAGAAAGGTAGAATTTTATCCAAAGCAAAGAAAATTGGTAGGAATAAGCCCATAATGGGTAGGAATAAGCCCAAATCCAAGAGGAAAAAATAAAATAAAATAAATTAGGTGATGATATAATAATGCAATAATAAAGATTAGGTTACATGGCATTAAGACAAAAATTTAGCAAGTGGTGTGATTCTACATTCATCATTTTGGCAAGTGGCATGAGAATACAAGGCTTTAGGACAAAAACATCTATATCCTACACTCATAATTCTAGCAAGTGGTATGATAATACATGGCATTAGGACAAAACATTCCTATCCCACACAAATAATATCAACCAAATAATGGAGATTCAAGGGCTAGAAATTTGTCACCTAAAAAGGCAAACCTATCATACTTGTTTAAGACAAAAGAAAATGGAAAAGAATCCCTAAATCAAAGGGACCTTGTCCCTTATCTTAAGAATATATCATCATAATTTTCAAAATACAAATCTCCTTTTCCTATGCATATCTTGACTAAGGAAGAGGAAGACAAGAACATAAGTTGTTTGTTTTCCAAAAATTCAACAAAGTGTATCCTAATTGTGATAAGGTAGACCCATGATCATGAAAGATGAATTATTTGGTGGTCTATATAAGAAAACCCACCCTTACAACATTATAATTTCGTCCAAGTGAGGGAGAGGAAAAATAGAAGCAAGGTAGAGTGAGGAAATGAGAGGAAGAAAGAGGAAGGAGAAGTCTAGGAGATTAAGTGCTCCAGGTAAGTTTAACAATATTTCTTTTTGAAGAAAACTTTTGAAACTTATAATATTTATATGAGATTTTGATCTTAGAACTTTTATGATTGGTCATGATGTTGCTATATCATGTTACATATTGATCTTGCATGTGATGTATGTTTGAATACTTAAGTTGGTGTAAATAGTTCTGCATGGGTATGGCTATGGGTGGCAGAATTTTAAGTTTTGGTGTTTTAATTTCTGAGAACCATCTATAAGGAATTAAAATAAATGGTTAACATAAGAATTAAAGATATATGTGTCTCGGATTTTTATCCACTAGAATCATTCAATTTAGAGTCCATATGTGGTAGATATGGTCTGATTAGTAGTCAATGGTCAGAAAATAGTTCATCAGGGAAGAATATGTTAGGACAACTTCTGTATTTTAATTTTTGAGAATTATCTGTATGAAATTAAAATAAATGTTTAACATAAGAATTATAGCTATGTGTGTCATGGATTTTAAGCCACTAGAATCATTCCATTTGGAGTCCATATGAGGAAGATATGAGCTGAATAATAGTCAAATGTCAGAAAATGGTTCATCAGGGAAGATTATGTTAGGACAGTTTCTGTATTTTAATTTCTGGGAATTATCAGTATGGAATTAAAATAAATGGTTAACATAAGAATTATAGCTATGTGTGTCATGGATTTTTAGCCACTAGAATCATTCATTTTGGAGTCCATATGAGGAAGATATGAGCTTATTAGTAGTCAAATGTCAGAAAATGGTTCATCAGGGAAGAATATGTTAGGATAGCTTCTGTATTTTTATTTCTGGGAGTTATTTGTATGGAATTAAAATAAATGGTTAACATAATAATTATAGATATGTGTGTCACGGATTTTTAGCCACTGGAATCACTCAAGTTGGAGTCCATATGAGGTAGATATGGTCCGATTAGTAGGTAGAGGTCAAAACCTATCCAAGAAGAAATAACCTATACATTTAGGGAGTAATATCACCTTGATTTCTTAATATTTCACTACAATGTTCAACATAATAGTTTTAAATAATTGTTTTATCTTGAAATTGATACTAAGATCACCTACATCAGAGTTAAATTGAGGGAGTTATGCTATGATTAGTAAGAGAAGGTTAGATAGGATGAAAATCTGCATCAAGAAAATAAAGAAATAAAATTATTATTTAAAAAAAGAAGATGAATCTTAATAAATGACTAGTATAGCCATAGCTATTGCCATTGTATGAACTTTTTACCATCTTAAGTGTGAAATTTTGACATGGAAATATTTTATAAAGTGATATTTGAAATGGTTATGTTCATGGCATGATTACCAATGATTTTTGGTAATAATTATATTTTGATGAACATACTTGTTATTGAAAGCATATTTTTGGCTATCATTGTGAAAAGAATAGAAATGAGCACGGTCACATGGAAATCCGTGTAGTGCACCAGTAGATGACGCCCTACCAACGGTTATGATTATGATTATGAGAAAAGAAAGAGAAAGTGTGCCATGTCGGACGGAGCGAGAAAAGCCCGTACTGGAGAGTAGAGGATACTCACCCTGACCGGGGTAACTTGAAATGAGAATAAGTTGTTGGTCATCATATGATATTCTAAAAATAGTTACTCCTGTCATACATATTATTACTGTATGATTCTTATGTCCATAGATATAATGCATTCATGTGACCAAAAATATTTTCTGTAGTTTATACAGCTGAACATGATGTGATGAACTATATTGATGATGATTTATTGTTGAACTTACTGGGATTTAATTCTCACTATATTTCCATATCATGTTCAGAAAATTAGTTATGCGGATTTTTTTATAGCTCTGGCTTTTAGTGCACGTTGGATCGAGTACTTTATGTTGGGTAGATTCCAGAAGCAAATAAAATGTTTGTGGTCGAGTTGGTTTAGATCCCGGTGAAGGTGCAACCATCCGCACCTGTATCTCCGGAATTGGTCAACCAGAATAAATAAGATGTAGATTTTTATGTGTTTGATATGTTGTATGATGAGTGAGTTTTATACTCATAAATTAAATATTTTCATCTTATCTTTTGCCATAATTAAGCATAAATCTCCCTTACTTGTCTTTAGTTTTGTGTCTTTCTTATAGATGGAGAGAAGAGTAGAAAATGGACTTAATTGGAGGAATCAGAGTTAAATTGTGGTTCTTTGGAAATGATGTCTATAAATCAAGCAGATAAAACAAATTCATTAAGGATGGCTGAGTAAGGAGTATTATCATATTGTCTCTTGAGACGCATCCTAATGGATATATGCACAAATTTATTCTTGATTTATGATCACATTTCCAAAAGAACTAAAACATAAAGATTCAAGGCAAAGCACCCAATGTTGAGAATATGTTTGCTGGTTGCAGTCCAGTCCAACCTTGCTGCAGTACTTGGGCCATATCTCTGAAAATACATATCCAATATGTATGCAATTTGGTAGGTGTGTAGCTGACACAATTGGGTACAACTTTCATGTTCAAGTGGTCAGAAAATACGGACATTAAAAGGGCCAAAAGTGGGCTAGAAGAGAATCTGACTACTGCTGCAGTCCAACCCGACTTTGCTCTAGTATTTTGACCATAACTCACACATTACGTATCCAATTTGTCCACAATTTGTCTTGACGGAAAGCTAATGAAATTGTCTACAACTTTCGTGTTGATGAAGTCAGAAAATTCGGCGGTTTTCAAGACGATATGCAAGGATCAATTTCGGTGCACATATGGAATTCAAATTGTCAACTTTGTACAACTTCTTACCTAACAAGTTTGACAATTACCACACCAACCACACTTAATTGTATCTATAAATAGAGGGCTTGAGGGGTGAGTTAGGGAGTTTTTGGAGAGCTTTGGAGAGAGCTTGGGAAAGCTTTGTTGGAATTCTACGAACTTGTAATGTTATTCTCTCTTTAGACATCTTGATTTTTTTCATTTTCTTTCGTAATATTATCATGTTTCTTCATCTTTCATTTCACTTTCTTGCCTTGATTATGGAGAACTAATATCCTAATGCTAAGGTGAAAGGGTGAAACTCTTGGTATGAGAATAATAATTTATCTAACTCTTAATCTTAATGTTTATCTTTGATATTGTATTTACCTTCCTATTTTTTTTCATAATTATTTCTTAATGGCTGGTTTTATCATACCGCCGATTTCTTGTTATGTTATTGGATGGTTTTATTAGACCGCCTATCTCTTATTATTTTCATGGTTGGCTGTGCCGCCTACTTTATTTTATTTTACTATTGGTTGGCTTTGCCACCGATTCTATTTCATTTTATTTTGTTATGTTAATTAATTTTCTACCTTTCATTTTTTGCATAAGTTAATCTTGTAAAATGTGAATTTTGATATATTGTAGATAATGATTGGTACAATTTATGCTTGAATCCATTTACAAGTTATCTTTTGCATCTTTGTATTTTTAATCTTGTAAAATGTGAACCTTGATACATTGTAGACAATTTTTGGCACAATAAATACTTGAATCACTCTTGATTTATTGTAGACAATATGGTGATTGGCACAATGTACGCTTGAATCCATTTTACAAGAATATTTTAATTATTAGAAAGGAGGTAAATATAATTCATGTATAAACAAAGTTGAGCTTAAATTAACATATTATCCGATTAGAACTTTATTCGTGTAAAGATTCTAATTGAGTAATTAAAGAGTTAAATTTATTTTTATTCGATATACCAAGAACAGATCCCCTAACCTTAGCATGCTTCTTTACTTTGATTACATCTTCATTTAATTTCAGTATATTAGTTCTTTGTGTAATTTGTTCAATATTCCTCTCACAAAACAAGACATCGGGAACTAGGTTAGAAGTATTTATTTCGGATCTATATTAGAATTTTCTCTCACTTGACAATCTCTGTGGGATCGACCTTGCATACCACTAAATCTATACTCCAATAGATTCGTGCACTTGCGAGTTTTAATTAAAATTGTACGTATGTTTTGATTAATGACATGTACGTGAACTCTGTATTGTATAAATTAAATAAATGTTATATTGAGTTAAGTTGTAACGAGGTAATAATTTCATGGTATTTTAAAAAAAAATTGATACTTAAATGGAGTTGTTACATTCCTCCCCTAAACATCTATCCAACCACCTTCTTCATTGTGCAGCAAACCAAGCACCATCACAATTGAGTTTCCCCCACCCTTCGGGTCCCACATATGTAAGACATGTGTATCACAATTCTAATGACATTCTTATGAGCAAGAGATGATTGGAGCTCTAGAAATCGCTCTTCGTTGCACTTCTGTGGTGCTTGAAAAAAGACCACCAATGGTAGAAGTTGTCAGAGCTCTTCAATGAGTTGAGTCATAGCTCAAAAAAGATCCTAGCGGAACTGCAGTAGGTTAGAAGCAGCCAAGCCCTTGGTGTTAGCCTGTCAAGCTCGTCAAACTTGTTTTTTGGAATGAAGCAACTGCCTGTCAAGCTTGTGCTGGGCTTGGCCTACGTGCTGGTTCAAAACGGCGCCGTTTCATTTAGTGAAACGATACGTTTGAACCACAGCACTACGTGCTATGCAAAGAGGCACATCAAAATATCCTGATCCCTCTCATTTCTTCTTCTTTGTTTGATGCTTCTTTTATAGTTCTCCTATTTTCGTGATGCCTTTCTTTTATTGGACGCAATAGGTACTTTAGCAGAAAATTAAATAAAAAATAAAAATAATCAATAAAAATAATAAAATAATTTAATGTAATTGACCTTTGATTTTTAGACCAGATCTATGAGATAAATTTTAAATAAATTTTTTATTATTAAAATAATAGATATAAAAAAATATTTTTTTCATTAGAGACAATAATTGAAATTCTATTAAAATAGAAGTACTTAAAGTATTTTTTTAAAATCATTCATACTATTTTATCACTAACTTTTAAATTTTTGTCAAAAGTATTCACACCTGTTCCCTATTTTTTCTTTTCAGAAAAATAAATAAAACTCTCTGGCTTTCTCTTCAAGGAGACAGTCCTTGACTTGCAATGCCATTCACCTTCTGCTTCCTTACCGGTTTAAGCAAAAACCCTGAACTTCTTCAGGGAAAAGGAGACAAAGTTCGCTGCAAGTGGTGCCTGAAATCTTCAGCAGAATAGTGGCACTACAGTTCAAGAATTCCACCGTTCTGCTTCTTTTCCCTTTTATATATAAGGTGGCGCCGTTCTATTGCTGCGTTTTCTGTCTTTTGTTTTATTTTTTTTAATCTATGAATGGCGGATCCTTATATTGGAGGACCCACCCCCAACATTTTTTTCTTTATTGTAACTGTTCTTCTTTGGGCAAATCGTGATTAGGGGAAAATTTCCTGTTTGTAGAAGTCTTGGTTTTCTTGTTTCTAAATATATTTTCTTGATTTTTCACTAGTTAAATTGATCACTTATCAATTAAAAAATGAGAATTACTTTTTTTTTTTATATAATACATTAAAGTAAATATTTATTTTATCTTCAAAATTTATACAAATCAAAAATAAAAAAACTGTCATTTTAGTTAAAATATATATTTTTTGTTTAAATAAATAACAGTCTTTTAATTTTTTGATGGTATAAATTTTGGTTAAATAAATCAAATATTTACTATAATATATTGTGTCCTGTTTGAAAGATGGATTGTCCAGTGCTTGAGAAACGAAATTCGGTATCTGATGCCATTTCTCTGCAGTTTGTAACTTAGTTTCCACTTGAACCATTAACGAGTTCTGGTCTCTCCTCAACCTCTGAATCTCTTCTTCCAATCCACCATAATCCCCTTCTCCATGTTGTTGTTGTTGCATACTCTGTATGACATTACTTCCTCTCCTGAGGGTCTTCTTTTCCTGCCTCTGTCATGGACAACAAAACCACATTCAAGAGGATTTGAATAAAATCGAAAGCACAGGATTGAAAGGAAATAATAATAATAATAATAATAATAAAAAAAAATTCATCGCAACTGAAATCATCCTAATTGTCTATCCCCTTGCGTTGTTAATGTCAGATCCTCTTTCTGCTCCACTTAACCATCGATATCTAGCACTCTATGATCTTTGTTGCTAACGCTCCCAATCTCTTGATGAGAATCCAAATAAGAACGAAAAAGAGAAACCAGTGGATCTTTATTAGTTGAAGTGTAAAAGATCCTAGGAAGAAACTGAACACGCCCGCCTCGAATCCAAAGTCAATTTGCCTTGAGAAGCTCAATGACATTATAGCAAGCACCAGTAGAAACCAGGCTTAACACATCTGGTTTTCCATTCGAGGCTTTGTCGGAGAAAAACGAGTACAGGGAGGTGAGCATCAAAACAAGAAATCCCACATGAGCTTTCAACAAAAAATTCCTCGAGCCATGCCTTTTATTCGCAAATAACATGATGCTGATTATGATGAAACTCAGCACAGCATAAGCAACAATCTTCAACAACTTCCATTCTCGTAACAGATGTTTGAAGGACGAGCTGAGAGCGTAACAGAGCAGTCCAACCACACTTGACACTAGACCCATAAATTTCCACCACATAGGCTGCATTAGCAAATCCGGAATTCAGATAGACATCATGATACTTTTTCACACAACATCTTGTTTTGAAGAGCCACAAAAGGGTAAGCAACGTGAACGTTGAAGTGAAAGTTTAAAAGCACTCTTCACTAAAGGTTTAAAAATCACTGAATCAAACAAGGGCTTAAAAAGCAGAACTTCAATTCACACTTCATACTGGATTTACTGAATTGCTTTGCAAAAATAAGGTATTTCCCTAAATAGTTTTTTAACAGACGAACTCCAGGGGTTAATTAGAAAGTGTAGAAAAAAAAATTATTTCTTCGTGTCCGCACTAATGCCTTCTGAAGCACTGAGTTATATAAGAATGATAAGGAAGTAAGACATGCAAAATTATTAAGTAAAAAACTTAGGAGATGTTGTAACAACAATAAGATGCCTAGAAAATCATGTACTCACCATATTTCTTTTCAATACTTGATCAATGTTCTCTAGATACCGCAATCTACTATGTCTACTAGCGTTATTAGGTGATCCTTGAAGTGTATTGCGCAATATTTCTTTCCATTCAGGCACACGTTTAGCACAAAGAAAAGGAATCCAAAACTTTGAGGGCCAAAAGAAGGCCTCCTGAATATTCAATTACAGATTTTGACAACTCCCAGTAATCATCTTGAGGCTGATCTCTTCTAAATACTTTGTTACAAAAAAGTTGAAGGGATTCATCATCTTTCCTCCTTTCCACCCCATATACTTTGTCCATTCTAAGTGTTATCAACAAATGTATATGTCTAGTTGTTATAATTATTCTGCTCCCTGCACCAAATAAGTCTTTACTTCCAGCCAAATTCTCTAATTGGTTTATTGAATTTATGTCATCAGAGACAAGATTTTTTATTTATTTATTGCAACAGAGGTTTTTAATCATCTTACTTCCTTTGTATTCATCCTCAATTTCGATGCCACTTACAATGAGATGTGAAAGAAGTTTTCTTTGTAAGTAAATTTGGCCACTTGCTTCGTTTGAAACCTCTCTAATATTTGTAAGAAAGCAACAAATTTCAAATTAATCAAAGAATCTCTTAAGGCAATTCTGGCAAGAGTTGTCTTACCAATACTGCTCATGTCCCATATTCCAACAAAGCGAACATCATTCAAACCTATCTCTAAGAGCAAATCCATTTTATATAACCTCTTGTCAATTCCAACTAGTGTATCATTGTAAGATGGCAATTTAAAATGCAATTTGCTCCGCACGTTTTCAATCACATTTTCAATAAGTTATGATTCATTCCTACAAACACAATGCGAATGAACTTGCAATTAGTTTAATATGTGTCACAGGTTATGATCAAATTGATAAAGCAACAAGGACAAAATATATATTTTTATAAATTTTGTAAATTCAAACATTAGAACATTCTTTTTTTCTTCTTTGGTGAAATATTCTTTTATATATTAAAAATTTGTTACTAAATATTTTTTTAAGTCTCTGTCGATGCTACTGAACCCAATAATTAATAAGGATAACTATTTCAAGCAAACCAAAAAAAGAAGAAAGACAAGAATTTTTGCAAATATGAAATAAGATCAATTTATCTAATAGAAACTTAACATCTTCCCAAAAAACAAAAAGGAAACTTACCAATCCATGGTGTGCCAACCTGATAAGTTAGCTACTTCTGTTAAAGAATCTCTCTATTTTCGCACCTTTTCTTGGTCTTCTCTGAATTTCTCTTCATGCTTAGCAAAAGCTTTAGCAAAATTTCCCTTTTGGTGTCTTACATCAGATGGATCTACACCATAGAAGATGGGAAAAACTTCTCGACCCAATTCATTTTGTGAATTAAGAATCTTTTGGAGCTTGTCCAAACACCATGAAGAAGATGCATAATTTATGGAGATAACAATAACTACAAAAAGAGATTCTTCAATTACTTCAAGGATTTTATGTGAAATTACTCCTCCTCCGTCAAGTTCTTCATTATCCTTGAAAGTGACTATTCCTTGTCTTCGTTATTTTTTGAGAGATTGATCTTTCTCAATACTAGACCTACCTTGACATCGTGGACACTAATCTTTAAATAAGAACCTCAAAACGCATCTAATGATAAAAAATAAAAATAGAATTCTCCATACCATCAAAGTAGACTAGAGTTATAAAAGCCTAATATGCCTCCTGCCAAATGCTTAATTGCAAACTTCCCCTGTAATGCTCCTTGGAGTCCATAACCCTCCTATATAACTCTCTACAATCCCTGTGAGTCCTAAGAGAATGAAAATTTTGCATTATGGTTCTCCAAATTGTATGATTTAAGGATTTTGATTAGAGCTCTGAGTTTTTTTTAATTAAATTCAATTGTGGAAAATGATCATTATATTTTGGTAGTGATTTGATATTTAACTTTTTTTTCCTATGCTTTGCAACAAGTTGTTTAACCCATGCACTAACTTTCTATTATTTTCAAGCCATATGAACATGTAATGTGCATGTATTTGACTCATAGACATGATGTCTAACCTGGATAGGGTTACTAGTGAGTTCATGAAATGGGTCAAGCACAATAAGACTTAAAAGAATAAACAAGTCACAAATCGTCCTGTTCTAGTAAAACTAGCATAACTTTTAGTTTGGATGGAGCTATGAAGCTCATTACTTGTTGTTTTAACACTCGTTCAAAGCCCTATGTCGAGGCAACTGGATTTATCAGTTGACACTACTTTTGGTGCAAAAATCCTTCAAAAATGCAAGTTTCAAGCTATTTTTCTATTTTGCCTTAATTTTAAGAATTTCTTTCCTATTTTTGTATTTAATATTGATTAGGATTTTGTCTAAGTTCTTTTTTCTTATTTAAACTTATATTATTGAGACTTTACGTTATTCATAATATAGTAAATACATAATTTAATCCCTAAATTTATTAGGTTATTATACTTTAATTTTTGAATTTAAATCATTGCATAGTTTAGTTTTCGAATTTATCAAACATCAAATAATTTAATCCTTATATTATCCCTACACTAATTATTTGCTGAAGTGGCATGTTAAGTGCTTACGTGTCACATTAAATACTAATTAATTATGTCACATAAGTGTTGACTCAACTTTAAAAAGAGAGTAAATTTACAATTTAGTCTCTGAATTTATTAGATTCCTACAATTAAGTCATTGTACAATTTAATCCCCAAATTTATCAAGGGTAAAATAACTTAATTCTTCTATTATTTTCACACTAATTGCTTGTAGTGTAGCTCATTACATCAATGCTGACTCAGTTTAAAAAAACTTTAAAATATTTCGTTTTTCACTCCATTTTCCCCTTCTCATATGAAAAATTATATTTTCTGTCATCAATTGACAATGTCGTGAAACACCCCCTTACTATGAAATTATTCTAATAATTTTTTTATGACTAAAAATAAGAAATTTATTCTAAAATTTATGAAATTAACAACCATAATTGGTTTGCTTGATACTTTACATATTTTTGGCTATAAGAAGAGGCTATGATTTCAATGTTCTTAATCCCTTTTTGTTCAGTGTTGTGTTAGGTCGTATAATTTTTGCTCTAATTCAAGTATTTTAATACTGGAATATTTCTAATTGATATTTATTAGTTAGGCCTCATAATATTGTTTGAATGTTGTTGTGTATTTTAATAAGATATTTCTTTCCTTGTAGATTTTTTTGCTTGAGATATATCAATTTTTTTTCTTCTGAAAATAGGGAAAAATCCTTTAAATTGTGGAATATATTGTTACTTTATTGTTAAATAGTTGATAGAATGAAGAATTTTTGCATTGAATTGTAAATACATTTACGATAGTCTTCCTTTTATTTGAATGCTTTTACGGTTTCCATTGCCCCGCAAAACAAATACAATTTTTAGTTCAACAAATTGAAGCAAATAATATTATATGAGGTCGAGGGAACAATTTCATTTTAAAATTTTATGGATGAGTCAATGTTAATGTGGCATGATTAGTTAATATTTAACGTGCCACGTAAGCACTTAATAGGTCATATAAGCAAAAAATTAAGATAAAAATAACAGAAGGACTAAATTATTTGATGTTTGATAAATTAGAAAATTTAATTGTGTAATGACCTGAATTTAGGGACTAAATTATAGAGATATAGTAAATTTAAGGACAAAATTGTAGGGATATAGTAAATTCAGAGACTAAATTATGTATTTATTCTTTCTTTTAAGTTAAGTCAACGCTAATGTGACATAATTAGTTAGCACTTAACGTACCACATAAGCATTTAACGGGCCACGTCAGTAAGTAGTTAGTGCAGAGATAACGGAAGGACTAAATTATCTGACGTTCGATAAATTCAGGAACTAAATTGTGTAATGACTTAAATTCAGAGATTAAAGTATAATTTTTTAGTAAATTTAGAGACTAAATTATGTATTTACACTTCAACATATAAATTCAATTTTCTAAACTTGCAAAAAATACATGTTCAAAGTCAAATAAGTTGTAACAAAAATTTTAATTGTAGTATCACAAAACAATTCCAAAAATTCATATATTTTTATCCTTGTCTCCTTTTATCATGTGTTGAGCCAAATTTAAAGTTCCTATAAACCAATTAAGTGCACTAACAAGTATCAAATAAGTTAAACTCTACCTAGTCGAAATATCCAACATTAAACCATCTCTTACATTGATACCAACTTAGTCAACACATTCTTGAAATTTCTTTCATCCTAGCATTGGATCCCGTCAAATACTTGACACTCCCTAATTTAATACAATGAATCACTAACAATCTTTTTAGCCTTCTTCAACAATCAAATTTAATATGTGAGCAAAGCAACGCATATGAATAAATTCTCTACCATAGGCAAATATGACCTTTCAAAAATTCTACCATATTACCATTAGATTAGGAATTATCTAATGTAATATAAAAAAAATTCTCTATGCCTCATTCTTTGAAACAAAAAAAGATAGTTTAAGCTAATTCATATATAGTGTGAGGAGGTTGCATACATGCGAAACATTGTATGTGATGATGCCAATGCAAAATTCCATAGTTGGAACCGCCAGGTGCAAGAATAAAAAAAGGTGGAAAAAAAGAAAGAAAGTGAAAAAAAAAGTAAAAGCTACAGAAAAAAGAAGACATGGCCGTCAAAGGGCTTGGCTAGACCAACTTATGCAAGGCCAACTTTGAGGCTGGGTCAAACTTATATCATCCATGCTCTTATGGGCTAGATTGGGTTGGGTCAGCCTGACCTATATTGACCTTTTTATAATTAACCTTTTACAACTTTGTATCTGACAATGCAAATACAAAATTTCCCAATTGGAACCACTAGATGCGGAAAAAAAGTGAAAAAAAAGTTGCAAAAAAAGAAAGAAAGTGGAAGAAAAAGGAAAAGGTGCAAGAGAAGAAAAAAGACACATGAGCCTCAAAAGGCTTGGCTTAACCAACTTATGTAGGGCTAATTTTAAGGATGGGTCATTCTTGCATCATCCATGTCCTTATGGATTAGGTCGGGTTGGGTTAGTTCAGTCTATATTGACTATCTTAATAATTAGATAAGAGATGAATTCTCCCTCATAAGAGGATTTTGTTAAATATTATAAGACAATTTTCTTTGAGCTCTCTTCAAAACTCAAGTTTCAAGCAACTCTACTTTTCATCCATGTCCTTATGCATTAGGTTGGGTTGGGCCAATTCAGTCTATATTGACTATCTTAATAATTAGATAAAAGTTGAATTCTCCCTTGTAACAGGATTTTATTAATATTTAAGGATAATTTTCTTTGAGCTCTCTTTAGAACTCAAGTTTCAACAACTCTATTTTTCTTTATTGGCATCCTTGTTTTTTTTAATCTTTCTCATTTGTACTCAAACCAATCACATACAATACCTAATTATAATATGACATGTAAATAAATGAATTATTGAAAGAAAAGAGTTTAATTTTTCTTTTTTTTTTATTGATATATCTTTAAAAGAGAATGTTTATTTTCATTATGTATAGAAGAAAGCACAAAAGTAAATGGTTGATAATTATTCATTCCAGTGTTTTTTTTTTACCAAAGTCAATATTTAAAAACTTCTTCAATGAGATACCAATTTGACCAATTATGAAGAACCAATTTTAATTTTTTTCCCCTTAGGATCTCTAACCAAAATGATAGCTTAGAAGTTTTTAATATTTCAAACAGAAATGCTAATTACATTTCTAATCCTCACCCCTACCCTTTTTCCTTAATCCTCACCCACCCCCTATAAAAGAAAGAGAAAAAAAAACTTTTTCTCTTCAACTAAAATAGCTACTTCATCTCTATTTTGTTTTTATTCTCCTCAAAGTTGCTTAAGAAAATTAATTTAAGTTTTTAAGTAAATTTAATATGTGTTTGTTTGTTGAATAACTATTCATTCTTTCTCTCCTCTATTCTTAATCGTTACCTTGACGCTATAGTGAGTCACTGAGCTAGAATCCCTTTAACCAAAAGAAGGGTAATTGTGTGCAAATGATGACAGCTTTAGGATGGGGTTAGATGGGCGAAGGTGAGAGGTGAGTTGTACCCTTATACTATGCATTTTATCAGTAACACATCAGTTTTAATGTATCTTGTCACTAACTCTATTAAAATTTTTAACAGTACCTTCATGGAAAGACCTCAATGATAAGGGTAGAAGACTTAAATGATAAGTATCTATGAGAAACCAACTTGATAAAACCTCAATATGCAAGGGAGAAAATAAAAATAAAAATGGGGTTTAAATCAAAGCATACGAGTAATTGACTAATAGTTTGATCTTTAGATTTGTAGACTCAATTTTATTTTTTGAATTTTCTTAAGTGGATGAGATAGTCTCTCATAATATTGCACTTGTTGCATATTGTCCTTCTACCATTTATTTAAAAACTAATATGCAATGAATTTGGTATTTACAAAGACTAAAGAGAGCTCATGTGCAATGAGTATTGATAATTTCAAGACTGACTTTTGTGCACCCAAAGGTATTCAAAGACCCAAACTTTGGGAGTTTATAAATCTCGAAACTGAATTGTTAGCGTATTAAAAAAATTATCATCATTAAACAACAAGAGTGATACTTTTATTAAAAAAATCAAATTAATCATATAAGTTTAAGAGAGGCAACTCCATAAACAAACTAGTTTATGGCCTATTAGAGATGGCTTAATTGACAGTGCTGGAGACAACGTTTGAGAACTCGTGCTATCAAATCAAAAACAACAATAACATCAACAATAATAAAAGATTAAGATGCCATTGATCTTTATAAATTTCATATGTATTTGGTGTGTTGTTGCAAACAACCTAGCAAATAAAACCTATACTCTTAAAATTATATATAGTAGTGTGAGTAAGAATCATTCGCACGAAGAGTGGCTAGCCTAGTTTTATGCTTTGTGAACAAGGATGGGGGGATTTGAGTATAACGAAAACAAAATTAAATGAAAAAAACTAGGAAACAATTCAATTGAAGTGTCGAAATCATTTAAAAGAACATTGGTCTAAGTCAACATCTACCATTAGAATTTTACCACTGATCATTGATGCCAATATATATCAATTCACACTTTGAATATTCACCATTGGAACAATTTTCCTATTTCTCTTTAATCATAGTTAATTAGAAAACAAATGATCTAATTAACCCTAACTACTGTATAACCTAAGATAAGCATTAAATATTTAATCTAGTAGCAGCTTTAAGAATTAGAGAGGTCAATGAAACTAGATAACTCAAGCACAAGCGGTGGAATTTAATTTAATTAATTGTTCTTCCTAACATCTAATAAATCCTAACATAGCAAATCATTAAATCTTAATTGTTTTGTAAATTAGAGGGATAAAAAAATACGGATTTGATATCTAATATAGTAGTAGATTCAATGACTAATAAATTAGTAGGCCTTCTTACAATTAAATGAGACAATTATAAAGAAATAATCACATAAAAACATTCATTATTCAAAGCATAAATTGAACAGTGAAAAAAAATTAGATCTCACAGATTTGCTGAATCTAAGGTTTCAGTCTCCTTGGACCAATAATAAAGATTTAGCCACATAGAGCCATGATGAAAACTCAAATGAAAAGTTAAAGGAGGTAGAGAAAGATCTATATCAAATTTGATGTAAAGGATGTATCAATTCAACTCTAACTTTCTTTTTATAATTAAAGGTTTGCCTAGGTTATCGCACTAGCGTCACAACACCAAGATCCACCATCACGAAACTGAAGTCTCTAGATATAGGGTTCCTGATATCATTATCTAGCATCATACCACTAGAATTCCATTGTTGCAACATTGGAGATTATTGAATTTAATTTTTTTCAACTGAGTATGGCGTTGCAACATTGGACATTTTAGTCTTAGTCCTAGCATTGCAATGCCAAGTTTCCCATATTGCAACACTAGATGTTTTGACTAATTTTTTTTGTATTTCTTGTTTCATTGCTCCAATATGCTTCATTTTGTACTTAATGCCTCCATTTGCATCCTAAATCAAAATATAAGAATAATGTGTACATTTAGGCACCAAATAAACATAAAATACTAGACATTAAGGGAGAAAAATATGACATTTTACATTCTCATTAAATTCCCCAAAATTTAAAATTTTTTTATCCTTGGGCAGAACTTAAATTCATTATCCCAAAGACACAAATGTTGCAATGCCATCAACAAAGAATAACCAATCTCTCCAAAACTCATAACATATCATGCACAAACATTCTCTACAATTACTTAGTAAGCATTTTCACTCAAAGATGAAGTGGACTAAATATGTAGACCTTCACAATAATAAACACTCGGCTTTTATGTGTTTGAAAGGTATTTGTTTCACTTAAATTCATTCCAATGGAAATGATCTACCATAGGTTTTCATATCTTCTCATTCTCCACCACCAGGATCACATATATAATGCAAAGTATAAGGGATTTTCAAGGGTTGTAATGGAGCTTAAGATCAAGATGGGAAATTTTTGGGAATGTAGCTCTGAAGCCATTGAACCTAGTGGAGCAAAATGAATCACTCAAGCTCTAATATATAAGACATATAAAACCAATTACTCTACTTAGCATCTTCCAATTTTGTATATATCTTGTATAAATAAACCACTTTCTTTGAAGTTTGGGAGGGATTATAAACATAGATAGTTTGAAATATTAAAAGCTATTTCCTTCATCACTTTCTTTTTTTTTAACAATCAAAACATCAACAATGAAACTCACGAATTCAGAATGAAAACACGTTCCATTTCATCACTCATAGCCATACCAAACATCCAGACACCCTCATACTTATTCTTGCACACCTATACATATCATAATGATGGACAATGCTCCACTAGCTCTACAACTTGGGTAAAGGCATCGTTTTTTTTTATTTTAAGCTTGTAATGTGGGTTCACAAAAATAGCAAAGCTCATAGCTATTCAACAAAGGGAAAAATTAATTATAAGGTAGGATATTTAGGTTATATAGCTTATAACAATGAGTGCCATGCATGTATGTGTCAATGTGACCTTGAAGAAAAGCAAGGCAAGTTCTAGAAAAGCAAATCCATTGAAGAATATCTCACATGAAAGAATTTAGTGAGACAAATATGGATGTCAGTTTAAAGGCTCAAAACCTCACTAGCATTTTGTCTACTAAACTTATTTACTACCATTCTAAAGGAAAATTTACTACCATTCTGAAGAAAAATTACTAAACTTATTTACTACCATTCTAAACTTATTTTGTTATGAATTTTTCAAGCTTAATTGAATCTTGCTTATGAAATCCACAACCAAAAATCGTTGAGAACCTTAAAAACAAGGAGCAAATAAAACATAACCTAAATATCCTCCCCCACAATTAAACTTACATTGATCCCAATGTAAGATACAATGCAAAGGAAAGGCAAAAATAATCAAAATGTAAATGTGAAAATAAGAAAGGAATGAAATCCTCTTGGTTTTCTTCTCAAAAGTAGCGCATTTATTTATTGTCATTGGCTGGACTCAATACTTCCTTCTTCAATTGATATAAATTGAATCCTTAAGGTCCAAGTTTTTCACATACTTGGAAACCTTTATAGAATGGCTTAAGTCTATGGCCATTCATTTTGACAGTTTTAGAAGTTTGAATTCCAACAAGACTATGAGGAAAAATATTGGTAATAATAAAAGGTCATATTTAATGAGAATGCAACTTACTCAAGAAATAATAAAGTTGTGAATTACAGTATAGAAGGACTTTTTTTACCAATTATAAACTCTTTTCTAAAGATCATCTTGTCATGAAAAGCCTTTATCTTTTCTTTATAAATCCTTGTAATCTCATGGGTATTATTGCAAATTTCCTCTAATTCTTGTAGTTGCAACTTCCTTTGATCTCCACCTTCATCCATTTTCAAGTTGAAGCTCTTAATAGCCCAATAAGCTTTGTGTTCTAACTTAAATAAAAGGTGGCATGGTTTCCTAAACATCAACCAATAATGTGACATACCCATAGGTGTCTTATATAAGTCCTATATGCCTACAAAGCATCATCCAAAAACTCCAATCTTTTCTATTTGGATTGACCATCTTTTAAATGATTGACATGATCTTTCAATTTGACACTTTTCCTTATCCATTAGTTTGCAAAGGATAGGTAGTTAACACCTTATGGGTGACTTGGTACTTTCTCAGCAAAATCTCCACAGTACGATTATAGTGAGTGCCTCAGTCACTTATTAAGGCTCTTGGAATTTCCAATATGGAGAATATGATGAACTTGATAAAATCTCTTACAACTTCAGAATCATTAGTCACAGTGGCTTTAGCTTTCACATATTTTGAGACATTATCGACAAGCAAATTATATATATAACCAAAAGATATAGGGAATGGTCCCATGAAATCAATGCCCCAAACATAAAAAAAAATTGCAAAATAGTATAAGAGTTTGTGGCATCTCATTCCTTTGAGATATATTACCTATCTTTTGAGAATGTTCTCAAGACTTGGAAAATAATATGATTGTCAAAATAAAGACGACCAATAGAAACAATATTCGAGCACTTTTTTTGTTATCCTCTTAGCTCTAAAGTGACCTACACAAGCATAAGAATGCAAAATTTTAGAATGGAAATAATTTCATTTTTAGGAACATACCTTTTGATCACTTGATTTGCACCATTCTTCCATCAATATGGGTCATCCCACACATAGTATTTGGCATCATTCTCAATCTTATCTTTTGAGCCTTAGATAAACTAGGATGTAACATATTAGTAGCCAAATAATTTACAATATTCATATACCAAATTAATGTCACACTTACCAAGAACAATTTCTCATCAGCAAACATTTCTAGTAGATGAAGTTTATCGTACATATAAGCTAAATGACTTAAATTATCTACTGCATGATTTTTTTGTCCCTCTTTTGTCTTTGATCTCCAAATCAAATTCACTTAAGAGAAGTATCCATCTTATTAACCTTGGTTTTGCCTCATCACTGAATAATAAAGAGCTACACGATCATATTAAATAATGACTTCAATACTAAATAAATAAGATCAAAATATTTTTAAAGCAAAAGCAATGGCTAAAAGTTCTTTTCTCGTAGTAGAATAATTTCTCTAGGCATAATTCAAAGTCCTGGAAGCATAATAAATGGCATAAGACGCCTTTCTAATTCTTTGACCTAAAAGAATGCCTATGGCATAATCACTTGCTTCACACGTTATCTCAAAAGGAATGTTCTCGTTAGAGGGCTAGATAACTAAGGTAGAGATCAATAGTTCCTTCAACTTATCAAACACATTTTTACACACTTCATTAAACTCAAAGGCCATATCTTTTTGTAGCAACTTGCATAGGAGTAATGTATTTTGGAAAAATCATTGATGAATCTTTGATAAAATTTACATTTTCAAGAAAAGAACAAAATTTCTGCATACTAGTGGGATAACATAAAGATTGAATAACATCAACTTTATCTTTATTTACCTCAATTTCCTTTAATGAAATAGCATGACCCTAAACTACATCTTGTTCAACCATAAAATGAAATTTTTGAATTTAACACAAGGTTAGTTTTTATGCATCTTTGAAGAACAAGTTTACGAATATGAAAACAATTATTAAAGGAATCTTTATAAACTTTGAAATTATCCATAAATGCTTCTAGGATATGCTTAATATAATATGAAAATATGCTAACCATACATTTTATGAAAAGTTGTTGGGGCATTGTAAAGACCAAATGGAATGCGACTATATGTGAATAGACACATAAAAGTCGTCCTTTCTTGATCTTTTGGAGCAATTACAATATGAAAATGACCTGAATAAAAATAAAGGAAACAATAGCAAGGGTGATTAGTTAACCATTCAAGCATTTGATAAATTAAAGGTAAAAAGAAGTAGTCCTTGCAGGGCATAACATTTAATTTTCAATAATCTATACAAACCATTTACCCATTTTGAACACGAGTGGGAACTAACTAATGATTATGATTTTACACAATAGTTATTCCAGTATTTTAAGAAACTACTTGATCCAAGCTAACCCAGTAGTTATTTGAAATAGGGTAAATCACTCAAACTTTAAGAAGTTTGAGGACCTCTTTCTTCCTTACATTTATCATGGGAAGGTTCAATATTTTTTGTAGTTAATGTGAAGGTTTTGCTCCCTTTCAAGTAAGATACAATGAATGCATATAGATTGGCTAATTCCTTTAATATTTGCAATTATCTAACCAATAGCTATCTTATGCTCCTTAAGGAACTACACAAGCTTTTTTCTTTATGGTGCTCTAAGTTTACTAGAAATGATCACTAGCAATGTTTTTTGGTATCCAAGGAACACTCACTGGAGTTGATTAGGGAAATTCTTTAAATCGGGAATAGGACCTGCAAAATAGAAGGTAAACATCTTTCCTTAGAAATTAGTAACGTAATATAAGGAATGTTACTTGACTATTGTAACTTTGAAAAATCATTTAACTCTACAACAATTTCTTACAAATTGGTACTCAAGGCTAACTCTTTAGTCACTTTCTCAAAATGTTACTTATGGAAACTTCTAATCCATCTTTTCCATCAAGTTCAAAAAATTCATATGCTAAGGAATCAATCATATTAATAAAATAAATAGGATTATTATCGTCAGGATATCTCATAGCATTATAAATATTAAATTTAGTAATTTCACCATCAAATTCCATGCCACAATGAATATCTATCATAGTCTTAGATTTCTTAGAATAGTCTTCCTAACAAAGTAAGAGTGGTTTGATTGCCATTTTTATATCAAACATATAGAAATCAATAAGGAAAAATGAATACACCCTTAGGATAAGCATTAGATATATCAACCAATTGAATCACAACATTAGTTTTATTCAAAGGTCCAAGTTTCAAAGAATCATATATAGAATATGTAATGACATTGATAGAAACTCCTAAATCTATCATGGCCTTCTCAAATCTAGTATTACCTATACTCTTACCTTTCTGTCACATCCTTTAAGTTTCTATTTCCTTTTAATTGTACACAGTTCTTTATGGAATTTAGCATAATGAGATACTTGTTTAATAGCATCAAAAATTGGAATATTTACCTCGCACCTATGAAAAGTCTCATATAAATATTTATTTCACTCAAAGTTTCTAGATTCCACTAAAGCTTGAGTAAAAAGGGGTACTAGTTTATATTTAGAAAGAGGTGAAAACTTATGCTTAAGTACATCATCTTCATTAGAATAGTTTTCCTTTTCTTGCTTTGAAGATGCAAGGATTGCCTTCACTAGAGTCTCAACCTCTTTACCAATTCTTAAAATAAGTGCACTTGCATTTTTTTTCTTGGATTTAGTACCATTTGGGATGATAATTTTCTTTATTTTTGTCGACTTGACTAATTATATTTTCCCTCTGATTTATCTAATTGTCCAAACCTTGGATATTGGCCTTTGTCTTTTTGTTGAAATTGTTTCACCTCCTATTGAAATTGCAAAGTATTAGTAACAAAAAATTTGACATTATCTTTTAAACCCTAGTAATATAAGCAGCCATTCCTTCTAGACAAGAACTAGCACAAACTTCTAACTTAGATTGTTTTGAGTTGTGAGCTATTTTACTTGTGAATCCCTATAGTTAAAATTGGGGTAACCCCCTCATCTTGGGTTAGATGTGTTCAAATAGGGATTATACATCCTTTGCAGTTGTCTAAGAAAACCACTCGCCATATTCACTTACTCAATGGGCTCTTCTTGGAGAGTTAGGCATATATCGATTAGATGCCCTATTATTGAACAAATCCCACATGCCTTCACCATTTACATATTGCCTATAGCCATTTGATGAACAAGAAAAGTTAGACTCACAATTTGATGTTCAAAGGAGGAAATATTTACCTCGTTAGTATGCTTTGTGATATCCACAAATTTAATTTCGTTAAATGCAAGCATACACTATTGTTATTAAGTAATAAAAATCTATAAACAAGTATAAAGAATTGATCTCATTAGGATTGATGTTATTGACTATTACACTTAAACAAATATGTACCCCAACTAAATGGTCCGAATTAGAGATTGATTGAGAATACAATAACATAAATTAAAGAAAATTGTAATTTAGAGAAAGCAAGAGTAATTTAAAATCAGTCAATTAATTACGACCTAGGAATTCCAATTTCATCATAATTAATATACTCTAAATTATCTATCTCTTTAATCTAGAAATTATAACTCTAATTACCATTTGATATACCCAAAATTATGTACTAGTATTTCCTAAGGTCTAATAGAAATACCTTTGAATACTAACCCACTATATTCCTATGTAAATTAAAATACCTAAAGATTCATAAAGTTTTGTGGCCTTCAATTAAAGATTACATAAACCATGTTAAGCATATTCATATTTCACATGCATTCCATGGTTCTCTATATAATGAACTAGACAAACAAATTGCATCACAATGTCATTATGATTAACAAATTATCTAATTGGTGATTAGGTAATTAGAAACATTAAGAATAGTGTAAAAACTTAATTAAGAAAAATAATCTATTGATTAAATAGAGTATACATCTCAAAGGTTCATAATTTGGCTACATTGTAGCCTTAGAAAACAAACTAGTTCATGAAAGAAAACATAAAAACAAATAAGAAAGGGGAAAAAAAACTCATGTTGGAGATAGAACGAGAGCTACTACTAAGAGAGAGCCTAAGCTCTTCTCTAAATTCATAGCCCAAGGGTCTTTTTATGGTTGAATTAGGTTATTTCTTCCCACTTGTAATTTAAAAAATGACTTATCACTCCGACATAGCAACACCAATAAGCTAGTGTCTTGATGCTAAAGACTCAAGTTACAGACTGATTCTCTTCATCCTGGCATCTCGATGCGAGGATTCTACCATTGTGACATTGGAGCTTCTGGATTCCAAGTATGACTAAGTTACTCTAGCATTGCAACACTGAGATTCACTGTCATGATGCTAAAACTTCTGCTTAGATTTCTATAATTCTTGCTCCTTTAGTTCAGTCATCTCCAAATTTTTACTTAAGTTTTCATCTTCTTTTTACCTATAAAAAAACACAATCACATGTAAAGCTGAAAAAAAATTTACTCTAAGATTAATAAAAATATAAGACAAAGGTATCAAAATAATGAGTATAAAACCCATTCATCACTTTGATGGAGGCTCATGCATAGTGCCAAATTGTTGAGAATTGGTTGCCATATTTGCAATCAAGTTTCTTGTAGCCTCAAGAGTTTTATCCCTCATAGCTCCTCCACTAGTGGCATCAATCATGTTCCTATTAATAGGTAGAAGGCTGCCATATAAATATTCAATAATTAACTCTTTTTGAATTCTTGTTAGGCACTATTTTCCAAAAACAACCTCTTCATCTCTTTTTAGGTGGTAATACACTTGGAGGGTAGATAATAGAGTCAGTCCTTAGTCTAATCATTCAAAAAAAGGGGAAGGCTCTTAATTTAATTTGCTTTTTAGTCACTCTTGTTGGTTATATACTCATACATACCACATTAAATTCCTTTATATGCTTACGAGAGTCTTCACCTATAAGACCAAGAAAAGTGGGTAAGAGATGTATTAGTCTATATTTTAATTGAAAAGTAGTACTAGCATCTAAAGTATGGAATGTTATGCATAAAGATTGTTGATTCAAATCCAGGGTGGCAAGCTCTTTCAAAGATTTATTTTTAGCAATGAATTCTTCTTCTAAATTAGAATTGCTAGCAAATAGGGAATCAAGAGCTAGATTAATCCCTTTAAAATTTATCAAAGCTCCCTTCATTGACCTGCACAAAGTTCTATCTACTTTTGGATTGTAATGCAAATCACCTTAATTAGAAGATTGAGTTACAATCATAAACAATCAAGAAAAATCTAGAGTAATGAGAATAAATAAAAATTCTATGCTAAAACATAAACAAACAAGGAGATTTTTCTTGAAAATTTAAAGAATGAAATAAGGATCACAAGAAGCATAAAAAAATAACTAGAATCACTCACCAACAATGGCACCAAAATTTTGTGTGTTGTCATAAGCAACTAGGCAAATAGAATGTCGCGCCCCCAATTTAAGAGAACACGATTAATAACATACGTTTACAAGTTCTCCAATATAACCAAGCATTTAAGCCAAGTCTTTATACACATATTACAATAGAAGCAGGGATCTTGCCTGTGGCATTTAGAAAATACTCTAGAATACAAGTGTAAAATAATTTAAACACTGTGAGCCTTGGAAGCAATGTAGGTTCACCCAAAGAGAATTACACCTAGTTGATCACGTAGCTATAGGACCAAACTCTGTATCCTTATCTGAAAAAAATGTAAGTATCATGTAGTGAGTTTGACAACTCAATGAGTAGATAATACTTCTTATGACCTCTTAAGTAAACATTTGGATGTACTCATATATTAAAAATTATCACATAGAAAATTATAGTTCGAAAGTACATCCATATGGGACCCGTATTTTAAATATTCTCAATACAAAGGATATTCATATATTCAAAACTATTTACTGTAATGTATGATCATTAAACAAATGTTGTTATGCATCAAAATATTTCACATGAAAACATTAGGAGGATCCCATATGAGAACCACTATATCAGAGTTTAGGGCCTTTCGTACTTCGGTGGTGTAAGATTTGTTTAAACTCAGCATCTCAGCTAAGGTTTGTCCTACCACCATTTAAGAGGACACGCAAAAGGACTCTACTATGGGCAATTTCTCAAGCACAAAGAAAGGGAGGGAAAATCACATATCATATAGTCGGCATCTTGCCCAGATAGGAGACATCCCACTCTCCTTCACATATCATATCCCGTGTGTTGATCGTCACACAAGATTAACACCACCCTTGTTAGTTGAGGTGTTAAGCTGCACCAGGGCTAACATTACATGTTGTTACCAAACAATGTTTCCAATAAGATTCCTCCATAGAAATCATTATTTACACATATGGCATATTGTTCAAAAGAGAGGTTTTAGTATAAATTCAAAATTTTCAGTTTCAATATAATTCCTCTGTCAGAAATTTTCCAATCAAGGTTATCACATATATATGTTTTTTTCAAAGCAATATTATAGTTTTACATATCAATGCCATGTGCACAATATATTTCCTTTATTATATGATGAGCAATACATTTCAAATCACATATTCAATGAGTTCAACAATCCATTTTTTAAAACCATACTCTTCTTGAACTATATACCAGATTGTGAACAATTCAGATAATTTAATCAATTTCAGAGACATATAAAATTATAAATAACTTGTAAACATAATCAATTAAACATTTAAAGTTTAAGAAGAGCATATGGTAAGTCATAGAAAGAATTATTTACTCACAAAGATAGGGTTCCAAATTGGACAACCCCAAAATTCACGTTTCCAGTCCAAATTTGGTCAAATAGACCCCAAAAATGAGTTCAGGGAGTCCAAAAACCTAGGAAATAACTTTAGATTTGTGAAATTTGAGATCTAGGAGCTCGGTCAACGCAAGTCAATGCATCAGGGTTGCTGGGCCACGCGCTGCTGGGGTTGTACGTGCGATTCACGAGCTGACGAAGAATCGACGCGTGGGGACAAGTGAAAGGTAGCTTTGGCCTGAAATTTGAGATCCTAAGGTTTTGGCACTTGCTGGATCCATCTACGATGTTAGTTTTTGGGTTTGAGAACCATAGATAGGAGTTTCGGGGATTACCTCTTTAGGTGATTTTTTCCTCTATTTTTCAGTCAATCTCCGGCTAATTTTCCAGAAACCAATTGGATGGATTCGTATATTTCTTCGTTTTGAGTTCGTTGACGATGGTGGTGTTGAAATCCGAGGTTCGAAAGTGCTAGAATTCTAGAGAAAAGTTTTGAGATTTCAGAAGAGAGAAATTAGGGAGGGAGAGAGAGAAATCTAAATTTTTCTAGCTCCTTGTGTGGCAGAGGCTCTTAAATATCATGTGGGACCATTATGCAAAAATTCAATTTTTTAGGGAGGTCCTTACAAATTTTCATTATTTACATTTTGACCCCTAAACTTGTAGAGAATTTCATTTTGGCCCCAAAACATAAATCCTCATATTATCTTTATAATTCTTCAACCTATGTGATAAATAAACATATTTTCAATGGTACTTATCTCCATTTTCATAATCCTCACTTTTAAATCAAAATTTTCTTTAATTTAGGATTTTCATTTATTTAGGATTTTCTCTGAGGGCTATTACATTCTCCCTTCCTTTAAGAAATTTGGTCTCTGAATTTCACATCCATATATACAATAAAAACTAATCTCATGATTCAAAAAGATATGGGTATCTAGCACGCATGTCATCCTTTCTTTCCCAAGTAGCCTCTTCAGAAGAGTGATTTTGCCATATCACTTTCATTGTAGGTATTTCTTTTGAACGCAATTTCTTTACTTGTTTGTCCACTATCGCTACTGGTTGTTCCTCATAAGTTAAGTTTTCCCCTAACTGAATCTGTGGGCATTGAATTACATGTGTGGGATCTGATAAATATTTTTGTAGCATAGACACATGAAATACTATATGAACATTACTCAATTCAGGTGGCAAAACCAAACGATAAGCTACTAGACCAATCCTATCAAGAATTTCAAACGGTCCTATGTACCGTGGACTTAAGTTCCTTTTCTTCTCAAATCTTACTACTCCTTTCATAGGAGATATCTTCAAGAAGACATGTTCACCTATGGCAAATTCCAATGGTCAACGTCTATTATCAACATAAGTTTTCTGTCTACTCTGGACTGTTAACAACCTTTCCTTAATTAACTTTACCTTGTCAAGTGCATCTTGTACCAAATCAGGCCCTAACATCTTAATTTTGCCCATCTCAAACCATCCGATTGGAGAATGACAACATCTACCATATAATGCCTCAAAAGGGGCCATTTTTAAACTGGCTTGGTAGCTATTGTTATAAGCAAATTCAACTAAAGGCAAGAATCTTTCCCATATACCTTGAAAATCTAGCATATATGCCAGAAGCATGTCTTCCAATATTTGGAGAGTTTGCTCAAACTGTCCATCTGTTTGAGAATGGAAAGTAGTATTGAGATTTAACTTCGTGGCCAAAGTTTCTTGGAAGGCTATCTAAAAATGGGCTGTGAACTGTGGTCCTTGATAAGAAATAATTGATATTAGCACTCCATGAAGCCTCACTATTTCATTTAAATAAAGATTTGCATATTTAGCTATGTTGTATGTGGTTTTCATTGGTAGAAAATGTGCTGATTTAGTCAACTTATCAATAATCACCCATATTGAATCAAACCCGTTTGGTGTCTGCGGTAGCCCTGTAATAAAATCTATAGTTATTCTTTCCTATTTTCATTTAGGTATCTCTATTTGTTGATGTAATTATGTAGGCCTTTGATGTTCTGCTTTTACCTGTTGGCAAGTTAAGCATCGAGAGATATAATCAACTATATCTTTCTTCATACCATCCCACTAGTAAATTTCTTTTAGATCTGTATACATTTTAGTTAAATCAGGATGAATGGTATATAATGATCTATGGGCTTCCTTTAAAATCTCTTTCTTGAGTTTTTCTTTATTAGGTACACACAATCGCTTGTCCAATCTCAAGATTTCTTCAGAGTCTACAATAAATTCAACATCACTACCATGTTTCACCTCTTTAATTTTTTTACATAAATAGGCATCCTTTTCCTGTGCTTTTTTCACTTGCTCAATCAAAGACGATTGAAACTGTATATGGACCAATAGTATCCCATACTCCTTTACTTCCAATACTATCCCATGACTTTCTAATTTATGCATTTCTTTAACCAATGGTCTCCTTACCACTGTGATATGAGCCAAACTACTCATAGATTTCTTACTTAATACATCAGCCACTACATTGGCCTTACCTAGATGATATAGTATTGTACAGTTGTAATCTTTAAGTAATTCCATCCATAGTATTTGTCTCAAATTAAGATCTTTTTGTTGAAAAATGTATTTGAGGCATTTATGATCTGTATAAATTTTGCATGTCTCACTATACAGATAATGCCTTCAAATTTTGAGAGTAAAAATTACTGCTGCCATTTCCAAATCATGAGTTGGATAATTTTGCTAATGTGGCTTCTGGATGCATATGCAATGACTCGACTATGTTGCATCAATACACACCCTAAACCAATTTTCAATGTATCACAGTATATCGTGTATCCTCCACTACCTAAAGGAATAGATAGTATTGGCACTGTAGTCAAACATTTCTTAAGTTTTTGAAAACTTTTTTCACATTCTTCTAACTAGTCAAACTTTATTCCTTTCCTTGTCAACCTTATCAAAGGAGCAACTATTCTTGAAAAATCTTTAACAAATCTGCAATAATAGCCTGCTAAACCAAGCAAACTACGAATTTTTGTAATTGTGGTAAGGCGGGGCCCTTTCTGCACCACTTATACCATTTTAGGATCAACTTGAATACCATCCTTGGTAACTACATACCCTAAGAAAGTAACACTACTGAGCCAAATTTTACATTTTGAAAACTTAGCATACAACTGGTGTTCTCTTAGGGTTTGTAAAGCTATCCTTAAATGTCATTCATACTCCTCTAAACTCCTTGAATATACCAGGATATCATCTATGAAAACAATAACAAACTGATCTAAGAAAAGTTTAAATACTTTATTTATCAAATCCATGAATGTAGCTGGGGTATTTGTTAAACCAAATGGCATTACTAAGAATTTATAGTACCCATACCGAGTCTTGAAAGCAGTTTTCAGAATGTCCTCATCCCTTATCCTCAATTGATGATACACAGATCTCAAATCAATTTTTGAAAAACATTGAGCACCTTGTAGCTAGTCAAATAAATCATCTATACGAAATAATAAATACTTATTATGTACTGTCACCTTATTCAACTATCTGTAATCGATACACAACTGTAGCGATACATCTTTTCTTTTCACAAATTGGACTAGAGCACCCCAAGAAGAAGTATTAGGGTGAATAAATCCTTGTCTAACAAGTCTTGTAACTAATTTTTCAATTCTTTAAGTTTGGTTTATGCCATTCTATATGGAGGTATAGACACTGGTTGGATTTTTGGAAGTAAATCAATACCAAACTTAATTTCTCGTTCTAGGGATAACCCTGGCAATTCCTCAAGAAACACATCAGAAAATTCCCTAACCACTGGAACCTGCTCTATATTGGTGTACTTCATAACAACATCTTGGACCACTACTAAATACCTATGGCATCCTTTTTGTAATAACTTACGAGCTGTTAGAGTAGAGATTAAATTACTAGGTACCTCACTATGATCTCCTTGTATCAAGAAGGGAGATTCTTTAAGAATATTAAACTTAATCACCTAAAGGTGACAGTCTAAAATGGCATGGCATGATGACAACCAATCCATTCCCAGTATTACATCAAAGTCTACCATATCTAGAACTATCACATCTGTAAGAGTCTTCTTATCTCCTATCAAAATCTCATACAATTTATATACATCATTTACTAGTAAGAATTCTTCCATTGGAGTAGCAACTATAAAAGAAAATGTAAACTAGTAGGATCTCTACCCAATTTTTTAGCAAAACAGGGTGATATATAAGAATGAGTAGAACTAGGATCGAACAATACATATGCTCTATAGGAACATACTGATAATGTACCTGTCATAATTGCATTTGAGGCCTGAGCATCCTATCTTCTCAGGGAAAAAACTCAGGCTTGTTCTCACCCTCAACTTCCTGATTCTCTACCAGTACCGCCACTACTTGCTTAAACTGAAGCTGCTATATTTGATCATGCTGGTACAGATGCAGGGGGTGAAGTTGCCTGTACTGATACTTGACTCAAATTTTATAATTGTGGATAATTTTTCATCAAATGACCTACTTGTCCACACTTAAAACATGCACCAGATTCTCTGTGACACTGTCCAGTATGAGGCCTTCTACAAATGAGACATAATGGAATCGGTTTTGAATCCTGTTAACTAGTAGGTCTCATATTTCTTTGAATCATTATTTGCTTATTGATATTGACTAATGTCTGTTTAGAGCTACCAAATCCTGTTTAAGTTAAATGCTGTGAATGTAAAATCTTGGTCCTCTGACATTAGGATTATAACTAGTTTGAATATTACTATCTCGATCTCTTTTTCTTTTCCTTAAACCTTCTATGTCTACTTGCTCTAGTGTTTTCATCATTCTAGCACAATCTACAACTGCTAAGTAAGTTGAAAAATGGTTCATCTAAGGACCCACCGATTTAATCAATGGACGTATCAATCTCAAAAGAAATCTTTTAATTCTATCTTTTTCAGTAGGAACTAGATATGGTGCATATCTAGACAATCGAGTAAAACAGATGTCATATTCAGAAACTGTCATGTTCGGCGTTTGTCTTAATTCTTTCAATTCTCTGGCCCTCTTGTCCCTTTCACTCAGGTAGGAAATGATTCATAAATGCTTCCTTAAATTCATCTCACTCCATTGGTGGTAAAGTAACTGCTTTTCCTTGTACAAGAGTTTCAAACCAAATTTGGGCCACATCTGATAGTTGAAAGGACACTAGTTCAACATATCTTATAGTGGAACACCCCAAAGCTTTGAGAACTCGTTCCGCAACATCAATAAATATCTGACCTAGAGAAATTCGGGGTTTCAACTTAAGGAATTGCGGTAATGTCACCTCAATCCCTATAAACTTTTCTTCTTGTTCAGTTGGTCTTTCCAGTTCTTGCGCTTCAAGAGTATTTCCTTATGGCTGGTCATCCCTTCTGCCCTGTTCTACTATAAATCCAGTTAATGTCTCTAAACTTCTATGTATGCTAGCAATCATATCAGTTTTTCTATCATGTGGCTTCTGAAGGGGTTCAACTCTCTCCTCAAAGACTTTATCAGATACATGAACCTATTCATCATGTCTTAGGGTTCTCATAACCCGTGCACGCCATCTGCCTCTACCTCTTCCTCTAGGTCAGCCTCTACCACGACCTATTTATACTAGAATTGTAGATTGTGTAGACTCTTCTGTAGAGGGTGCACGACCTACAGCTTCTCTAGTAACTACTCTAGTTCTTAGCAGCATCATAGACTATACAAAATAAAACAACTTTTAAGATACCATAATATTCAATCAACCTTATACTAGGAACTTTACCAAACTTAGAATAAAAAGGAAGTTAATATCTTACAGAATCCCTCAGCAGCACCTGAAGTATAAATATGTCCAACTCATATCTATATACTAAAGGTCCTACTAAATATTTCTTTACTTTGATAGCCACAGAAAAATCTAATACTCTGATACCAACTTGTCATGCCCCTAATTTAAGGGAACACGATTGTCATGAGAAGCAGATAACTTTAATGTTATTCTATTTCGTACTTGTTTCAAGTATATCACATATTAGTATTAATAACATACTTTTACAAGTTCTTCAATATAACCAAGCATACAAGCAAGTCTTTATATACATATTACAGCAGAAGCAGGGATTCTACCTGTTGCGTTCAGAGCATACTCTAGGATACAAGTATAAAATAATTTAAACACTATGATCCTTGGAAGCAACGTAGGCTCACCCAGAGAGAACGACACCTAGCTGATCACGTAGCTGCATGACCAAACTCTGTATCCTTATCTGAAAAAAATGTAAGTATCATGTAGTGAATTTGACAACTCAGTGAGCAGATAATACCTCTTATGACCTCTTAGGTCAACATATGAATGTACTTATATATTAAAATTTATCACATAAAAAATTATAGTTTGAAAGTACATCCATATGGAACTTGCATTTCAAATATTCTCAATACAAAAGATATTCAGATATTCAAAACCATATACTGTATTGTATGATCATTAAACAAATGTTGTTATGCATCAAAATATTTCACATGAAAATATTAGGAGGATCCCATATTAGAACCACCATATCAGAGTTTAAACCCTTCCGTACTTTGGTGGTATAGGATTTGCCTAAACTCAGCATCTTAGATAATGTTTGCTCTACCACCATTCAAGAGGACACGTGAAGGGACTCTAATATGGGCAATTTCTCAAGCACAAATCAAGGGAGGACAAATCACATATCATATAGTCGGCATCTCGCCTAAGGCTAACATCACATATTATTAGCAAACAGTGTTTCTAATAGGATTTCTACACAGAAATCATTATTTACACATATGCCATATTGTTCAAAACAGAAGTTTTAGTATAAATTTAAAATTTTTAGTCTCAATATAATTTCTCTGTCAAAAAATTTTCAATCAGAGTTATCACATATATATGCTCTTTTTCAAGGCAATCTTATAGTTTTACATATCAATGCCATGTGCATAATATTTTTTTTACCATATGATAAGAAATACATTTAAAATCAAATATTCAATGAGTTCAAAAATCCATTTTTTAAAACCATACTCTTCTTGAACTATATACCAGATTGTAAACAATTCAAATAATTTAATTCATTTCAGAGACATATAAAAGTATAAATAACTTGTAAACATAATCAATTACATATTTAAAGTTCAAGAATAGCATATAGTAAGTCATAGAAAGAATTATCTACTCACAAAGATAGGGTTCCAAGTTGGACAACCCCAAAATCTACGTTTCTAGTTAAAATTTGGCCAAAGATACCCCAAAAATAAGTTTGGAGGGTCCAAAAACCTAAGAAATTGCTCCTGATTCACAAAATTTGGCCTCTGAGAGCTCGATCAATGCATCAGGGTTGTTGGGCCATAAGCTACATGCACCGCTACAGGGGTTGTACATGGAATTCACGCGCCGAAGAAGAACCGGCACGTGGGGGCAAGTGAAAGGTAGCCTCGGCTTGAAATTTGAGATCCTAAGATTTCGACACCTGCTGGATCCATATACTATGTTAGTTTTTGGGTTTGAGAACCATATATAGGAGTTTCAGGGATTACCTCTTTATGTGATTTTCCCTCTATTTTTTGGCCAATTTTCAACCAATTTTCCAGAAATCAATCAGATGGATTCATAGATTTTTTCGTTTTGAGGTCATTGGCGTTGGTGGTGTTGAAATCCAAGGTCCAGAAGTGCTAGAATTCTACGGAGAAGTTTTGAAGTTTTGGGAGAGAGAAATTAGGGAGGGAGAGAGAGAAATCCAAATTTTTCCATCTCCCTGTGTGGCAAAGGCTCTTAAATATCACGGGGGACTATTATGCAAAAATTCAATTTTTGAAGGAGGTCTTTACAAATTTTCATTATTTACATTTTGACCCCTAAACCTTTAGGGAATTTCGTTTTGGCCCCGAAACATAAATCCTCATATTATCTTTATAATTTTTCAATAAATGTGATAAATAAACATATTTTCGATGGTACTTATCTCCATTTTCATAATTCTCACTTTTAAATCAAAATTTTCTTTAATTTTTAGGATTTTCTCTAAGGGCTATTACATAAAACCTATACTACTTAAACTATATGTAGTAGTGTAAGTAAGGATCATTTCAATGGAGAGTGGCTATTTTGAGTATAAAAAAAAGGCTAAAAGAAAAAAAAGAAATCATTCAAATTGAAGTATCAAAATAAATCAAAAGAACATTGGTCTAAGTCAACATTAACCATCAGAATTTTACTATTGATCATTGATGCCAGTACATATCAATTTACACTTTGAATATTCATGGTCAAAACTATTTTCCTATTTGTCCTTAGTTGTAGTTAATTAGATAATAAATGATCTAATTAACCCTAACTACTAAACAACTCAAGAGAAGCGCTAGAGATTTAATCTAGCAGTAACCTTAAAAATTAGAAAGATTGATGACTAAACAACTCAAGCACAAGTGGTAGAATTTTATTTTTTCAAATATTCTTCTTAAGATCCAATAATTATTGATGGAGTAAATAACTAAATCTTAGATGCTTTATAGATTAGAGGGATAAAAAAAGTATGAATTTGATATCTAGCCTTGCTATATTATGTTGTATTGAAAAATTGTGACTACTTGGAATTAAAGATTTGTTTAATTTTATTTTTTAGTTCAAGGAGATCCTAGCAGTTACCAACAAGGATAGATAGCTTACTAATAGCATAACCTATATAAGTGGTAAATGGTGGCTTTCAAATTGTAATTTTGAACTTGGACCTCTTCCATACTACAACCACAACTTTCATTAATAAGATTGTCCTATATTATGTTATTCTTCAGAAAACATGGTACTAAGTAAGAAAATAAGCATTAGGAACTCTTAAGTGTAGCTCGATTAGTAATAAGTTCAATTTGAGTTAAAAACTATAGTTTAACCAGTGTTGTTAAAGGAAGGAAAAACATAAGTAATGTTTCTCTAAGTGTTTGGTACTAACAGGAGTGGGTTTAGCTAATAAGAATCAAAGCACTTCATTTATAAAATTTATATTTGATTCTAGCTGTCAGTAAATTTTTTTTATCGTTGTGTGCCCTCATTGAAACTTCTGGCATACCCTAATTTTAGAATGGAACAGCTTTCCCTCACCTTAAACTATTATGAACAGAAAAAAAAATTAATTATTGTTTTATTCCAAAAAAAAAATCTATATGTCATAATTTTGTCATAAAACTTTATAAAAAACATTTTTAAATGGTACTTAACTTTTTTCCTTCTTAAGAATTGATTTATTTAACTCTAGAATTATATTTTGGTTCAACAATTTTACATATTGTTACCAATGCAAAAAAAAGAATGTTGTCTATCAAATTTTTCTTTATCAAAAGTTTATAATCTCTAAATAAAGAAAGAAAAAGAAGAAACCATAAGCCAGAAAATAATGATGTGAATGCATTTTGGTTTTTTTTCCCTCTCTAAAATAATGTTCACAAAATAACCTGATCTTGATCACCTTTTATAAATCTTTTGCATTTGACTTTTCCTTACCATAATCTCATCACAGAAAAATGAGTTACGACCTTTTCTTTTTGATTTATCATTGGAATGTTCTGTTTTCTAAATATAAATTGTAAGTTTATTTTAGAAAATGACAAAGACATTTAAAAAAAACAGTGAGATAAGATCTCACCTAAGAAGAACATACCTTCATATATATAGCTATGATACTTTAAAAAAATGTTCTTTTCTCGTCTTTTTTTTATCTCTATCACAAAAAATTATTTATATAATAAATTTCTATTGAAATTTCTTCAAAGTTGGTTATTTAAGTCAAATAATGTAAGAGAATGTGCTAGTTCACCATTAGAAAAAAAAAACACACCACTTTTAGAATGGTTATATTAAATGTATGTCTTTCGTTCAGAATGAAAATTTCAAGAAAATAAAATTGAAGGTAACTTATACACACACACACACACAGAGATATATATATATATATATATATATATATATATATATATATATATATATATATATATATATATATATATATATATTTCAAAATTATTTAAAACTTTAAAAATCTAATGGTCTCAATTTATTTTATTTTAAATTTTTGATATGATATTGGTTTAATATGACTATAAATTAATCTATAATTGATTATGATAATATTGTATCCAGACCAGCCTAACCTACAGAGCCAATTATGTCTCAAGGCCCAGCTTATATTGACTTGATAGAACAAGCATCGCTATTAACTATTTGACCATGTCATCTAATTGAACATGAGAATTGCTCCATGATTCTTAAAGACTAATCTAAACTAAATTCCTTAAACAAGACATTTATTGAAATACCCTTTGAGTAGTTATTAGACCAACTTTATAAATTAGGACCATCCTATTCCATGAGGTACGTATGATTCTACTACATTTTCTCATACAATCTTTCTAAGATATTCTCTAACTTAACATCAAAGTCTTCGTTAGAGCCCTTAGCTCTAGTATAATGCTAACTCTTTCATCCACTGCAGCCTGACACAAAGCACAATAGTTTCATTGTACAACCTATGAACCATTCACCAATTGGCATCACATATGGGTAATTCCACTTTTCTAATGGTAAAAGCTTTTATTTTTGGATTCTCTTATTTTTTTTATTGAGAGTTATAAGGCCAGTTATAAGATTTACTACCAATGGTAAGCAAGGGAATGGAGAGGCTGAAAAGAAAGAAAAGCAAAGATAATAGTAGCTTGGATGAAAGGAAGGAAGAACAAAGAGAAATAGTAGCTCCAAGGGTTTTGTCGCAAGTCACATTTTGGTGTTAGATGCTCGTGTGATATTAGTTGAGTTACAGTATTAGCATTAAAAGCATGATCAACTCAAGAAAAAACAAGGAAGGAAAGGAGATTGGGAAAGAAGCTATAGGATGGGACCCTCTACCCATCAAATTGGAAAGAGAAGCCTTTAAGCTAAGTTGAGCCATAGGGCTAATTAGATTAGGTAAAAAATGATGGAATGAGCCAAAATGAAGAGGTGTAAAGTTAATAGAGGTTAAGGTTGAGGTTAATTAAGAAACCTAAGTTAGTAGTTGAGAAGTAAAAGTTTGGAGATAAGGAATTATTGAAAGAAAATAAAAACAAAACACTCTTCCCAAGGATAACTGACTTACTTCACTCGAGAGGTAGATTCCACTACATGTCCCTATCCCACCAGAGTATTAGGGAGCTCAATATGTCCTACTTATATTCCTTAACTTGTTCCTCTTTGGGCACTCGACAAGTTTCATAGAACAACAAAAATATGCCCACCTCTACCATAATTTTCTCTAACATATGCAACTTATCATCAATCTCCTCAATAACCACTTGCCCAAATAACCAAATACTACCTCTACAAAAAACAATACACACCTAACATCAATTAGCCTTGCATCCTATACCCTAACACAATTAGTGTTTTAGTCACTAGTGGGTCACACTTTCCATCCTCAAGGAACTACTATTGGATCACATAACATTTCTTCTCCCTAAAGACCTAACTAATAACCAATTTCATATATCCTACCTATTTAGATCTTTATGATGGGATTAACAACCATATAGAGCATTTAGAGGCTTTTTGTTCATCTATCCTAGCCACTCGAACTTCTAATGTAAATGACTCTGAAGCTGTTAAAAAAGGTTGTGAAATTTATGCCACGTTGAAGGAGTCAATTTTGTTAGGACTTTGCTGCTTTTTTGTTTTGAAGTTGCTAATTTCTTGCTTATATGATGTAGCAAAAGTTTCTATAATTTAGTTGTTATTAAGTTGTATAAATAATGATCCCATGGCTAAATAAAAGTGGTCTTTTGTAGTCTTGAAAAAATAGCCTTTTCCTTTTATTTCATGCTTTAATTCACTAAGTAACCTACAAATTGGTATAAGAGCATTCTTTATCTTATGGGAACAGTACAAAAAATAATAATAATATGCAAGCTAAAACCTCTTTTAATGTTAGAGCCCCTCCAACATTCAATGGCCTAAACTATCGAGTTTGGGCAGTAAGAATGGAAGCTTATCTTGATTCCAATGACATGTGGGAAGTTGTTGAATAGGAGTATAAAGTTCCACCTCTTCTAGACAGTTTAACTATTGTACATATTAGAAATCAAAAGCTAGAGCAACCTTGTTTACAACAATTTCACCCACTATCTTCACCAAAATAATGATGTTAAAAATAGGCAAGGAAATTTAGGATTTTTTGAAGCAAGAATATGAAGGAAATGAAAAGACAAAAGGGATGCAAGTGCTGAATTTTATTCGAGAATTTGAGATCTAAAAGATGAAAGAATATGAAACAATCATGGAGTAGTTTGATAGACTTCTCAGTATTATTAACAAAGTAAGATTCCTTGGTGCTTTTTTAATTGACTCTAGAATTGTTCAAAATATCCTTATCGTTATTCCTGAAGAGTTTGAGGCTACGATTACATATTTAGGAAACTTAAGGATTTGTCAAGCATTACCTTGGCAGAATTGTTAAATGCATTACAGGCACAAGAGCAAATGAAACTTATGAGGCATGAAGGTTTAGTGGAGTGAGCTTTTCAAGTGAAATCTTAGAACTATAATTATGTTAGAAACAAGGAAAAAAGGAAGAACAACATCAAATTTGGAAATTCTACAAGTAACAAAAAGGGTTAAAGCAGCAATACCCAAGTCTTTCCTTTTTGCTCCTATTGCAAAAAAACCAATCATTCACAAAAAAATGTTGGTGGAAGCCATATGTAAAATGTCATAATTGTGGGGAATTAGGACATATAGATAAGATATGCAAGTCTAAATAGTAACAAGAAAAAGATAAGGTTGCTGAGGATCAACCCCTAGAAAAGCAATTGTTTGCAACATCATGTTTTGTCACCAACAGCTCTATAGAAAGTTGGCTTATAGATAGTGGTTGTATAAACCATAATACTTATGATCGAAAGCTATTTAGATAGCTTGAAAAAACTCATATTTCCAATATTACAATTGGAAATAGAACACGGATTGCAACAAAAGGAAAATGAATAGTGGCAATTAAAAGCCATGCATATTTGAAATTAATTTTTGATGTAATATATGTTCTTAAAATTAATCAAAACCTTTTAAGTGTCCCTTAGTTGCTAGAAAACGGTTATAAGGTGTTGTTTGAAGACAAAAACTATGTGATCAAAGATACAAATGGCACAATAAATTATGTGAACCTTGTAGTGTGGTAAGGGTGATTATCGAGTGAATATCGGTAAAGTCCCACATTGGCTAGAATACCACTAAGTGGGGGGTATATAAGACCTTAGACACCCTTACCCCAACAGTCTGGCTTTTGGGGATGATTACTCCTAAAGGCATTTCCCTTGTATCATGTGGTATCAGAGCTTTGACTCCTTGAAATTCGATTGGTGTCCTATCTTTTATTCTTCTACTTGTGTTTTAGAGTTGTTCTTATTCTTCTACCTTTCTTTAGATTAGATTAGAGCCCTAGTTTTAGTCAATTTCCTTTTTCCTAGTTATAGGATAACTCATTAAAAAAAAAGAGTTATAGTTTTAGTCAAATTTTTTTCTAGTTATAGTTTAATTCCTCAAAAACACAAAAAAAAAGTCCTAATCCAATTTGGTTTCTTGAATATAAAAAAAGAGCAAAAACAATTGTTCCAAAAAATTTGCCAAAAAAAAGCGAGTAGAAGTTCAAAAAAAAAATAGAGGAGAAATTCATCTAAAAAAAGAAAAATAGTATAAATTCATTAAAAAAAAGGAAGCCGAAAATAGCATACTGGTTCTACTATCCCTCATTTTTTCAAATTTAGTTCCTAGGGTTGTCATAGTCTAAAATTTTGTACTTATCATTCTTAATTCATGTGTTTCCTTTGATAAACTTGTTGATTAGGTTCTTGTTTAAGAGTTTTAAGGAAAAGAGAGTAAAATTGAGTGCAAATACATAAGATTTGTGAGACAAACATGAGCAGTGAAAGAGATCTACTTGAAATCAAACCTAAGCATACCAAATAGATATGGTTGATGAGGAAAAAGGAGAATATTCAGATGGTGAAGGATTTGGGTCAAGAAAGGAAAGAAGGATAACTCTTAGGCGTGATAGTGGTTTGGGAAGCATCAAAATGAATATTCCTACATTCCAAGCTAAAGGTGATCCTAAAGTTTACTTGGAGTGGGAGAGGAAGGTGGAATATATGTTGAGTGTCATGCCTATACTGAGGAGAAAAAGGTAAAGCTAGTTGTTGTGGAGTTAATTGACTATGCTAGTATTTGGTGGGATTAATTAGCAATTAATAGATGAAGAAGTGGTGAGAGGCCTATTCGATCGTAGAAAAAGATGAAAATTGTTATGAGAAAATGGTTTATTCCTAACTATTACTATAGGACTTGCTCAGAAAACTACAAAACTTGCATCAAGGATCTATGCGTGTAAAGGATTACTATAATGAGATGGAGATGGTCATGATGAAAGCTAATATTGAGGAGGATAGGAAGGCTACAATGGCAAGGTTTATTGACAGTTTGAGGAAAGAAACTACAAATGTAGTATATATGTACTATTATGTGGAGATAGAGGATCTACAACATAAAGAAATTAAAGTTGAGAAGCAATTGAAGGTTGGAGCATCTTATAAATGTGGCTCCATTCTTAAAACTCCATGAAAGTTGAATTGGCAAGACAACCAAGAGGGTGCTACTAGGCCAAAAGAAGAGGGCAAGAGGAAGAGTTTAGTTATAGCCCTTAACCCCAAGGCCAAGGTGAGAGTTCTACTTCTATTAGAGCACGAGATACAAAAATGTTTTAAGTGTCAAGGGTTTGGGGATATTGCATCACAGTGTCCTAACAAGAGAACCATTATTCTTCTTGATTATGGAGGTATGGAAAATGCACATTCTAGTGATAATGAGATGCCACTATTAGAGGATTACAGTGATGTAAAGATTGGTGAACTAGTGCATGGAGAAGTATTGGTTACTCGACGTGCTCTTAATTTGTACCCTAATGATGATGTTAATGATGAATAGTGTAAGCACATCTTCCAAACTAGGTGCCACGTGAATAACAAGATATATATCTTGATTATTGATAATGGGAGTTACACTAATGTAGCTAGCACCTTGATGGTTGATAAATTGGGTTTACCCACATTGAAACATCCTAAGCCATATAAGTTAAGATGGTTGAATGATAAGGGAGATATATGGATGACCAATCGGGTTCAGGTATCTTTCTTTATTGGTAACTACAAAGATGAGGTGCTTTGTAATATAGTACCAATGCATGCTAGACACTTGTTATTAGGGCGTCCTTGACAATTTAATATAAGGGTCAATTATGATGACTATAAGAATTTATATGCATTAGCTAAGCATAATCAAACCTTTATTCTAACATCCTTAAAACCAGTTGAGGCTTTTGCTAATCAAGTAAGGATTACAAAAGATTGTAAGTTGGGAGAAACAAAAGAAAAGAGAAGAAAGAGAGCAAGACCAAAATTGAGAGTGAGAGAAAAGAAAGAGAGGCCGAGACATGTGAGCAAAAAAAGGAGAGTTGTTAGCAAGAGAGAGAAAAATAAGACAATAAATGATTTTGCACTAAAAAGTGAGGTGAAGAGTGCTTTGGTATACAAGCCAAAAATCCTTGTGCTTATGTACAAGGATATTTATTTTTCTAACACTCTTAACATTTCTTTGCCTAGTATAATTGTATCTTTGATATAGGAGTTCACTAATGTTTTTTTTGAGAAGATTCTACATGGACTACTACCTTTAAGAGGCATTGAGCACCAGATAAACTTTGACATAGAGCATATATTCTTAACTGACCAGCCAATAAGAGCCAAACTAGAGTTGTATTTGAGCTTAGTGATAGGGTTTGGGTACATATGCACAAAGAGATATTCTCGGCTTAGAGAAAGTCTAAGTTGCATCCTAGGGGAGATGAACTTTTTCAAGTCTTGGAGAGAATCAATGACAATGCCTATAAGATTGATTTACCTAGTGAGTATGGCAATATTAATGCTACATTCAATGTTGCTGACTTATCTTTATTTGATGTAGGTGATGCCTTTGATTCGAGGACGAATCCTTTTGAGGAGAGAGGAAATTATGGAGATCAAGGTCCTGCCAAATCTATTCCAAACCGTTCCCAAGATCCTTTGCAAGGTATAGGCGGTTTAATGATTAAGAGTAAGGCGAAGTGAGCCAAAGAAGCTTTATTTGGCTCGATCTTGGATGTGCAAGCTAAAGAGGAAGCTGTTAGGCTAAGTTAGGACATCAAATGGATCATGGTTTGCAGCCTTGAGGATGGCGTTAAAGAGGGCAACTTGGAGCACAAGCTTGAGGCCGAATAGATGCGTATTCTTAGAGGTTGAATAGAGTTTGTTGAATCTTAAAGATAACCAGTCCAAATTTATATAAGTTAAAGATGTATGATGGACTTTATATTATATTCTTTCTTCTAGGATATTATTAGTATTTAATGAACTTTGGGCTCATTCTTTATGTTGGCAAAATATTAGTTTAATTATGAGTTTATGTTTTTATTTGTTTAGTTGGGCCGAATAACTAATGTTGTTTGGGCCATATAAGGCATATGCCATAGAAGTCTAATTAGGATTTTTAGCATTTCCATAGAGTGACTATTTAAGAGTTTCCTTATACTTATGTAATTCATATTTGATGATGAACAATAATTGATTTTTCTTCCAAAATGACAGCTTTCCTTATTTCTTGGGTAAAGAACTGAATTTAATCTTATCGAGACAACTCGTGGCGATCAAAACATTCATTGAAATTTTCAAAAAAATCATTGCTTTCACTTAACACTTAAGTTTCTTGGCTTAAGGAAATGCATCACTTGGTATCAGAGCATACCCTCGACTGGTTAGGTAGGTTGACCAGATCATCGACTATGGTAAGTCGTCAAAAACTGTACCGTGGTGGTAGCTGGTGGTGTAACCTACATACACCTTGCATAAGGATGTGTAAGCCTAAAGAGTGGACGAATGATGTGAACTGTGCAATGGTGAGGGTGATTATCAAGTGAATATCAGCAAAGTACCACATCGATTAGCGTGGGAGGACTTCGGTGTTATATATATGAGTTTACAATCCTCCCCTTACAAGCTAGCTTTTGAGGTAGAGTTAGGCAGATTCATATCAATAAGTGTTCAAAGTTCAAATGAAAGGCAAAAGCTTATGAACGAGGAGTAAGCTACTGTACATAAAGTAGAAAGTAATACATTACTTTGGCATAAGAGATTGGAGCATTTTCATCCTTCTACTTTACTTTACATAAAGAAAAGAAATCTAGTGAATGGCTTACCAAAATTAGAGGAAGAACTTCTTAAATGTGATGCCTGTCATTATGGGAAGCAAATTAAACTTACTTTTCAACAAAACAAGTCCTAGAAAGCTACTTAGAGACTGCAATTAATACATGCAGATGTGGGAGGACCTATGAAAACACCATTGTTGAATGATAGTAAGTATTATATTGTTTTCATTAATGATTACTCAAGAATTTGCTAGATTTATTTTATAAAGCTTAAATATGAAGTTGACATCTTTATAAAGTTTAAAGGTTGGGTTGAAACTCAAACTAGATACAAAAGGTAAATGATTAGGTTTGATAATGGAATTGAATATACCTTTGAAAATTTTAACAAGTTTTGTGAAGATACAAGCATTGAACATCAGCTGACAAAACCTTACACTTTGTAGCATAATGGTATTATGGAGAGGAAAAACTAAAAAATTATGGAGATGTCTGGAAGCTTGCTTTATGACAAAGAGCTACCAAATAAATTGTGGGTAGAGGCTGTAAATACAACAATGTTTCTACTCAATAGATAACTAATAAAAGCTTTGCAAAAAAATAAACTCTTTTTGAAGTTTGGTATTGTTACAAACCAAAGTTGCTTAATCTAAAAACATTTGGTTGCTTGTGTTTTTCTTACATTCCTCAAGTTAAAAAAGACAAATTGGACAAGAAAGCATAACCTGGAATTTTTGTAGGCTATAGCTTAATTTCAAAGGCCTACGGAATCTACTTTCCACAAAGGAACTGTCATGGCCTAGATTCTTGAGTACATGATTGGCACGAGAGTGAGGATTAACTTACCTCGTAAGCCTAAACCTATGGAACACATCGTCAGACTTAGGGTACATATGATTCAAAATATTAAAATTATCAAAATTTTCCAAAAAAATTTTCCTTTAAAAGGTTCAATAATAAAACATCATATCCTAAAAATATGACCATTCTTTTTTCTTCATTCTGCAAAATCTAATAACCAAAACAAATATGCTAACAAAACTTGCATTCAGCTTAACTAAAACATCATTCTCATATATATACAAAATTGTTTATCAATAAACAACATGATTGTCACGTATAGGCAGTGGGAATCCTACCTGTGGTAATATCGAGCCAACTCTATAGTACAAATAAATATAAGAAACTAAGCCCATTAGGACAAATTAGGCTCACCTAGAGAATCCTACTAATGTGGCGTACAACCTCGATTTTATCATTGTCTGAAAACATATAAAAAGAAAGAGTGAGTCTTACGACTTAGTGAGTAGATAGTATATACTATAGAGGATCAAGATAGGCCCTTGTTTTAAGGTGCATGCTTTTATGAATATATATATATATTCATAAAAGCATGCACCTTAAAACAAGGTCCAATGTTCAAGCATGCATATGATCCTATAACAAAACTACTAGACAAAAAAATACCTACCCTTTTGTTAGGTCTAATATGTATGTGATCCCGAAGATCAAACAATACTAGAAGGCATAATGTTATTCATGCCCTATATCCATGCCATATTTCAATGCTTCTTTTGATAAGAAATGATATTTGGATGTATGTTAATATCAAACATAAATATCGGGATGGAAATAATACTTATAGGAAAATTTTTTTTCGTTAAAACCATAGCTTAATATGAAACACTTTCTTACTTGATCAGTATCCTTGAAAACATATATCCTTTGATTTATACTTTTTTTTTATCTAAAATTCAAGTTAATACGTATCGAAAAATAATATGCTCATATTATTTGAATTTGATTAAATAAACAAACAACAAGTGAAAGATTAATAGTCTTTAACAAATCCAAATTCAAAAATAAAGAGAAAATAAAAGCATAAGCAATTTAATACTTCTTTATGAATTTATTTAAAGGAGAAAAGAAAAGATAATGTTATCTCCCTAAAACTTTAGTTCATTTTCGAAGAAAAGAATAAAAGAAAACATAAATCAAATGGTCTTATTTTGCTCAAAATATAGTTTAAGAGAAGAATAACGGTTTAAGGAAGAAACTGTATTTAAGTTGTGAAAAAAAAATTCAAAATCCAAGAGTTTTCATTAAAACAAAAGTTAAGCTTTAGTAACAATAAGCAAATGAATTTACAAGAAATCTACAATAGGATAGTCATGTAGAATCTTTATTAATAAAATAAGAAATAAACTAAATATAATAAATAGAAAAGAATATGAATAATGTAGCTAAAAATAAAACATTCCAGTAATTTGCATAATAAAAAAGTCTAATTAAAATCAACCAAGGCAGCTTAACACAAATTAAATTAAAACACATTTTTGTTGGAAAGGTTAGATCATATAAATAAATATTTGAATAGTTATTTTCCCAACATGTTATGAACTCCACAGAAATAGATAAATTCAGAACTATTAACTTATTAAACTAGGATATAAAATCCAATCTTTACTTCCATCATAACCTACATCCTCACTTTTACAACTACAAAACCAAAAAGATCTTATCACTAACCCATATATTCAGTATTAATCAATTTAGAAAAACCTATGACCCCTGATCATACATAACATACCTTAGGCCAACCTTAAAGCATTTATTATGTATCAAAACTAAAACTGTGAGCATCTTGTGTCCCAAGGTCATTACAAGAAACTCGGACTACTATCATAGATGCCAAAACAACATTAACCAAATCAGATAGCCAAAGCCTTAACAATAGATTTAGATTTGTTAAAGTATGAAAAACACATTAAAATAACTCACAGTTAACTAACATGGTTTAAATATAATACAAAGGTAAGCAAGATAATCAAAAAATAATTGGTAAACTAGTAGATAAACCATTTAACTTTTAAAATCATAACTTTTGGGAGGACTCTCAATTAAAACCAAATCACTCAAACACATAGTCCTTCAAGGAAAATAACATTTTAATCAGACACACAGTCTACAAGGGTAAGTCACCATTTCAATCAGACACACAATCTGCATGGGTAGATTACCATTTCAATCAGACATATTGTTTGTAAGGGTAAATCAATAGGGCCATATGGACACACAATCCATGAAGGTAAATCACTATATGTTTAGGCATCACGCCTTTATTTCTCATCCATAACAGGAGGCACTCTAGCCACTCTTTTCTATATCAAAACAAATCACGTGTGTTAACCATCACTTATAGCTAACAACCCCCTGCTAGCTAGGATTACAAGGTACACCAGGGCTAGCATCTACTACTGCTAAAAAATAGTGTTTTTGAATAGATTCTTCCCTAGAAAATGATTGAGGAAAATTTATTCATAAACAAAATAAGACTCAAAAAATTCTCTGTAATCCATTCTTTCCATGAACAAACTATTCAAATCTAAACATAATGTTTTGAATGTTTTCAATAGGCTACTTCATTGCCTTATTTTAGAAAACCCAAGTTCATATAAGTAAAACCATATCTCAAATTTTATTAAAAGCATAGTATGATAGAATCAAAACAAAATTTCATGGAACTCTATTTTCAAAAATCGTTTGAACACTTCAAGTTCAAAAGAAAGGGGATTTTAGCTCATCCCATACACAATCATCTCCTAATTAGCATTATATGCATACATCTTTCAAGTAGAATTTTGAACATACATCTTTCAAGCAACCATTATTGTGATTCATTTCCTATCAAAATCCTATGCCTCAATTCCATAAACAATAGCAAATAACACAACTTAGGTACAAACCACTTCAACAATCCAACACATTTTAATGTCTAAAGTTAAACCATTTTATTAAAATTTCAAATAATGTTTGTCCTATATCATAAGATTTTATAATGAAAATAATAACCTTTTTGGTATAAACACATGCAAAGGTATGTATCAACCACCTAAACTTTAATCCACTATGTACATATATACAAAATGCAGTTTAGAAACTGAAATAATATAAAAATTATGCCATATTATATACTATCTACTCACAAGACTTAAGCTTGAATCTAGGGCAATGCGTATAATAACTTTCAGAGCCGAATCGGGCAAAACAGTACTTGGAAACAATTCTAGAACACTTGAACACCTAGGAAACAAGTCCAGTATGTAAGTACCATTCACTTGCCGGAAAACATTGTTCACAACGGCCTAAAATACTATTTACAGTGGAAAAAAACTATCCTAATCTATTTCATATTATCCATTTATAAGATTATCTATGGTAAAAATTATAAAAAAATGAGCTTCTAACCATACCCATGGAAAGCTCACCATGTAGCTACTGTTCACATCTTTCTAGCAAGATTTCAAAAAAAAAACCAATAAGTGGTTTTGAAGTTCTCATTGTCATGAGTCCAATAGTCTAAATGGTTTGTCAATTGGAGGTTTGTAGCTTTAGAGTTGGTGATTTGAAGGTGGAGAGATGAAAAATCACGTAGAGGGGAAAGAAAGAGTATGTAGGAGGAACAAGAAGGGGTCCAAACACGTAAGAAATGGTATGTGTTGTGATGCAAGGGTGTTGCATCGTGAATGTAACCTTACTCAGGTTGCAACATGTCGCTTGCAGGTAGCTACAATGTCTTTTTGCATCACAACACGAATTCTTCTGGTCACAACGTGTAGATTTTTATGGAACTTTGCAAAACGTTCTACACAAAAATTGTAGTTCTTTGTCCTATCTTTTCATAACATCTTGAATCTTCTCAATTGGAACTCATATGAGAGACTTATGTTCCAAAGAGTGAGCAAAATGTCCAAACCACACCAAACCTCTGTTTTGCAGTTTTTCCCCTTATCACCCTTATTTCTGTAGAACTAGCAAAGTGCCCAACATGAAAGTTGTTAGCTTCCAATATAAATTTGAATCACATCAATTGGGGTCCACATGAGAGAGTTATGCATAAAATAATGAAAAAATGTTTGAATTATCCTAAAGCTTCACCTTTTTCTCAACTTCATCACTTTGATTTGTTTCCATCTTGCCTCTAAAGCTTCAAAATCCTATTCTTAAACAAAACACCATATCACTAAACTTATGCTAACATAAAAAATAAATTATAACTAACTAAACATTAAGAAGATGAAATTATAACTTTTATATCCTCATTAGAAAACAACATAATTGATTAAATCCAAAAGCTTTACACTTAAACCATGAATTTTCTTAGTAAAACTTTCAATAAAATCAATCTTATGAAGACAAATATTTATGCATACTAAAAATAAAGAATACTAACTAAAGGAAAACAAAAATTATTTAGAGTCAGACGCAATTGCTTTAAGACAAACATAATTATTTAAAATAGAAATACACTTGTTCATAGCAAAACATAGTTGTTTGAAAATTACGTGATATTACAACAACAAAGTGATTATTAGTAGGGATGTTTAATTTCCTAAGTCAGAGAATTGGAATTGGGAGAATGAAAACAAACTTGAGGTTCAGGAAGAGAATGATAATGTAGATGAATAACATGTTAGAGGAACCATATCATTTTCTAATATTTATCAAAGATGTAATGTTGCTTTAATGGAGCCTTTTTGGTATGAAGAAGCTACAACTAATCAGAAATAGACTATTGCAATGAAAGATTAGCTAAAGATGATTGAAAAGAGTCAAACATGGGGGTTTAGTAGATAGAAATAAACATAAAAAACCATAGGAGTCAAGTGGGTTTACACCACCAAACTTAATCCTGATGGTTCTGCAAACAAGTACAAGGCAAGGCTTATTGTCAAAGGATTTGCACAAATGTTTAGGGTAGATTTCTTTGAAACTTTTGTCCTAGTTGCTAGGATGGATACCATAAGGATGGTGTTGGCTCTTTCTACACAAAAAGGCTGGGTTATACATCAAATGGATGTCAAATTAGCTTTCCTGAATGGATACTTAAAGGAATAAATTTTTGTTAAGCAACCTGAAGGGTTTATTGCTCAAGGACAAGAAGAGAAGGTATATCATTTTAAAAAAGGCCTTATCAGGTTTAAAAAAAACTCCAAGGTCTTGGTACAATAGAATTGATGCACAATTAGTAAACTTAGGCTTTTAAAAAATTCTAAGTGAATCTATTTTATATATCAAACAAGTTACAAAAGAAATACTTATGATATCTGTAACGGTCCCGAAATTTCAAACCATCCTATCATAAGTAAAGAATGTAGTCAAGGCATATCTTTTTTTTTTGTATATCATCTTTACTTTCTAAGGAGTTTATTCACTTGAGTGGTTTTGCCATATAACCTTAGCCATAGGTCTTTCTTTCAACTATAAGTTCTTCACTTATCAATCAACAATAGACATCAGATTTTTTTTCCTTCTTTCCAACCCTCATTACCTCTTTCATGGGTGAGTCCTTTAAGAATATTTGGTCACCAGTTGATAATTTTTAATGCTTAACATTCTTGGTCCTTATAGACTTTTGGCCTGTATTGAGTCTCTTGTATTCTTTTTCTAACCAATTTCATTTTATCACTGACATCTTATAATAAGTCTAAATCCACTGAGTCATTTAACAGAAAATTAGTAACATCTCCTATACAAAGCTTTAAGTCACCCAATATCATTTTATTAAAAGCGTATGCTGCTAAGATATCTCTCACCAAACTCGATGACATATGTTTGAAACATGCTTTCTAAACTAGTATCATCAATTTAGTTTAGTCATATTCTATCTATTGCATGTTATTCCAAATTAGGTTCGAAAAACTTAACTTTACACAACTTAATCACCTATTAGAAGACCTACGATGTTTCATGTAAAATCTCAAATGATACCATTTGTATATTGGCTTGATTATTACTGATATGAGCAAATTCAACTAAGGACAAATAACTTCTCCTAATTTTCACCAAAATTATATAAAGATACCTGGAGAATAACTTCCATTGCATAAACACATCATTTAAATTTACTATCAGCCATACTATAATCTAACAAAGATCTTTAAGCTTCCTGAATAGCTCTCCTGAAACAAATTCAATTTTTTACTTGCTAACACACCGAATAACGAAAGAAATATCACTTGTGTATTCTTTTTACCATTATGCTAATACAATTTTTTCATATCTTAGTATATCCTTATTTCCTTAAGGTTATCCATATTCACAATCTATGGCATTTTCTGAAATCTCCTTTCTCAACCATTATTCACATCTTAGATACCAAACTCAATTTAGCAAGGTATAAACCCTTAACACAAATATATTGATCACTTACATTATTTTTGAACATGGTTCTCAAAATATTCTCCATATTTCCAAATTAAGAGTTTAAAAATTAATTTAAATCTTACTTCCTATATTTTCTTTCTCAAGAATTTCAACACCACTAATTCACTTAATTACATTTGTTAAAGCACCATAAGGCCATCACTCGTCTATTTCTTTCAAAATCTCTATTACTTGAACTTACTAACCACTTGAACACCATAATAACTGAATTTTAAAGAAAGAAAATTCACCTTCCTTGTAATAAGGAAGAGAACCTTACATTTAATGTCAAATATTAATGAAGGATGACGTAGCAAAAAAAGAGGAATACATAGTAGAGCATGGTGCAAAAATAAAAAGTCAGAAATTTGAACAAAGCATTGAAAGAAAATTAAAATAGGTGGCCGTAATTCTTGAAAATTTGTAAACAAAATCTAGCTGCTATATTCGGCAAGAATCGGTGGCCACAAGTTTTGAATATATGTGCCAAAATTTAATTCAAAACTACTGTTATTCGATGGAAAAATATAACATGAAAAAAAAGTATTTCTGAGTTTATAAAAGTTTGTGAAGAATAAAGAGCACGTAGTTAACTGGTAAGATGTAGTTGGTTGTTTTAAAACAGATGTAATCAATCAACTGTAAAACAAATTAGTCCAAATTAAAAATTCTCAAAATAGTTAGTCGACTTAATATTACCAATAGTCGACTAACAAGAATATTGAGAATACAAGATAAATCATTTGATTGTCCCTCTTCAACATTTAATTGGTTTTCATTTTCTCTCTTTTTTTTGAATGACGCCTATCACTTACAACCTCCCTGCACGAATCAAGACATCAATGCTTCATTAAGGACAACAAGGAAAAAAAAATTTCTGGTAATATCTTAACCTTATTCTTTTTATGTGCTTAGTATGAGCCACAATCATAACTAATGTACATATGCATGCGTATCGTCATTTTTGAAATTCACTTTCAATTTAGCTTTTATCCACCGACCACTCACATAGCTATTCTAATCATACCTAGCCTATTTTTATAGTTATTATAAGTATGCTCTTCCTTGAGTTCTATAAATACACGCATTAGTATATTTACCTTCATAAAGTTAATGTTAGTGTAGTTATGGAGAGAACCACATTCCGTCAATTTTGAAATATTTGTGTCTTTTGTGGTTCCAGTCATAGAAAAGATAGAGAATATGTGAAAGCTGCACAACATTTAGGTATGGTGCTGACCAGGAGAAAGATTCATTTAGTTTATGGTGGAGATAATCGTAGATTAATAGGATGTGTGTCTACAACTGCACATATAGGACGATGTCAAGTTCTAGGTATTATTCCCACAGCTTTAGTTGCATCCAACATCGTAGGAAAGATAATTGGGGAAAAATTTAGGGTAGCTTCCATGCATGAGCGCATGGCTAGAATAATGAGCAATGATGATGCCTTTATTGCCTTACCAGGTGGTTTTAGTACTTTAGAGATTTTTTAAATAGTCTTTTAGGAACAACTAAATATGCATCACAAACCGATAGGTTTGTTAAATGTTAATCACTTCTTTGATGGTCTGTTGTCTTTTCTAGATCAAGCTATGGAACAAAAGTTTATTCCACACTCAGCACAACGAATTCTCATCTCAGCTTCAAATGCTGAGGAGTTGATTGATGCTTTACAGACATTTGTTCATGTACCTGATCCAACTATGGCTCAAATAGAATGGATGGCAAACAATCACAGGAAGCGCAAATTTGATTTGCATCTTCATCTTTAATTGTAGTAGAACGTAGCCATTGTTGTACCACTTTTACTTTCTTAGGGTCTAGTTAGATACCATCTTTACCAACTATACTCCCTTAGAGTTTGTAAAATTATCCTCAAATGTTGCTTATGATCCTCTAAACTCTTAGGACATATTAATATATCGTCAATAAATATATTTACAATTTGATCTAAGAATGGCTTAAGTACTATATACATAAATTCCATAAATGCAGTTGAGGCATTTGTCAAATTAAATGACATCACTAAGAACTCATAATGCTCATACCGAATCCTGAAAGTAGTTGTTCATAATATCCTCTTCCCTTATCCTTAATTGATGATACCCAAATCTCAAATCAATTCTCTCTCTCTTATTTTTAAATATTGAGCACACTATAGTTAGTCAAACAATTCATTTATATGATGTAATGAGTATTTATTACTCATTGTCACTTTATTCAATTATTTATAATCTATGTATAACCACAGTGATCCATCATTTTTTTTCACAAATAGGTCTAGAGCACCTCAAGGAGAGTACTAGGACATAAAAATCATTTGCCTAACAAGTTTTGTAACTAATGTTTTTTAGTTCCTTAAGTTCAGTCGATATCATTCTATATAGGGATATAAATACTAATTGGGTTCAAAGAAGTAAATCAATACCAAATTCTATTTTACGTTTCGGGGGTATTCTTGAAAATTCTTCAGAAAACACATCAAAAAATTTTTTAACCACTGAAACTTAATCAACACTAGTGTACTTTATATCAACATCTCTCACCACTGTCAAATATCCTTGGCACCCTTTGGAATAACTTATGGCTGCTAAAGTAAATATTAGATTACTGAATACCTCACTACGGTCTCCTTGTATAAAGAAAGAAGATTATCTAGGAATATTATATTTAATCACCTTAAGGTGACATTCCAAAATAGTATGGTATGATGCCAACTAATCCATTTCCAATATCATATCAAAGTCTACCCTATCTAGACAACCGGGTACAATGGATATCACATTTAGAAACGGTCACATTAGGCATATGTTTCAATTCTTTAAATTCTCTGACACGCTTATCCCTTTCACTTTCACATAGAAATTGACCTATAGATACTTTTTAAAATGTCACAATATTCGATCATTCTTATACTAGAAAATTTAGCAAACTTGAAATAGAAAAAAAATTAAAATCTTATAGAATCTCTCAGCAGCACTTGAAGTATAAATATTTCCAGTTTATATCCATACTAAAGGTCCTACTAATGAATCCTTTGCTACGATAGCCACAGGGAAATTTAATGCTCTGATACCAACTTGTAATGCCCTCAATTTATGAGCACGTGAAACAAACATTTATTTTATGCAATTATATATTTTCTATAATATGCATATCACTATTCTTTGTCATGGAAATAGATACATATAGGTTCTCTCATGTACATAAATTATACAAACCAAGTTATAAATGTCAAAGTAATAATAGAAGCAGGGATCCTGCCTGTGGCGTTCAGAGCACACTCTAGAATACAAACACAGTATAATTCAAAACTGTGAGCCTTGAAAACAACGTAGACTCACTCAGAGAATATGTCACCTAACTGATCACCTATCTACAGGATCAAACTCTATATTCTTATCTGAAAAAGGTAAAAATATTATGTAGTAAGTTTGACAACTCAGTGAGCAGATAATACCTCCTATGACCTCTTAGGTCAGCATATGGATGTACTCATGTTTTAAAATTTGTCACATAGAAAATACAGTTCAGAAGTACATCCATATGAGACCCGTATTTCAAATATTCTCAAATAAAAGGATATTCAGATATCGAAAACCATATTCAGCATGGTATGATCATTAAACAAATGTTGTTATGCTCAACTGTATAAGTTATAGTAAAATATTAAGCTTCTGAGATAAAGTCATAACTTTTGTTGATGTATAATTAACATATTATATATGCACTAAAAATCTATTCTTTTTACATAATGATCAAGCATGTTACAACTTTCAATACACTCAATTCACTCATTTGCTATACACATAGTGACTGATCGACTACAGTTACAACAGCAATCAGTGAATGTGAGTTCATCGCTCATTTACCTCCTCACATTACTACTTTCACCCAGTTGGAGCGGCCTTCCCTTGGCTAACTCAGGATAATAAGTTGTCCTCTACTCGGTACCGTTTCAAACCATACAACCCGTTGATATTCATCCATACATATAAATACATATATAAAAATGCATATTCATCAAATGTAATGTATAATTATTAAGTAACTCGCCATAAGATTTAATCTTGCCATTAATTCATAATAAGTAACTTTATAGTTTTACAAATCAATACCTCATGTACATAATATTCACTTTACCAAATAATGATAAATATATTTAGAACCACATATTCAATGAGTTTCAAAATCTATTTGCAAAACCATACTCTTCTTGAACTATGTGCTAGTTCATAAGAAAAACAGATATTTTAACATACTTTAGAAACTTATGATAGCATAAATAATTTATAAACATAATCAATTATACATTTTAAGTTCAAGAAGAGCATAAGGTAAGTCATAAAAAGAATTATCTACTTACAGGTTAGGGCTCTAGGTTGGACAGTCCCAACATATATTTTTTCAATTCAAATTTGATCAAATAGACCTCGAAAACAAGTTCAGAGAGTCCAAAATCCTAAGAAATGACTCCAGAATTGCGAAATTTGGCCTCCAGGAGTTTGGTCAACACTAGTCAACTGACAGGGTACTATTTAAGGTCAAAAAAACTATTCACTGTCAGAAATCATTATTCATACCGGCCGGATTTACTGTTCACGACAAACAAAAAGTTGTTAGATGGCTGAAAAATTTCATATCTTGATATTTATGTATCTCCTGAATTTATCTACAGCATTAGATTTTCAATTTAAAGTCTCTAAATATGAGTTTCAAAGTTTACCTTTTTTAAAAAATTTCTACTTCCGATCTGTAGTAATTCTTCGACTGATTTAAAAAATTGTTCGGCCAATATTGTAGTACTTTTCCTCTTAAATCCAATGATACCCTTAGTTTTGAGATCAGATGCTCAAAAGTACTCCAGATCTAGAGAGAAAAAATAGTGGAGACTAGTGAATAGTAACCTCCTAATAAACCTACGAAAGCTTTTAAAAAATGATAGAGGGACCAAATAATAATTTACTAATTGTTGAAGAAAGTCCTTGAAATTTTCATTATTTACACTTTGACCCCTAAACTTTTAGGAAATTACATTTTGACCCCAAAAATATTAACAAGTTTTCATTTTCATCCTTAAAACCTTTCAATTACATTCCTACTCCTTTATTTCTTTTAATAATCCATACATAAATTAGAATTACTAAATTTTTTAAGGATGTTACAATATCTCTCTTTGTCGATAATCTACTTGTTATAGGGAGCAACATAGAGTTGATTGACAAGTTTAAAGAAGAAATGAAAAATGTCTTGTAACGATAAACCTTGAGAGGATGACATTCTTCCTTAGTATAGAGGTCATCAAAAGTAAAATGAAATATTTTTGCATCAATAGAAATATATAAAAGAAGTCCTTCAAAAGTTCAACATGGAACAATGCAAGCTGACTTCAACACCAATGAATCAAAAGGAGAAGCTTTGTAAAGAATATGGAGCTAAAAAAGTGGATGAAAGGCTATACAGGAGTCTAATAGGTTGCTTAACGTATTTAACTACAACAAGGCCAAATATCACACATGCAGTAAGTTTGCTATCAAGGTACATGCATTGTGCTAGTGAAATTCATTTTCAAGCAGAAAAAATAATTCTTAGATATATTAAGGGCACACTTGATTATGGAATAAGGTTCTATCATGTTAAAAATTTCAAAGTCCATGGTTATTTTGATAATGATTGCACTGGATGTGTTAATGACATGAAAAGCACCTCAGCCTATCCTTTTAGCTTTGGTTCTCGAAATTCTTTCATAGTGTTCTAAGAAGCAAGAAGTCATAACCCAATCCACAACAGAAGTAGAATATGTAGCTACTATTATTGCTGTGAATCAAGACCTTTGGAATAAGAAGCTTAGGATATATTTGTATATAGAGCAACAAGAAAGCACACAGATATATGTAGACAACCAAGCTACAATTCAATTGTTAATAATCTAGTGTTTCATGGCAAAACTAAACATTCAAATGTAAAGTTTTATTTTTGAGAGAACTACTTCGTTCTTGAATTTTTGCCAAGGAATAGATGAAACTCTTAAGGACTTTCTTGCAAAATTCACAAAGATTGTGTTGGATATTAGTGACGTGACTAATTTTGTGGCAATTCATGCAATAGTTAATGCATAAGCAATAGTCATTTTTCAATAAACTTTACAAAGAAGGCATTAAAGATACTCAACAATCTCTTGGCTTGGTTAGTAAGGTAACTTGAAATAGAAGAAGTGTATATGTCAACAAAAATGCTGAATGTGAAGAAAGAAAGGGCAAAATAGAGTAAATGATCACTCCACTAGTAGAAAAGATGTCGTAAGAAAATAAGCAAGAACATAGGAAAATAGACATAGGTCACTGCCATGGTGATTCCTATCCTATGTATTGCTGAAAAAGCCTCAGGCACAAATTCTAAAAGAAATATATAATTTTGATATGATTAATTTTTCACCTTTGAAAAGGAAAAGGATGGGGCTTGTAGAAAAAATAAAGTATTGCCTCTTCCATAAGGACTATGGTCACAAAACTAGAGTGTGTGACCTTGAGAGAGGAGATAAAAGATTTAATGGGAAAAGTTCAGCTAAGAAAATTTGCTGGAGGGACAGATATTAATCATTTAAGGTAGTAGTATGCTAAGAGACCGTAGGAGTATAAGAGAGACAATATAGTCCCCTTATTATAGAGAATGTTTGTTAGAGAGTTAACAAATAATTGGACAATTGGGAGTAAATGTAATAAGCCAAATATATTTGGAGTCAATTACAAAAATAAATCGATTAAAAAACTAGTAATTGAAAATAAAAATGAATGTGAGAATATACAATTTTCCAATAAAATACTATTGAAGAAAATATCAGTTCCAAATTAAAATGGCATACAAATTAAAACTACAGAAATCTTATAGAAAGAACTTAATTCACCAAAACGAAGAATCCATAATATGAAAATTGCTTCTAAATTTGATATGCCCCTCAAGTCCCACAGGATAAGCAAATAACTTGGTGAGGTCAACTGAGAGATAAATTGGCACGCTACTTGAATCAAAGAATAATAAAATTTATGGAGTTTTTGATTTCCAATTTTTTATTATCAATTAGTTTTACCATAGAACAAAAATTTTAATAGTAAATATTTCAAAAGAGCAATCATGAGCTTAAAGTCCAAATTTCACAAACATGTATAGCAGTTTTGTAGTGTAGGATCATTGACCAAGATACTAATCACCATAGGTTACAAGATAAAATTTGGATTAAATTATCATTTTGGTCATTGAAAGCAATTTATTCCATTAGTTTGATAATAATCATTTAAAGATATTTTTCATCATTTTAGTTCCAATTTTTAAAAAAATTATATCATTTTAGTCCCCCCAATATTATGTCTATTAAGAAAATGCTTATAAAATTATCTATGTAGACTAATTTTGTTCAATATGAAACATCATAAGATGATGCTGGAGAAACTAGACCTTGGATTATTTTAGTCCCCTAATAGACAACATTAATCCTTGGAAAAGTAAGGAGATAAGATATGGAAATTTATTCAGCCAAAAAAAGTAAGAGGTATAGAAACAACAAGAAGATATCTAGAAAATCAAGTATGTACTCACCATCAATCTCATTTAGAGACCACAATCGACTACTCCTATGAGCATTATTAGGTGATTCCTGAAGAACAATACTCTTACCCATTTCTTGAAGTAAATCATGCATCTCAAAAGCCATTTATTTAGTTTCATAAAAAAATAATTGCCTTTTATGTTAACAAAGATTTCTTAATAAGAACACTTATTCCAATTGTCGAAGGAAGACCGCAATCTTTCAATATTTGTGTCATTTTATCTTTAAGCCGCCCTTTAAAAAAGCAGGCAATATATAAAAATATTGTCTCTTTAGTATCATCTAATCTATCATAACTTATTTTAAGTATTTTAAGAATATCATCATTTGGAGTTTTCTTCAACTTATCCATAGCATTTTCCCAATTCAAGTACACTTCTCCCATAAAGAAAGCAGCCCAAAACTTGGAGGGCCAAAGGAAGACCTCTTGTGTGTTGAACCACTGATTTAGACAACTCCAAATAACCATATTTAGGTTGATCCATTTAAAATGCTTTCTTAGAAAGGAGCTGAAAGGATTCATCTTTTTTCATCATTTGAACTGCATATATTTGATCCACCCCATGAGACATCAACAGATGTTTATCTCTAGTTGTTATAATTACTCTACTCTATGCACCAAATCAAATTTTGCTTCCAAAAAATTCCTCTAATTGATATATAGAACTTACATCATCAAGGACAAGAATAATTTTTTTAATGCAATAGGTGTTTTTAATTATCTTCCTTCCTTTGTATGTGTCCTCAATTTCCATGCCTCTTGCCTTGAGATGTGAGAGAAGTGTTCTTTGTAAGAGAAATTGGTCATTTCTTTTCATTGAAACCTCTCAAACATTTTCAAGAAATTGAACAAAAAATTTCAAATTGATTAAAGAATGTGTCACGAAAAATTCTAGCAAGAGTTGTCTTACCAATACTGCCTATGCCCTACATTCCTACAAAGTGAACATCATCCAACCTTGTCTCTAGCTAAGAGTGAATCTATTTTATATAATCTCTTGTTAATTCCAACTAGTGTGTCATGTTAGGATGACAATTTAAAACGCAATATTGCCCATAGTTTTCAATCACATCTTCAAATAAGTTTTGTTTCATGGCTAAAATAGATGCGGGACACCAGAACCGTTAATGATTGTTAAATTGAAAAAAAATTGAAATTAACATATTTTTACTTAAATGTAATTGATCATAATTAATTAATAGTAATTAGGCAAAATAGATAGTTGTAATTAGTTGTTAAAAAATTATGAAGTGGTTAGCTTATAAATGGAAAAAAAAGTGTAGTAGTGAACTGTAAATTACCCAAAAAATACAAATATCACAAGTTAGAAACATATTAAATAGAATAGAAAGTAATGAACTTTTTTTTGCTATATTAGTTAAATGGAAATATGATAAATTAGTTAGTTTATTAGTGCAGTAATTAGTGGGCATAATATTTAATGTCTTAATTTTATAGTGGTTTTAGACATGGATCAGTTTTGGATCCATAAACCTCGACAACCAAAAACTCAGGTGTGGAAGGTACAATAATATGCACATGTCCTAAGTGTAGATTTAGGAAATGACAAGTTACAGAGATTGTGCATCAACACTTGATTGTTAAACCTTTCCTACAAGGATATGATTTTTGGAGTATGCATGGGGAGAAGGCAATGGAAGAACCTAGTGCAGGATATCATATAATACCATTGCATATTGCGGAACCGATTAGTTGGGATGGCCATGTCTAAGACATAGTTCATGATGCATTCGGAATTCATCGCAAAAATGAAAGTATCAATTATGTGGAGATTCCAGATCCACCTTCGGGAGAAAGGTTGAATGATAATGTGAAATATTTTTATAAGTTATACAAGGATGGTCAACAACAACTATACGAAGGGTGCAAAAAACACTCTAAATTATCATTCCTAGTGCATTTGTATACCATCAAGTTTTTATGCAAGATAAGTGATAAGAACATGTCGATGATGCTAGAGTTATTGGTTGATGTCTTCCTAGATGCAAATATTCTACCTTCATTTTACGAGGCAAAGAAAATTATTAATAAGTTGGGGTTGAATTACAAAAAAAATTCATTCATGTTTGAATAATTGCATGTTATACTAGGGGGAAGATGAAAATAGAGACGCTTTTACTAAGTGTAGCACACCTAGGTGGAAACCAAAAAAGAAATGTGAGAAGCAGAAGAAGGTACCTAATAAAATCCTTAGAGACTTTCCACTTAAGCCACGTTGGTAAAAGTTGTTCATGTCTTCTCAGAATGCTAAATATATAAGATGGCATTCCATAGGCAAGAATAATGACAACATGATGAGGCATCTAAGGTACTTTGAGGCATGGAAGAGATTTGAACTTTTGAATCCTCAATTTGCATCAAATCCTTGGAATGTACGTTTGGGACTTACCATTAATGGTTTCAATTCATTTGGCAACTTAAGTACTAACTATAGTATTTGACCAGTCGTACTATGGCTTACAACCTCTCTCCTTGGATGTACATGAAATAGAGTTATTTCATTTTATCAATGATAATTCTAAGCATAAAGACATTGGGTAATGATATAGATATATTTTACAACCAATGATAATCTTTTTATACAAGAGTGATCCATTGCCTATTCAAAATTTAGAAATATTATTTCTAGATGGGGAAATAAATTGATGCTTGTTGCGGGACTAACTTATTTTTATTTTTCTGTATGATATATTTTGGTTTGCTTTATGCTAGTTTATGATTGTTATATATTTATTATAGTTTAACTAATATTATATTTTTGTTCTTACAAGAATTGTGAGGACGAGGAGAGCTAGATCATTGTTAATAGGCAGGGTAGATGCATCTAGTTTAGATAGTCTTATGCCCCGCCTGGTAATCAGTAAGGGCAAATAGGCCAGTGAAGTTGACATTATAGAGTTCGCAGCTATCCCATCCACACTTCCTTCCCAAAGCTAAAGAGATAGAGAACACGTTCGACATTAACATTGACGGCCTATTCGCGAATGTTGAAAAGGAGTGTTAGTCTGCTCATCAGGAGCGTGTAAGACACAAAAGGAGTTGGTTAGTGAATGTCACCAAATATAATAAAATTCTTTTGTTTTGCTTATTCTTTCCCTGTATTGAAGTAACACATTAATTTTATTTGTTCCAAATGAGAACGAACAGGTGATGTCCACATAGTTAATGGTCCACGGTGTCTGGACGTTACCTCGTGGACAAACGTTCGTTGTCCATTTCAATGACACCCACCAACCTATCAGAGATAGCAGTGTTCTACTCAGTTTTTATCTCGGCACTATATGAGATAATTTCAAGTTCTTTTTGATTTTATACCAAGACTAAAGATCTATTCCTAAGGATTACAAGATGAATGTCTTATAAACACTGTACAGGTACAAAAACTTATTTTTATTATATCAAATTCATTTTGAACCTTTATTGACATTTGTTCTTTCTTTTGTAGTCAAAATTTACTATGCGAAGCCTCCACAAGAAACTCATTTTGTAGTCATTCGGACAAAAGTAAAGAGCTGCATGTTACAATGTGTTTAGGTTGAAGCACGATAGGATGAAGACTAGGGAAGAGTTGCGCAATGATGTCTCGGCGATTGCAATATGATATCTGATTCAAGAAGATTGACTTTTGAAATAAATTTTGAAACACATTGAACATATGATTTTTAAATGTATTTCTCATTATATGGCAAAGAAAATATGTTATGCATATTATATTGATTTATACAGTGATATGTTTGCCTCGGATATAGGCATGTATACGTGATTTTCCTGATTGGGAAGTTTTGACAGATGAATATATTGAGACTGAAAGTCTATATTATATTGAGAATTTTATATTGGCTTATATGGCATATGTACATATGATATTTTCTGTGGAGGAATCATATTGGAAACACTATTTACTAACAGCAGGTGATGTTAGCCTTGGTGCACCTTGATTACCTCAGCTAGCAGGGGGTGGTGCTAGCCTCGTGTGAGGGCCAACACACGAGAGATGATATGTGATGGAGAGCGGAATGCCTCTTATATGGGCAAGATGCCAATTATATGAGATGTGATTTGCCTTCCCTTGCTATGTGCTTGGAAAATACCCATATAGAGTCTGTTTGCGTGTCCTCTTGAATGGTAGTAGGGCAAACCTCAGCGGGATGCTGAGTTTAGGCAAATCATATACCACCAAAGTACGGAAGGGGTTAAACTCTGATATGGTGGTTCTGATATGGGATCCTCCAAATATTTTCATAAGAATTATGTTTATGCATAACATGATTTTATTACCGTTCTTTTAGCATTACTTATAAATTGTATATGCATATAAATTTGAACAAAGTTTATTTGAAATGCTGGTCCCATATGAATGTACCTTTAAATTGTGATTTTCAATGTGACAAGTTTTTAAAATAGAGTACATTCATATATTAACCTAAGAGGTCATAGAAGGTGTTATCTGCTCACTGAGTTGTAAAACTCACTATACGTGGTTGATATTTTTTTCAGATAAAGACCCAACGTTTGGTCTTGCGGCTTCTTGAACGACTAGGTGTCATACTTTCATGGTGAGCCTAAATTGTTTCTGGGGCTCTCAGTGTTTAAAATGGTAATATATTTGTACTCTAGAGTTGCTCTGAACGTCACAGGTAGGATCTTTGTTTCCATTGTAAAACTAAAAAGTGTAGAACTGGCATGTATAATTAGTTATGTTGAGATTTGCCAACGTATGATATTATCTTGTTATGACATAATATGAAGTTGATTGTAAATAAATAAAGATAAAGTTATCGAATAGTAGTGTTATTCACGTTCCTAAAGTAGGGGCGTGACAAGTTGGTATCAGAGCATTAGGTTTCCTTGTGGCTATCAGAGCAAAGGATTCTTTAGTAGGACCTTTAGTATTGATATGAGCTGGACATATTTATACTTTAGGTGCTGCTGAGGGATTCTATAGGATATTCATTTCCTTCCTATTCCAAGTGTGCTTAAATTCCTAGTGTAAGGTTTGAATAAATATTATAGTATCTTAAAAAGTTATTTTATTCTATATAGTAAATGATGCCGCCAAGAACTAGAGCGGTCACTAGAGAAGAAGTTGTAGATCGTGCACCCTCTACTGAAGAGTCTGCACAATCTATAATTCCAGTACAAAGAGGCTGTGGTAGAGGCCGACCTAGAGGAAGAGGTAGAGGTAGAGGGCATACACGGGGTCTGAGAACCCCAAGACAAGATGAACAGGCCCATGTATCTGATAAAGTTCTTGAGGAAAGAGTAGAACCCCCTCAGGAGCCACATGATAGAACTACTGATATGATTGCTGGTATACATAGGAGTTTAGAGACATTGGCTGGATTTGTAGTGGAACAGGGTAGAAAAGAAGGCCAGCCAGCAAAAAATGCTCATAAAGTGCAAGAACTGGGAAGAACAGTTGAGCAACAAGATAAGCTTACATGGATTGAGGTGTCATTACCGTAATTCCTTAAGTTAAAACCTCCAAATTTTTCTGCGTCAGCTGTTCAGGAAGACCCACAGATATTTGTTGATGCTGTGGAATGAGTCTTCAGAGCCTTGGGGTGCTCTAGTCGAAGATCTGTTGAATTGGTGTCTTTTCAACTATCTGATGTGGCCCAAATTTGGTTTGAGACACTTGTACAAGGACGGACAGTTGTTTTACCACCAATGGAGTGGGAAGAATTTAAGGAAGCCTTTATGAATCGCTTTCTGCCAATGAGTGAAAGAGACAAGAGGGCCAAAGAGTTTGAGGAATTAAGACAAACACCGAACATGAAAGTTTCTGAATACGATATTCATTTTACCCTGTTGTCCATATATTCACCATATCTGCTCCCTACAGAAAAAGATAGAATTAATAGGTTTGTTTCGGGATTGATACACCCATTGTTTAAATCGGTGAGCCCTCAGATGAATCATTTTCCAACTTATTCAGCAGCTGTGGACTGCGCTAGAATGATGGAAGCACGGGAGCAAATAGATATTGAAAGTTTAAAGAGAAGAAAAAGAGAACGAGATAGTAATGCTCAAACAAGTTATAATCTTAATGTTAGAGAATTAAGATTTCAAAATCTACAGCGTTTCACTCAAATAGGAACTGGTAGTTCTAATCAGACATCAGTGAATATCAACAAGCAAGGAATTAATCAAAGATATATGAGACCTGTTAGCCAACAAGATTCAAGATCAATTCCACTATGTCCTATTTGTGGTAGGCCTCATACTGGACAGTGTCGCAGAGAAACTGATGCATATTTTAAGTATGGAAAAATGGGTCATTTGATGAGGAATTGCTCACAGCTACAAAGTTTTAGTCAAGCATCGGTACAACCAGTTTCACCTCCTGCATCTGTGCCAGCACGACCAAATAGAGCAGCTTCAGTTCAAGCAAGTAGTGGTGGTACTGGTAGAGGTACATTATCAGTATGCTCAGGCCTCAAATGCAGTTATGACAGGTACATTATCAGTATAATCCCATAAAGCCTATGTCCTGTTCAATCCTGGTTCTACTCATTCTTATATATCACCATGCTTTGCTGAGAAATTAGATAGAGAACTTGCTAGTTTACATTGTTATTTTATGGTTACTAATTCATTGGGAGAATTTTTGCCGGTAAATGATGTGTATAGATCATGTGAGATTTTGATAGAAGGCAAGGAGACTCTTATAGATTTGATAGTTCTAGAAATGGTAGACTTTGATGTGATTCTAAGAATGGATTGGTTGTCATCATGTCATTCCATTCTAGATTGTCACCTTAAGGTGATTAAGTTTAATGTCCCTGGAGAATCTTCCTTCTTAATACAAGGAGATTGTAGTAAGGAGTCTAGTAATTTGATTTCAGATTTAACAGCTCATAAGCTGTTACAAAAAGGATGCCAAGGGTATTTAGCAGTAGTCAAAGATGTTGATATGAAGTATACCAATGTAGAGCAGGTTCCAATGGTTAAAGACTTCCCTGATGTGTTTCCTGAGGAATTGCCAGAATTACCACAAGATCGAGAGATTGAGTTTGGTATTGACTGCCTCCCTGAAACACAACCAATATCCATACCTCCTTATAGGATGGCACCTGCGGAACTTAAAGAATTAAAGGAGCAACTACAAGCTTTACTAGATAAAGGTTTTATTCGTCCCAGTACATCTCCCTGGGGTGCTCCTGTTCTCTTTATAAAGAAAAAGGATGGATCCCTACGCCTATATATTGACTATAGGCAGTTGAACAAAGTGACTATACAAAACAAATATCCTTTACCCATAATAGATGATCTGTTTGACCAGTTATAAGGTGCTCAATATTTTTCAAAAATTGATTTGAGATCTAGATATCATCAATTGAGAATAAAGAAGGAGGATATTCTGAAAACAGCTTTTAGGACTCGGTATGGGCACTACGAGTTCTTAAAAATGCCTTTTGGTTTAACAAATGCCCAAGCTACATTTATAGATTTAATGAATAGGGTGTTCAAACCTTTTCTGGATCAATTCGTCATTGTATTCATAGATGATATCCTGGTATATTCAAAGAGTTCAGAAGAGCATGAACGACATTTAAGAATAGCATTGCAAACCTTAAGAGAACACCAGTTGTATGCTAAGTTTTCAAAATGTGAATTTTGGCTTAGTAGTGTTACTTTCCTAGGGCATATGGTTATTAAGGATGGTATTCAAGTTGATCTTAAAAAGATAGAAGCGGTGCAGAAATGGCCACACCCTACAACAGTTACAGAGATTCGTAGTTTTCTTGGTTTAGCAGGCTATTACCGCAGATTCGTTAAGGATTTTTCAAAGATAGCTGCTCCTTTGACAAGGTTAACAAGAAAGGGAATAAGGTTTAATTGGTCAGATGAATGTGAAAGAAGTTTCCAGAAACTCAAAGAATATTTGACTACAGTGCCAGTATTGGCTATTCCTTCAAGTACTGGAGGATATATAGTATACTGTGATGCATCGAGAATTGGATTAGGATGTGTGTTGATGCAAAATGGTCGAGTCATTGCATACGCATCTAGACAGCTTAAACCACATGAGTAAAACTATCCGACTCATGATTTAAAAATGGCAGCAGTAGTTTTTGTTCTTAAAATTTGGAGGCATTATTTGTATAATGAGACATGCAAAATTTATACATATCATAAAAGTCTCAAGTATATTTTTCAATAAAAGATTTTAACTTAAGACAAAGACGATGGATGGAATTACTTAAAGATTATGATTGCACAATACTGTACCATCCAAGTAAGGCCAATGTTGTGGCTGATGCATTAAGTAGGAAGTCTATGAGTAGTTTAGCTCATATCACAATGGTAAGAAGGCCATTAGTTAAAGAGATGCATAAGTTAGAAAGTGATGGGGTAGTAATGGAAGTAAAGGAGCCTGGAGTATTATTAGCTTATATGCAGTTTCAATCATCTTTGATCGAGCAGGTAAAAAAGGCACAGAAAGAGGATGCCTATTTTTGCAAGAAAATTGAAAAGGTGAAGAATGGTGGTGAAGTTGAATTTACTGTAGACTCTAAAGGAATTTTGAGATTTGGCAAGCAGATATGTGTACCTGATAAAGAAGAACTTAATAAAGAAATTTTAGAGTAAGCCCATAGATCTATGTATACGATTCATCCTGGAATAACTAAAATGCATAAGGATCTAAAAGAAATTTATTGTTGGGAAGGTATGAAGAAAGACATAGTGGATTACGTGTCTCGATGTTTAACCTGTCAGCAGGTGAAAGCAGAACATCAAAGGCCTGCAAGATTACATTAGCAAATAGAGATACCTGAATGGAAATGGGAAAGAATAACTATGGATTTTGTTACGGGGTTACCAAGAACACCAAAAGGGTTTGATTCGATATGGGTGATCATCGATAGGTTGACTAAGTCAGCACATTTCCTACCAGTGAAAACCACATACAATGTAGCTCAATATGCAAGATTATATTTGAATGAAATAGTGAGGCTTCATAGAGTGCCAATATCAATTATTTCTGATTGAGGACCGCAATTCACAGCTCATTTCTGGAGAGCTTTCCAAGAAACTTTGGGCACGAAGTTAAATCTCAATACTACATTTCATCCTCCAACAGATGGGCAATTTGAGCGTACCATTCAAATATTGGAAGACATGTTTCGGGCTTGTGTTTTAGATTTTCAGGGTAGTTGGGAAAGATTTCTACCTTTAGCTGAATTTGCCTATAACAATAGCTATCAAGCCAGTATACAAATGGCTCCTTTTGAGGCATTATATGGCAGGCGTTGCCGTTCCCCGATTAGATGGTTTGAGATGGGTGAAGCAAAAGTTTTAGGGCCTGATATGGTACAGGATGCACTAGTCAAGGTAAAATTAATTAAGGAAAGGTTGTTAATAGCTCAGAGTAGACAGAAGGCCTATGTTGATAATAGACGTCGCCCATTGGAATTTTCCATAGGTGAACATGTTTTTCTGAAAATATCTCCTATGAAGGGAGTAGTGAGATTTGGAAAGAAAGGGAAATTAAGTCCACGGTATATAGGACCATTTGAAATTCTTGATAGGATTGGTCAGGTAGCTTATCGTTTGGCTTTAACTCCTGAATTGGATAATATCCATCCAGTCTTTCATGTGTCTATGCTACAGAAATATTTATCGGATCCTACACATGTTATACAGTGTCCACAGATTCAGTTACAAAAAGATTTAACCTATGAGGAACAACCAGTAGCAATAGTGGACAGACAAGTAAAGAAGTTGCGGTCAAAGAAAATACCTACAGTGAAAGTGATGTGAAAAAATCACTCTTCTGAGGAAGCTACTTGGGAAAGAGAGGAGGATATACGCGCCAGATATCTGCATTTGTTTGAACAATAAGGTTAGTATTTATCTGCAATTAAAGTAAAGAAATTCGGGGACCGAATTGCTTTAAGGGGGAAGAATGTAATAGCCGTAAATTTAATAAGATTAAAATTAAGAAAAATTTTGAATTAAAGAGAGGATTTTGAAAATGGACTTAAGAACTGGTGAAAATAAGTTTATTATTTACATGGGTTAAAGAAGTACAAAGAAAATATTAGAATTTACATTTTGGGGCGTAATTATTATTTTTAAATGATAGTATTTTACTGTAAACAAATATATTTTTATTTGTTTAAAAATGATTATGTCTTGCTAAAAGTAAGTAGACTATTAATTAAAATAATTTTTGTTTTGCTTAAAATAATTATATTGGCCTTTAACAAATTTTTCTTTTATTTTTTGAAATATTCTTTCTTTTCATATGTAAAAAGATATTTATTTTGAGATTTGTTTGATTACGATTTTTATCAAGAAAAATCATGATTTAAGAGTTTAACTAAAGGTTTATGAGAATGTAAATTTAAAAAAAAAATTGGAATATTTTAGGATGAAAAACAGAATTAATATGAATATATATAAAAGAAAATCCTATTATTAAACTATTAAATTATTATTATTATTATTAAAAAAACAAACAAACAATACAAGGAAAATGGGGAGGCAACGAAGAGGAGGCGACCGAATTCTGAAAATTGAAACTAATGAATAATGAGTGAATAGTAAATAAATAGTAACCTTCAATTTTCTCCCTAGATCTGGAGTGTCTATTGGCTTCCGATCTCAAAACTGAAGGTGCTACTGGATTCAGGACGAAGAATACTACGGTTTTGACTGATCAATTTTTCAAATCAGCCATTGAATCGCCGTAGATCTGAAGTAGAAAATCTTAGAAAAAGGTAAATTCTAAAACTCTTACTTAGAGACTTCTAATTGAAATTCTGACACCGTAGATGGATTCAGGAGTTAGATAAACTTTAAGATATGAATATTTTCAACTATCTGATAGCTTTTTATTCGTCATGAATAGTGATTTCTGGTGGGTGAATAGTTTTTTTCGAAGAATGAATAATGACCAAGTCTCGAAGTTGTTTTCTTGATTTTTGCACCCTCCGGATACGTTTTCGAGGTCTATTTGATCAAACTGAGATTGGAAAAGTACATTTTAAGACTATCCAATCTGGGGCTCTTACCTGTGAGTAGATGATTCTTCTATGACTTACCTTTACTCTTCTTGAACTTTAAATTGATAAATGAGTGTGATTACAAATTATTTATACTTTTATATGTTCCTGAAATGATTTAGAATATCTGAAACAATTGCAATATGATATCTGGTTCAAGAAGAGTAACTTTTGAAATGAATTTTGAAACACATTGAACATATGATTTTTAAATGTATTTCTCATTATATGGCAAAGAAAATATGTCATGCATATGATATTGATTTATACAGTGATATGTTTGCCTCGGATATAGGCATGTATACGTGATTTCCCTGATTGGGAAGTTTTGACATATGAATATACTGAGACTGAAAGTCTGTATTATATTGAGAATTTTATACTGGCTTATATGGCATATGTACATATGATATTTTCTATGGAGGAATTCTATTGGAAACACTGTCTGCTAACAGCAGGTGATTTTAGCCCTGGTGCACCTTCATTGTCACACCCCTACTTTAGGAACGCGAATAACACTACTGTTCGATAACTTTATCTTTATTTATTTACAATCAACTTCATATTATGTCATAACAGGATAATATCATACGTTGACAAATCTCAACATAACTAATTATACATACCAGGTCTACACTTTTTAGTTTTACAGCAGAAACAAAGATCCTGCCTGTCACGTTTAGAGCAACTCTAGAGTACAAATATATTACAATTTTAAACACTGAGAGCCCCAAAACAATTTAGGCTCACCACGGAAGTATGACACCTAGTCATTCAAGAAGCCGCAGGACCAAACTCTATGTCTTTATCTGAAAAATATATCAACCACGTGTAGTGAGTTTTACAACTCAGTGAGCAGATAACACCTCCTATGACCTCTTAGGTCAACATATGAATGTACTCTTTATTTTAAAACTTGTCACATTGAAAATCACAATTTAGAGGTACATTCATATGGGACCCGCATTTCAAATAAACTCTGTTCAAATTCATATGCATATACAATTTATAAGTAATGCTAAAAGAACGGTAATAAAATCATGTTATGCATCAACATAATTCTTATGAAAACATTTGGAGGATCCCATATCAGAACCACCATATCAAAGTTTAACTCCTTCCGTACTTTGGTGGTATAGGATTTGCTTAAACTCAGCATCTCGCTGAGGTTTGTTCTACTACCATTCAAGAGGACACGCGAAGGGACTCTATATGGGTATTTCCCAAGCACACAGTAAGGGAAGGAAAATCACATATCATATAACTGGATTCTCGCCTATATAGGAGGCATTTCACTCTCTATCACATATCATCTCACGTGTGTTGGCCCTCACACGCGGCTAGCACCACCCCCTGCTAGCTGAGGCAATCAAGGTGCACCAGGGCTAACATCACCGTTGTTAGCAGACAGTGTTCCCAATAGGATTTCTCAACAGAAAATATCATATATACATATGCCATATAAGGCAGTATAAAATTTTCAATATAATACAGACTTTCAGTCTCAGTATATTCATCTGTCAAAACTTTCCAATCAAGGAAATCACGTATACATGCCTATATCCGAGGCAAACATATCACTGTATAAATCAATATCATATGCATAACATATTTTCTTTGCCATATAATGAGAAATACATTTAAAAATCATATGTTCAATGTGTTTCAAAATTCATTTCAAAAGTCACTCTTCTTGAACCAGATATCATATTGCAATCGTTTCAGATATTCTAAACCATTTCAAGAACATATAAAAGTATAAATAACTTGTAATCATACTCATTTATCAATTTAAAGTTCAAGAAGAGTGAAGGCAAGTCATAGAAGAATCATCTACTCACAGGTAAAAGCTCCAGATTGGATAGCCCTAAAATGTACTTTTTCAATCTCAGTTTGATCAAATAGACCTCGAAAACGTATCCGGAGGGTCCAAAAATCAAGAAAACAACTTCAAGAACTTGGTCACTATTCACCGTCGGAACACACTATTCACCCGCGCGGAAATCACTATTCACGACGAACAAAAAGCTATCAGATGGTCAAAAATATTCATATCCTAAGATTTATTTAACTCTTAAATCCATCTACGATGTCAGAATTTCAATTAAAAGTCTCTAAGTAAGAGTTTCAGAATTTACTTTTTTTTGAGATTTTCTACTTCAAATCTTTGACAATTCAACGGCTGATTTAAAAAATTGATCAGTCAAAACTGTAGTATTCTTCGTCCTGAATCTAGTAGCACCTTCAGTTTTGAGATCGGAAGCCAATAGGCACTCTAGATCTAGAGAGAAAGTTGAAGGTTACTATTCACTCACTATTCCTCAATTTCAATTTTCAAAAATCTTCGTCTCTCCATTGCCTCCATTCTACGATTCCCTTTCCCTTTTTTTTAATAATTATTATTATTATTTAGTAATTGAATAATAGGATTTTATTTTATATATATTCATATAAATTCCGTTTTTCATCCTAAAATATTCCAAAATTTTTTAAAAATTTACATTCTCATAAACCTTTAGTTAAACTCTTAAATCATGATTTTTCTTGATAAAATCATAATAAAAAAATCTCAAAATAAATATCTTTATACATATTAAAAAAAAGAATATTTCTAAAAATAAACAAAAATTTATTAGAGATCAACATAATTATTTTAAGCGAAACAATATTTATTTTAATTAAAAGTATACTTACTTTTAGCAAGACATAATCATTTTTAAACAAATAAAAATATATTTGTTTATAGCAAAATATCATCATTTAAAAATAAAAATTATGCCCCAAAACGTAAATTCTCATATTTTCTTTGTACTTTTTTAACCCATGTAGTAAATATACATATTTTCTACGGTTCTTATCCTCATTTTCGAAATTCTCTCTTTTATTCCAAATTTTCTTTAATTGAAATTTTCGTTAAATTTTACGGTTATTATATTAGGGGATCGTACAAATGTATTTCAGTAGACTTAAAGACGAAAGATGGACAAAAAATTCAAATTGAGATCCTCGATGATATCCTTCAAGCTAGATATGGAGAGAGCTTGTTAACTACATTAGACATATCACACGATGCACTTGTCCCTTAAAGGAGAGGGATTAGAATAAAATTTGGGAACAATATGGAGACCAAATCTTTTTGAAAGTGAAGGTTATAACCAGCATAATCATATGTATACATCCATATTCACTTTTTGAATTTAACATTATTTAGGTTCATTATTGTAGGAAAAATTTGAGGTTGGTGCAACTATGGAAAGCCGATTTGATGCTTTAATTGTAGCCACTGCACAAAGGTCATACAAAACCTAGAGAAGTCGCTTGCATAGCTTCTACACCAAGTATAAAACTGATGAAGAAAGACTAGCTCACATACCTTCAGCAGTAAATGATGACGAATGGAAGCACTTAGTCAGTTATTTTGGCTCAAAAGACTTTAAGGTATTAAGTACTAGCTTACTTGGTGTTTTGATATGAACTATGCTTTGTACATTGACTATTGGGTTTATTGTAGGATAAAAGTTCAACAAACGTACAAAATAGGGCTAAGCTGACAACAAAACATACTTGTGGTTCGCAGTCGTTTGCCGAAGTTGAGGGAGCAACAGTGAGACTTTAAAGTTATATATTGTCATAAATGTATTTACTATGCATGTTCTCATTCAGTCATTGATTATTCATGATATTCTTTCATAGAGAAATGCTGAAACTGGAGAAAAAGCACTGATTGACAAGATATGGGAAATACAGCATACCCGTAAGACTAAAGACGGAGAGTTGATATGGTCAGATGCAAAGTGTAACAACTTTTTATTATTATACAATATAGAGTTCACATACACGTCATTAATCAAAACGTACGTACAACATATTAAACACATAAATATCGACATCTTATTTATTCTAGTTGACTAATTTCAGAGATACAGGTGCAGGTGGTTGTACTATCATCGAGATCTGAGCCAACTCGACCACAAACATTTTATTTGTTTTTGGGATCTGCCCATCCTAGAGTAACTCAATCCAACGTGCACTAAAAGCTAGAGCCATAGAAAAATCTGCATTACTAATTTTCTGAACATGACATAGAAATATAGTGAGAATTAAATCCCAGTAAGTTTAACAATAAATCATCATCAATATAGCTCATCAAGTCATGTTCATCTATATAAATTACATCAAATATCTTTGGTCACATAAATGCACTTTATCTATGCACATGAAAATCGTACAGTAATGACATGTATGACAGGATTAACTATCATATGATGACTATCAATTTATTCTCATATCAAGCTATTCTGGTCAGGGTGAGTATTTTCTATTCTCCGGTACGGGCTTTTCTCACTCCGTTCGACATAGCCCACTTTCTCTTTCTTTTATCATTAACATGATCATAACCGTTGGTAGGGCGTCCCCTACTGGTGTACCACACAGATTGTCATGTGACCGTGCTCATTTCTTTTCTTTTCACAATAATAGTCAAAAATATGCTTTCAATAATAAGTATGTTCATCAATATATAATCATTATAAAAAATCATTGGTAATCATACCATGAACATAACCATTTCAAATATCACTTTATAAAATATTTTCATGTCAAAATTTTACACTTAAGATGGTAATAAGTTCATGAAATGATAATAGCTATAGTATATACTAGTCATTTATTTTTTTTCATTTATAAGATTCTTCTACTTTTTTAAATATTAAATTTTTTTTTCTTGATGCAGGTTTTCATCCTATCTGACATTCTCTTACTAATTAGATAATAACTCCCTCAATTTAACTCTGATTTGGGTGATCTTAATGTACATTTAAAGATAAAAAAATTATCTAAAACTATTATGTTGAATAGTTTAGCGAAATATTAAGAAATCATGGTGATATGACTCCCTCAAAATACAGGTTATTTCTTCTCGGGCAAGTTCTGACCTCTACCTAAAAATCTGTCTCTATCTCCCACATAAGAATTCTAATTTAAGTGATTCCAGTAGTTAAAAATCCGTTACACATATAGAAATAATTTTTATGTTAATAATTTATTTTAATTCCCTACAGAATGTTCCCAAAAATTAAAACACTGATACTATCCTAACATATTCTTCCTTGATTAACTATTTTCTGACCACTGCTTACTAATCGGCCCATATCTACCTCATATGGACTCCAAATTGAGTGATTTCAGTGGCTACAAATCCGTGAGATATAGATCTACATGTTTCATGTTAACCATTGCTTTAAATTACTTACCAATTCTTCTCAGAATTTTAAAAATAGAAGCTTAAACTTTTGCCACCCATAGCCATACCTATACAAAACTATCTACACTAGCCTAAGTATTCAAACATACATAATATGTAACATGATATAGCAACATTCATGGCCAATCATTAAAGTTCTAAGATCAAAATTCCATATAAATATTACAAGTTTCAAAACTTTTCTTCAAAAAGAAATATTGTTAAACTTACCTTGAGCACTTAGTCCTCTAGACTTCTCCTTCCTCTTTCTTCCTTTCTTCCTCTCCTTTCCTCACTCTACCTTGCTTCTATTTTTTCTCTCCCTCACTTGGACGAAATTCTAATGTTATAAGGGTGGGTTTTGCTTATATAGACTATCAAATGATTCATCTTTCATAATCATAGGTCTACTTTATCACAATTAGGATGCACTTGGTTGAATTTTTAGAAAACAAACAACTCATGTTCTTGTCTTCCTCTTCCTTAGTCAAGATATGCATAGGAAAATGAGATTTTCATGATAATATGTTCTTAAGATAAGGGACAAGGTCCCTTTGATTTAAGGATTCATTTTCTTTTTCTTTTGTCTTAATCAATTATGATAGGTTTGCCTTTTTAGGTGACAAATTTCCAACCCTTGAATCTTCCTTGCTTAGCTAAAATTATTTGTGTAGGATAAGGATATTTTGTCATAATGCTATGTATTATTATCCACTTGCTAAAATTATGAGTGTAGGATATAGATGTTTTGTCCTAATGCCATGTATTATCATATCACTTGCCAAAATTATGAATGTGGGATATTTGACCACTTGCTAAATTTTTGTCTTAATGCCATGTTACCTAATCTTAATTACACCATTATTTCATCACTTTATTTTATTTTTATTTTTATTTTTATTTTTCCTCTTGGGTTTGGGCTCATTCTTGCCCATTTTCATTACTTTGGTTAAAATTCTACCTTTCATAATGGGCTTAGTCACATTTTCATGATTTTTGGGCTACCGGTCCAATTTTTATATCCTAGTCCCAAGTCTATTATTTTATTTCTTCCTTGGGCTATCTTATTGGCTTGTTAAAAATTCATGTGAAGTAAAAAAACTCTATATGAAGTGTCCATAGGTGAAAGCCCAATTTATGGGTGGAAATACTGAACTTAGTAACTTTAACTCTTAAATTCGGAAAAATTACCCTAATCCAATCTTCTTGAAATTTTAATACCTTTACTTACTTCACAAAAATTTATCTTTCTTACCCAAGAATTTCACCTTTCTTTAATATATTTATTTCAAAGTCCCAAGAAGTTCATGTATACTTTAATTTTGTTAATTTTTATAACTTTTAATTTATATTATTTTCTTATTCTAAAAGCATACACAATTTAAATACATGGCAAATTGCAAGAGATTGTAGCAAAGCAGTCACAGGAAGAAGCTCCAAGTTTGAGCAACAAGGAAATTTTGACCCAAGTTTTAGGTCAAAAGACAGGATATGTTCGTGGTAAAGGATATGGCATGAGACCTCCTTCCAAGAAAACCTCTGTCTAAATCACTCCCTAACATCTCCAAGAGCAAAAGAGGAAAATATGTGAAGAAGGCATGCTTTCTAGCTGGGCTGAAAAGGGCATTTGAACCTATTAGTCTCTTAACTTTTTATGAAGTTTCACTTTCATTTCTTAACTTGTAGTTATGCAAATTTTAGAATAGTGGTAAAAAGCAACTTTTGACTACAAATGCAGGAATGTAAAAGGCTATTGCTAATTTAGTAACTTGTTGCCTATGAATATCTTCTCTTGATCTTTGGATAAAACAGCAATTGACATGTATGTGCATTAAAAATCATAGCAATGGACATATTCTTTTGCCGTTCTTTTTTCTTTTCTTTCCTTCCCTTTTTAGGAATTTTTTCACAACATGCATTTAAGAGAGATAAATCTAAATGCTTCAACAGAGATTTGAAGGAGAGAATATCATTGCACTGCATTTGATGACATGGTTGCTAGATAATTTGTTTAGTAATAATTTGATAGATTTAGAATTTAATCTGGGAATGTATAATGAGAAATGATGTGGGTCTTGCTAATGGTTTAGCCTAAATTTTATGAGTTCTTTGATTATACATCTTTTATTGGCATCTTCAAGTGATTTTGACCTACGAATTCCTGAATAGGTTGATGAAAAAGATCTTCCTAAGAGACCAAAGGTTTTACTTTTATTTTTATTTTGTTTTTGAACTGAGAAGTCTGATTTTCTGGCATGTTCATGGCTTAGCTAGTTGAGTGCGTGTGTATATAAGAGTGGTTTGTGGAATATATAGTCATGGCTTGTATTTGAAAAAAGGTATGCATCAGCACACTGTAAAAATACCTGCTCGCGTGAAAGTTTATAAGAGTGGTTTGTGGAATATATAGTCATGGCTTGTATTTGAAAAAAGGTATGCATCAGCACTCTGTGAAAATACCTACTCACGTGAAAGTTTATATTAGCTTGCTTGATTGGAAACATTTTCCTTTTTTATCTTGATTGTGCTCAATTTCTAATATATATATATATATATATATATATATATATATATATAAGTTATGGCTCAAAAATAGGGTCAGTCATGGAATTGCATTATTGTTGTATGTTTCTGAATTTATTTTAATTTTTTTTAAAGTAACATATGTATAAAATAAGGACCACCTTTTCCATATAGATTTAATGATTAAGATAAGAAGAAAAAAAAGTATTGTAAACATTTATTTTATTTTGAATAAATTTCTAAAATAGCTTATGTTGAAAGATGAAAGAGAGAGTTGCTCTCATCTCATACGATTCATGTGGGTGAGGGTGTGAGGATAATAAACATGAAAGAGAGTTGATTTTTTGGCATGTTCATGGCTTACCCCAAAAAATATTCAAAAAGGTATTTATTTTCTTGTGATTCTCAGTTACTTCTTTTTTTTTTTTGGTTTCTGTTTTTGTTTTACTGAATATCTTCGTTACTTGGTAACCTTGTGCAACTATTCAAAAAAGCTCCACAAATGTTTGCATACATTATAGGATTAAAGATACAGATTTTTGTAGTCTCTTATGATCTGTTATATATATCTTAATGAGGATGATGCAGAAGTTCCTATGCACAGTACTGTATAAATTCATGATTTCTTATTGAAATTTGAAAGGACTGACATTGTGTGCTGAATGTTCACATACAATAAATTATTTAACTTGAAGGTTATATGAATGCATAAAGAAGACTTTTTTGGAATTTTCTTATTACTTTTTTTTAAAATTGGTCTTAATGTTCACATAACTTCATTTTGTGTGTTTTTGACAAACTTATGCTTCAATAGGTATTTTTTGGCATGTTTATGGCTTACCCCAAAAAATATTCAAAAAGGTATTTATTTTCTTGTGATTCTCAGTTACTTCTTTTTTTTTTTTTTTCTGTTTTTGTTTTACTGAATATCTTCGTTACTTGGTAACCTTGTGCAACTATTCAAAAAAGCTCCACAAATGTTTGCATACATTATAGGATTAAAGATATAGATTTTTGTAGTCTCTTATGATCTGTTATATATATCTTAATGAGGATGATGTAGAAGTTCCTATGCACAGTATTGTATAAATTCATGATTTCTTATTGAAATTTGAAAGGACTGACATTGTCTGCTGAAAGTTCACATACAATAAATTATTTAACTTGAAGGTTATATGAATGCATAAAGAAGACTTTTTGGAATGTTCTTATTACTATTTTTTTTTAAATTGGTCTTAATGTTCACATAACTTCATTTGGTGTGTTTTTGACAAACTTATGCTTCAATAGGTGAGGTTGAAATAGATTTTGTAGTCAACTTTGTGGATCTTATATATGACCCCACGTAAGTGGAATCTTGTAAGATTGCTTTTGGTTATGGGAGATGCATATATAGTAGTGCGCAAATATGTTAATTTAATTTGTTTTAATTTTGTTACTTTCGAGTATTAATTTGCTATTGTGTGTTATTCACAGGGACAAATTCTAATAGCTCCAACGGGTAGTGCTATACCAAGTTCTACAACTGATGTAACACCAATATCTCCAAATGAACCACCGACTTGATTATAGTGCTAGTATTTAATAGCTCTCTTGTCATGTGTAATATTTTTAGTTAGTTGACATTTTGTAATTGTTTACAAACAATGCTATTGTTGAAATTATTCTATATATATTTTTATTATTTCCTTTGTTTTTTTTCATTATTTTTCATTTTTTCAAATGCAACAAAAATAATAAATGCAAAAAAAAGACTTTAGAGAGAGGATTTAGTGACGACTAAAAGTCGTCACTAAATCTCCAATATTCGACACTTTCAATGACGACCTTAAAAAGTCGTCACTGAAAACATATTCAGTGAAGACAATATTCGTCACTGAAGCCAACTATATATTCTAGATTTCATGACGACCGCAACAAATCGTGACTGAAGGCAGTCACTAAAACCATTTATCTAAGACACTTTTTGTGACGACTTGAAAAAGTGGTCACAAAATATCATTTTTTGTGATGATAATAGTCGTCACTAAAGCATTAGTTTTAGTGACGACCGCAACTTGTTGTCACTAAAACTACATTTAGTGACGACTAAAGTCGTCATTGAAAATCATAATATTAACTCAATGAACTCTTTTTGTGACAACTTTAAAGTTTTTTGTGACGGTTTTAAATGCTTTCAGTGATGACTTTGGTCGTCACTGATTGTAAACAAAAAACCTTTTGCAACGATTGTTTTTGCAACAAAGTTGTGACGACTAAAAGTCGTCACAAAAAGTCTTTCATGACGACTTTTTGACTTTTTATGATGACTTTAGTCGCTATCAAACATTCCAAATAATATATAATTTGAAGTTTTAGTGGCGATTAAAGTAACAACCAAAAGTATACTTTCAGTTGCGACCATGAAAAGTTACCATTAAAAGTAGACTTTTAGTAGCGACCAAGTAAAGTCGCCACTGAAAGTAGATATTCAGTAGCGGGCTTTAGAGTTTTGGTGGCAAATTTTGTGGTATTAAGTGACGACTATAGTCACCACTAATGTTGACTTTCAGTGACGACCTCAAAAGTCACCACCAAAAACATTTAGCAACGTGTTTATTAGCGACGACGTGATAATGACTAAAAATCACTAATAAAAATTTTAGTGGCAACTTTTAGACTTTCAGTGGGACTAAAGTCACCGCTGAAAGCCTATTTTCTTGTAGTATAATATCTTCTTTATAGGATCCTTCCTTATGAAGATCAAGAAGAGACTTCACTGATGTCTTTATCTCCAGCCGGTTTTGTTGTATTAGGGATAATTCTCCTTCAATAGCATGCTTACTTCTAGTAATTATATCATCAAGGTTATTTATTTTAGCAATAACTTCTTCCTTAGTCTGTCCTTCCATTGGGATTCCTACTCAAATAATCTGCAAAAGTATTGTTAGTTCATTTTCATAATTTCAATATCAAAATCATAAAATGATAATAATGCTTGCCATCTTATTCTTCTTCTATGCACCATTGTAGCTGGCAGCTTATTTTGAACAAAAGCCTTTGCTTGAGTATTATCAATTCATAGTATAAATCTTTTCCTAATGAACCATATTTCAAAGATTCTTATAGCTCGTAATACTGTTAACAATTCTTTTTCATTGATATTATATTTTATTTCTGCATCTTTGAAACTTCCTGATGTATATCTTGCTATTACTTCAAAATTTTCTCATATTATCTTTAACGCCGCTCCCCAATATTGGTCAGAGGCATTAGTTTCTAATATCAAAGGTGTCTTTATCTCTTGGTAATGGTAAAGGTTGTAAATTCTTACAAGCATCTTTTATCTTAATTAATTCTTCAGAATCTTCTTCTATCCAAATATAATGTTTTTCCCTCTTAATTTTGCATGTAATTTATCTCTAAGTTTAGCAACATTAGGTAAGAAATTTCTAGCATAATTTAAATTTCCTATAAAAACTTTGTAGTTCCTTTTTTGTTTCCAAACTATTAGGAAACTCTAATATATTTTTTACTAATATGAGGTTGAAGCTCAACCTTTCCTTGTTCTATAGTCATCCCTAAATATTCTATCTTAGTTTTTGCTATTTTTTGCCTTTTTCTTATATAATACAAGTCCTTCTTTAAAAGCTTCTAAAGCAAACAATAATAAGTTCTTGTTATATTCCTCTGTTGATTTTGAATATATTAATATATCATCTATATAAACTATAATAAAATGTGGCCATTTATAAACTATTTTGTCTAATCTCTCTTAGGAAAATACTGGGGGCTGTTTTTAATCCCATTGGTAAAATAATCCATTCATAATGTCCTTGAGGATCACTTTCTTCTGTTATCACAATTTGATATAATTTTGATTTACAATCAAATTTTGAATATATTTTATTGTCCTTTATTTTTTTTAAATATTAATTCTTTTCTTGGTAAAGGATAAGCATAATCTTTTACCTTCAAATTTAATGGTTTGTAGTTTATTACCACTACTACAAACATGGGATATAGATATAGTGACGAAGAATTAACAACGGTAAAAAAAAACTGTCGTTAAAGCATGATATAACGACGGTTATAAAACCGTCGTTAAAAAACGGAATATAACGATGGTTATAAAGAAACCATCGTGATACCACGACGGTTTATTAAAATCGTCGTAAAATCGAGCACTACTACCTATGAACAATCCATTTTCCATCGAATATTATGACGGTTGAAAGAACCATCTTTATTTCACGACAGTTCTTATAAACCGTTGTAAAGTCACACGGTAAATGGACCGTTTATGGGGAGTAGGGTCCGATTTTACGACAGTTTTAATAAACCGTCGTTATACCACACGCTATTTGGACGACAGTTTAGTTAAAATTGTCATTAAATCTAGTTTTAGGGACGATGTTTTTTAAAACCATAATTATAACTGATTTTAGCGACGGGTTTAAGTAAACTGTCGTTAAGTTACGGTTTTTCTTATAAATCCGTAGTTCCTCCTTCATTTTCATTATGCGATTGAAAATTCTATTTTGCCTTTGCAAAAAATACTTGTTAATTTATTCGTATCAGTAATTTGAAATTATTTATTCTTTTTTAAGGTAATTTTTTAAATATTTTTATTATTGTGAAATATTTTTTGATTTATATTGCAAGTTTGAATAAATTTATTAAGATTTTTTTTAAATTTTCATTAAGATACTTTAGTCATCTACAGACATTTATAATTCGGAGTTGTTTATTCTCACTTAAGGTATGTATTTTAATTATTTTGATGTTGTGAAATTTTTTTATATATATTTGTATGTTTTACTTAATTTATAATTTCAAATTAAAATAGTTTATTAGAAATTGTATGTTATGTTTTTAATAAATTGTTGTATTATGTTATGTAGGTTAAATATATGTTTTTAATTTAATCAAATTAAGAGTAAGAATTATTTAATATTTACAATTGTTATAATAATAGAATGATTATTAGTTATTATTTAAGAAGAATGACATAATTATTAAATTAGAATATTATGTTAATAATTATAAGGTGAAATGAATTAAATTAATTAAGAAGTAAAAAATAAAATTAAGTTACACAAGTAGTAAATTTTGTAATTGTTATTAAAAAATAACAACATAATATATATATATATATATATATATATATATATAATTATACACATTATAAATAATAGTATTAAAATTAAATTTGAGATACTAAAAAAAGTTATTATATTAATAAATGTAATTAAATATTGTACATAAATTATTAATAGAAAAATTGGTTAAGGATAATTATTTAAAGTAAAATTTATACCTATTTATTTATTATTTAGAAATAATAACTTAATTAAGAAATTAAATATATTATTTTTATAATTATAAATTTAAAATGATTAAATTAATTAGGAAGTAAAAAATAAAGTCAAATTACATAAAAAAAATTAACAATTGTTATAAAACTATAGAAGTATAATAATATAGATTTACTCGTTTATAATAGTATTATAAATAATTTACATATAATAAGTTTTGTTATTATATAATTAAATATAATTAAATATTTGACTTAAATTATTAATACAGGAATTGAAATCTTGGTTAAGGACAAGTATTTAAAGTGAAATTTATACATATTTATTATTTAGAAACAATATATAACATAATTAATAAATTAAACATATTATTTTTATAATTATAAAATTAATTAGGAAGTAAAAATTAAAGTGAAGCTACAGAAAAAAAAATTTAACAATTTTTATAAAAAAAATAGAACCATAATAATATAGATTATTTGATTTATAATAGTATTATAAATAATTTAAATATAATAAGTTTAGTTATTATATAATTAAACGTAATTAAATATTAGACTTAAATTATTAATAGATAAATCGAATCAATGAACATTATGCATTGATATTATATGAGAAAATAGAATATATTTTTTACATGATGTATATGACAAACGAGTAAGAAATTTTGTAGGATAAAATAAAATTGTCAATGATGATAACTTGTTGCATTAAATGAATATTTTTTAAAGTTGAATTATTTTTACTTAGTTTAAATTAAACATAATTAGTTAAGTTTAAGTATGAAAATTAGATAGGAGTGTTAAATTGTTAAAAAAATTTAAAATGTTAAATTAATTAAAAATAAAAAATAAGTTTGTTAGTAAATAGAATTAAAATTCATGAAATATTTTTTTGTTGTATATTATTTAATCCTTGAAGAGGGGTTAGAATATGAAGTAACACATTTAAGAATGCATTACTCAGTAAATTATTATTTAATTTTTTTTATTTTATAATAGTTTTAGATATAGATAAATCTTGAATCCATAAATCTCGACACACCCAAGAGTATTTAGAAGGTTTAGAAGGTTTTTTAGATTTTACAAATGTTAACTCGAGTGTCGAAAGTGAAATAATCTGCCTATGCCCAAATTGCAGATTTAAAAAATGGCAAGTTACGGAGGTTGTGCTCCAACACTTGATCGTCAAACTTTTTCCACAAGGGTACGGTTTCTGGAGTATGCACGGGAAAAGGTCAACAGAAGATCCTGCTACGGAACATTAAATAATACCCCAAAATGTTGAAGAACGTCCCATCGTTCAGAATGACCCTATGCAGGACATGGTCTGTGATGTATTCAAAATTCATCATGAACATGAAATTGTTGATTCTGTGGACATGCCAGTTCCACCGTCAGGTGAAAGGATAGACGAAGGCACGAAAGAGTTTTTTGAATTACTGAAGGATAGGCAGTAACCACTATACAAAGGGTGTGAAACATACTCCAAATTGACATTTTTGGTGAATTTGTACCACATTAAGTGTTTGTGCGGAATATCCGACAAGGCTATGTCAATAATACTATAGCTATTGGTTAACGTCTTTTCAGATGCAAAAATTTCAACTTCATTTTATGAGGCTAAAAAAATCATTAATAAGTTGGGGCTGAACTACAAAAAAATACATGCATGTAAGAATAATTGTATGTTATTCTGAGGGGAGGACGAAAATAAAGATTCTTGTAATAAGTGCAATGTACCAGGGTGGAAACTGAAAAAGAAGAAGAGGAAAAGCGGAATAAGGTGGCTAATAAAATCTTCAGATACTTTCCACTGAAGCCTAGGCTACAAATATTATTCATGTCTTTTAAGATTGCTAAATATATGAGATGGCATTCCTCAAACAGAAATAGTGATGGCATCATTAGGCATTCGAGGGACTTTGAAGTATGGAAGAGATTTGACATTTTGAATCCTTAATTTACATTAGATCCAAGGAATGTGCATTTGGGACTTGCCAATGATGGTTTCAATCTATTTGGGAACTTAAGTACAAGTTATAGCATATGGCCAATCATACTGATTCCTTACAATCTTTCTTCTTGGATGTGCATAAAGCAGAGTTCTTTTATCCTGTCAAAGATAATTCTTGGTAGAAAGGCACCGAAAAATTATATAGATGTATTTCTACAACTGTTAATTGAAGAGTTAAAGGAGTTATGATTTGACGGTGTGCAGACTTACGATTCATTCAACAGTGACATGTTCAACATGCATGCTACTCTCTTGTGGACAATTAGTGATTTTTCTGACCTTGGATGTTTATCAGGTTGGAATACTCATACTGGATTGGTATGTCCACACTGTAATTTTAATTCAACTCCTATGCGCCTTCCTCATAGTCGAAAGTGGTGTTTTATAGGACACCGTTGCTTTCTAAACCCGAGTCATAAATTTTGGGAGGCTCGTAACAAGTTTGATGGAACAGATGAAAGAAGAAATCCTCCACTGCAATTGAATGATGTAGATATTTTAAGACAAATTAATGATATTAACATTGTGTTCGAAAAGAATGGGGAACATAAAGGTCGAGAACAGAGGACTTGAGGTCACGGAGGGGGTTGAAGTTGAGACTCAACAATGGCGTAAAAAAAGCATATTTTTTGAACTTCCATACTGGGCGAACAATTTGTTGCATCATAATCTTGATTTGATGCATATTGAAAAAAAATGGCTGTGACAATATCCTGTATACTTTGTTAAATGACACTGGCTGTAACAACTCCATTTATGTAAATTTTTTTTTTATTAAAAATACGATGAAATTATTACCTCGTTACAACTTAACTCAATATAACATTTATTTAATTTATACAATAATGAGTTTCCATACACAATATTATTTTACAAACTACACACCATTATTTTACAAACATTTGTACAAAAATACATATTAGTTCTAATCATCTATATCGACTACTTCCGGGGACACTGGTTCGGGTGGCACGTCCACCGGAATCTCAGTTACATCTACGACAGTTATATCTGAAATAACTGGAAGTTGCCCAAGGTAGGGCACCTCGATCCAACGTACAGAGATAATAAGTGTCATAGAGAATATCTGCATATTTATTATTCTGAACATGATATGGAAATATAGTGAGAATTAAATCCCAGTAAGTTCAACAATAAATCATAATTTATCATCAATATAGTTCATCATGTCATGTTCAGCTGTATAAACTACAGAAAATATCTTTAAGTCACATGAATGCACTTTATCATGCACATGAAAATTATACAGTTATGACATGTATGGTATGAATAACTATTTTTCGAGTTTCATATGATGGCTATCCACTTATTCTTACTTCAAGCTACCCCGGTCAGGGTGAGTATTCTCTACTTTTCGGTACGGGCTTATCTCGCTCCGTCCGACATGGCACACTTTCTCTTTCTTTTCTTATTAACATGATCATAACCGTTGGTAGGGCGTCCCCTACTGGTGCACCACACGGATTGCCATGTGACCGTGCTCATTTCTTTTCTTTTCACAATGATAGCCAAAAATATGCTTTCAATAACAAGTATGTTCATCAAAATATAACTATTACCATAAATCATTGGTAATCATGCCATGAACATAACCATTTAAAATATCACTTTATAAAACATTTCCATGTCAAAATTCCATACTAATACCTTGGTAACTGGATAGTAATTGTAGTCTGTAAACAGCGCACCAGAAAAGTTCCCAGGAAAGAGAGGTGGGTCACTAATGGACACGCTTAAGTACCATGTCTTTCCTTGCCAGAGCTTTCCTTAGACATGCACTTTTCACAAATCACAATTTTGTTTTCCAGTAACTAGAATAATTCTTTTCTGATGTGAAAATACTGCAACCACGGAGCATACTAAGATTTTTCAAATAAAACCGGCACTTTCAAAACTTCTTGTAAATTTATATGAGTACTAGGGTAAATTCCATGTTAAAAATTACACACTTAAAATGGTAGTAAGTTCATGCAATGGCAATGGCTATGGCTATACTAGTCATTTGTTAAGATTCATCTTCTTTTTAAAATACTAATTTTATTTCTTTATTTTCTTGATGCAGGTTTTCATCCTATCTAACCTTCTCTTACTAATCAGAGCATAACTCCCTCAATTTAACTCTGATGTAGGTGATCTTAGTGTCAATTTCAAGATAAAACAATTATCTAAAACTATTATGTTGAACATTGTAGCGAAATATTAAGAAATCAAGGTGATATTACTCCCTAAATGTACAGATTATTTCTTCTCGTGTAAGTTCTGACCTTTACTGACTAATTAGACCATATCTCCCAAATTTGAACTCCAAATTGAGTTATTCCAGTTGGTAAAAATCCATGAGCCCTATATCTATAATTGTTATCTTGGCGTACGATTTTAACTCCCTACAGAATATTTTCCAGAAATTCAAAAAACTAAAGCTTTAATAACATATTATGAATAAACATTTTCTGACCTCTGCTTACTAATCAGCTTATATCTACCTCAAATGGACTTCAAATTGAATGATTCCAGTGCCTAAAAATCCATGACACATTTATCTTTAATTCTTATGTTAATAATTTATTTTAATTCCTTACAGATACTTCTCAGAAATTAAAATACCGAAGCTATCCTAACATATTTTTCCCTGATGACCCATTTTCTGACCTTTGTCTACTAATCGGCTCATATCTCCCTCATATGGACTCCAAATTGAATGATTCCAGTGGCTAAAAATCCATTACATACATATCTTTAATTCTTATGTTAACCATTTATTTTAATTCCCTACCAATAATTCCCAGAAATTAAATTACCGAAGCTATCCTAACATATTCTTCCCTGATGATTCATTTTCTGACCTTTGACTACTAATCAGACCATAGCTACCTCATATGGACTCCAAATGGAATGATTCCAGTGGCTAAAAATCCATGACACATTTATATTTAATTCTTATGTTAACCATTTATTTTAATTCCTTATAGATTGTTCCCAGAAATTAAAATACCGAAGCTATCCTAACATATTCTTCCCTGATGATTCATTTTCTGACCTTTGACTACTAATCAGACCATAGCTACCTCATATGGACTCCAAATGGAATGATTCCAGTGGCTAAAAATCCATGACACATTTATATTTAATTCTTATGTTAACCATTTATTTTAATTCCTTATAGATTGTTCCCAGAAATTAAAATACCGAAGCTATCCTAACATATTCTTCCCTGATGATTCATTTTCTGACCTTTGACTACTAATCAGACCATAGCTACCTCATATGGACTCCAAATGGAATGATTCCAGTGGCTAAAAATCCATGACACATTTATCTTTAATTCTTATGTTAACCATTTATTTTAATTCCTTATAGATGGTTCCCAGAAATTAAAATACCGAAGCTATCCTAACATATTCTACCCTGATGATTCATTTTCTGACCTTTGACTACTAATCAGACCATAGCTACCTCATATGGACTCCAAATGGAATGATTCCAGTGGCTAAAAATCCATGACACATTTATCTTTAATTCTTATGTTAACCATTTATTTTAATTCCTTATAGATTGTTCCCAGAAATTAAAATACCGAAGCTTAAAATTCTGCCACCCATAGCCATAACCATGCAGAACTATCTACACCAACCTAAGTATTCAAACATACATCACATGCAAGATCAATATGTAACATGATATAGCAACATCATGACCAATCATAAAAGTTCTAAGATCAAAATCTCATACAAATATTATAAGTTTCAAAAGTTTTCTTCAAAATGAAATATTGTTAAACTTACCTTTAGCTTTCTAAACTTCTCCTTCTTCTTCCTTCCTTTCTTCTTCTCTCTTCTCTCCTTTCCTCACTCTACCTTGCTTCTATTTCTCTCTCTTTCTCACTTGGACGAAATTAAAGTGTTGTAAGGGTGGGTTCTCTTATATAGACCACCAAATAAGTCACCTTTCATGATCATGGATCTACCTTATCACAATTAAGATACACTTTGTTGAATTTTTGGAAAACAAACAACTTATGTTCTTGTCTTCCTCTTCCTTAGTCAAGATATGCATAGGAAAAGGAGATTTGTATTTTGAAAATTATGATGATATGTTCTTAAGATAAGGGACAAGGTCCCTTTGATTTAGGGATTCATTTAATTTTTCTTTTGTCTTAATCAATTATGATAGGTTGCCTTTTTAAGTGGCAAATTTCTAGCCCTTCAATCTCCATTATTTGGTTGATATTATTTGTGTGGGCTATGAATGTTTTGTCCTAATACCATGTATTATCATACCACTTGCTAAAATTATGAGTGAAGGATATAGATGTTTTTGTCCTAAAGCCTTGTATTATCATGCCACTTGCCTAAATGATGAATGTAGAATCACACCACTTGCTAAATTTTTGTCTTAATGCCATGTAACCTAATCTTTATTCTTATTATTATATCATCATCTAATTTATTTTATTTTATTTTTCCTCTTGGATTTGGGCTTATTCTTACCCATTATGGGCTTGTCCTACCCATTTTCTTTGCTTTGGATAAAATTCTTCCTTTCTTGGTGGGCTTGGTCACATTTTCATAATTTTTGGGCTATTGGTGAAATTACTATATCCTAGTCCAAGTCTATGTTTAATTTCTTGTTTAGGTTATCCAATGGGCTTGCTAGAAACTTATGTGAAGTGGAAAAACTCTATATGAAGTGTCCATAGGTAAAAGCCCAATGTATGAGTAAAGATTTTAAACTTAGTAACTATAGTTCTTGAATTAGGAAAAATTACCCTAATTCAATGTTCTTTGAAATTTTAAGACATTTACTTGTTTCTAAAAATTTATCTTCCTTATCCAAGAATTTTGCATCTCTTTAGTATGTTATTTCTAATTTCTTTCCTATTAGATTTTCCTTCTTTATTTGTTCTCTTAATGTTAGAAACATTTTCTATGCATATACATAAGGTGAAGAATTTCTAAGGATTATATTTCCTTAGATATCTAAAATATTGTCTAATACATTTTATTTCCTTAATTAAATTTTTTATGTACCTTTATAATTAAAAGAAACGAAATTAAGGATGTTACATTTCTCTCCCCCTAAAAGAAATTTTGTCCTCAAAATTTCAGAAATTACCTTATAAGAACAATTGCGGATATTTCTTCCTCATGACTTCTTCCAGCTCCCAAGTTGCTTCTTCCGGAGTCAAACCTTCCCATAACACCTTAACTAGGGGAATGGTTTTATTTCTCAGTTGCTTCACGTCAGTGTCCAATATGGATGCAGGTACTAGCTGGTATGTCATGTTCTCCTTTATTTGGATTGGTTCATCCAGTATTATATGTGATGAATCTGAAAGATACTTCCGCAGCTGTGATACGTGGAAAACATTATGCAGGTTGGACAAATTAGGTGGGAGAGCAACTTGATATGCTGATGTCCCAACTTTCTTTAGAATTTGGTAGGGTCCTAAAAATCGCGGACTTAGCTTTCTTGTTTTGAGAGACCTCCCAACTCCAGTAGTCGGGGAAAGTTTCAGAAATACATGGTCTCCTTCCTCAAACTCTAGAGGTCTATGTCTCTTATCGTAGTAACTCTTTTGCCGACTCTGAGCTGTAAGTATTTTGTTTCGTATCATCCTGATTTGTTCAGTGGTTTGTTGAACTAGATCAGGACCTAACAAGTTCTTTTCTCCTATCTCGAACCAACATAGTGGAGATCGGCACTTTCTACCGTATAAAGCTTCATAGGGGGCCATCTTAATGCTAGAGTGATAGCTATTATTATAAGCAAACTCTACTAAAGGTAGGTACTTATCCCATCCTTTACCTTGCTCTATCACACAGGCCCTCAACATATCTTCTAGGGTTTGAATGGTTCGTTCTGTCTGCCCGTCAGTTTGAGGATGGTAGGCAGTACTGAACCGCAACTGAGTACCAAAAGCTTCTTGCAACGCCTTCCAAAACCTCGACGTGAACCTTGGATCTCTATCAGAAACAATATTTAAGGGAATCCCATGGAGTCTAACTATTTCCTGAACGTACAATTGGGCCAATTTATCTAGTGAAAAGTTAATTTTTATGGGCAAAAAGTGAGCAGATTTGGTTAATCTGTCAACTATTACCCAGATAGAGTCATGTCCCACTGAGGTCTTAGGTAAACCTACAACAAAGTCCATCGAAATACTGTCCCATTTCCATTCAGGAATCTCCAGAGGTTGAAGAAATCCTGCTGGCTTTTGATGTTCCACTTTCACCTTCTGACAAGTTAAACATTTTGCCACGAACTCAGCAATGTCATTTTTCATCCCTGGCCACCAATACATCCTTTTTAAATCCTGGTACATTTTAGTGCATCCAGGATGGATTGTGTATTTACTTTGATGCGCTTCCTTCAGTATCTTAGTCCTCAACTCTTGTTCTTGAGGGACACAAATCCTTCCCTGATACATGATTGCTCCATCTTCCATTACAGAAAAATTACCTTGGTCTTTATGATCTTGTAAGTATTGATCGTGAGCTTGAGCTTCTTTGATCTGGGCTCTAAGGTCAGACCCTATACTTAAACCATTAATGACTAGATTCTTTGGAGTAAGAGTAGTGGCTAGCTTCAAATTTCGAAACTCCTCTAGCATCTGCATCTCATACACCATCATCTGACCCATATGCAGAGATTTTCGACTCAAGGCATCTGCTACAACATTCGCCTTTCCGGGATGATACTTTATCTCAAACTTGTAGTCATTGAGGAATTCTACCCATCTTCGTTGCCTCATATTTAACTCCTTCTGATCAAAGAGGTATTTAAGACTCTTATGATCACAATATACTTCAAAGGTTGCCCCGTACAAATAGTGTCGCCAAATCTTTAAGGCAAACACTACTGCCGCTAATTCAAGATCATGGGTTGGATAGTTTCCTTCGTGGGGTCTTAGTTGTCTAGAGGCGTAAGCAACTACTCTCTTGTCTTGCATTAACACACACCCTACCCCTTTCTTTGAAGCATCACTATACACTTCAAAATGTCCTGTGGGGTCTGGAATAATTAAAACAGGAGGAGTGGTCAGTCTTGTCTTCAGCTCCTGAAAACTAGCATCACATTGATCAGTCCATTTGAAAGGAATTCCCTTCCTGGTCAATTTAGTCAATGGCAAGGCTATACGAGAGAAGTTTTGTATAAATCTCCTGTAGTATCCTGCCAAACCAAGGAAACTTCTGATTTCCGTAACCGTCTTTGGTGTTTCCCACTTAATCACTGCTTCCGTCTTGCTAGGATCTACGGCTACCCCTCTATTAGAGATGACATGTCCGAGAAACTTCACCTCTGACAGCCAAAATTCACACTTTTCCAATTTAGCATATAACTTTTTCTCTTTCAGCACTTGCAGCACGATTCGGAGATGTTGTTCATGTTCTTTCTCACTCTTAGAATATATCAAGATGTCATCAATGAACACTACAACAAATTGATCTAGGTAGGGTCGAAAAATGCGATTCATGTAATCCATGAAAATTGCTGGTGCATTAGTCAACCCAAAGGGCATTACGAGAAACTCATAGTGCCCATACCTAGTCCTGAAGGCAGTTTTTGGTACGTCCTCCTCCTTAATCCTAATCTGATGATATCCTGACCGCAAGTCAATTTTAGAAAAGATGGAGGCACCCTTTAATTGATCCAATAAGTCATCTATCCTAGGGAGAGGGTACTTATTTTTGATAGTCACCTTATTCAGCTGTCTGTAATCTATGCATAGTCTCAAACTCCCGTCTTTCTTCTTAACAAACAATACAGGAGCTCCCCAAGGTGATACACTCGGTCTAATGAATTGCTTGTCTAATAGTTCCTCCAACTGCTTCTTTAGTTCTTGTAGTTCCTTCGAGGCCATTCGATATGGTGCAATAGAGATAGGCCCTGTCCCAGGTAGGAGATCAATAGAGAACTCTATCTCTCTCTTGGGAGGTAAGCCTGGAATATCTGATGGAAACACTTCAGGAAACTCGTTGGCTATTGGAATTTCATCAAGCTTCGGTTCGACTTCTAGGTTTGATAAATACAAGAGAATGTATCCAAGTACTCCATTCTTCAACTCCTTATTAACTTGATTGGCATTTAACATCAATAACTGGACCTCCTCTTTCGGAGTAGAAGGTAGAAATTCAACGGTCTTGTTACAACAATTCAACAAGACTCGATTTCTAGACATCCAGTCTAACCCTAGAATGACCTCAATACCTCTTAAAGGTAAACTGACGAGGTCTACAGAAAAAGTTTTTTCCTGGATGGTGACTTGACAGTCCTTACATACAGAGGAAGTTAATACCCGTTCCCCTGTAGGGGTTACTACAGATAGCTCATAGGGAGTTTCAGAAATAGGGAACTGAAACTTCCTAATACATTCTTCCGATATAAATGAATGACTAGCACCAGAGTCAAATAACACCATAAGAGCAAATCCATAAATATAGCATGTACCTTGAATCATTTCAGAAGATTGAGCTGCCTCTTGGCCGCTCAGGGTGAAAACCCTTCCTTTCACCTGAGGCCTCTGTTCTGGCTGCTTTCCTACATTCTGTGGGCAGTTTTTCGCAAAATGTCCCTTCTGTCCGCAATTGAAGCAGACATCTTGTCCCATGTAGCATGGCCGGTTACCATGCATGCGTCCGCATTTAGCGCACTTGACTGAGGCGAGGTCTTGTTGAAAAGGCCTAGGACCCGCAATCAATGGCCTCTTACCAGCTCCATATCCACTTCTTCTCACGTTCTTTCTAGGGTTGGGAAAATTTTTCTTCCTTTTCCATAGGTTTCGCCTTTGCTTCTCGTCCTCCACTGCCCTTAAACTCTTTTCCAGGAGTCTGCATTTATTTATCAGAGGTACAAACTCCCTGATCTCCATAGCTATAACAGCATTCTTTAACTCCGGGTTTAGTCCCGCTTCAAACTTAACCGCCTTCCATGCTTCATCTGGGTTATATCGCAGATAAGAGGAGAACTTAGACAGCTCCTCGAACCTTGCGATATACTGGTCCACGGTCATGCTTCCTTGCCTGAGTTGGAGAAATTCGATCTCTTTCTCTGCCCGTACAGTACTTGGAAAGTACTTTTCAAAGAAAATGTCCTTGAACACTTGCCAGGTGATCTGTCTTCCCTGATGAGCTAAAAGTTCTCTAGCTCCACGCCACCAGTATTCTGCTTCATCCTTTAACATATATGCAGCAAAAATGATTTGCTGCTCTTCAGTACAGCCCATCACTTCAAAGATTTTCTCTAATTCCCTAATCCACCTTTCGGCTACCGTTGGGTCATAACCACCTTGGAAACAAGGTGGTCTAGTCCTCAGGAACTCGGATATACCATTATCTTTTCCAGCCGTCCGGTTGTTAGGACCAATCTCAACATTTGTGTTATTAGCATTCTGGAGATGTTGTAAAATTTGGTTGGTGGTCATAACTTGGTCTCGAATTGCCGTGGCCAGGTTGTGCAGGGTTTCCTCTGCATTGGTTGCTGGATTCCTCCTTGGTGGTGCCATTTCCTACTATGGTACAAAACAAAGTTATGCTGCTATTGAGGTGATCAAGCCCAATAGTTAGTTCAAAAATATTTAATAGCAGTCATAACACCACCTCGGCATATAGATAGGAAACATTAGTAATTTCTTACCTATAGGAATCACTGATCCCCTACACAGCACAACCACAACATACTCAAGACACTATAAGATCGATTCAGATAACCATCCAACCACTGGCCATCTAGGATCGACCTGCTCTGATACCAATTAAGTAACAACTCCATTTATGTAAATTTTTTTTTTATTAAAAATACGATGAAATTATTACCTCGTTACAACTTAACTCAATATAACATTTATTTAATTTATACAATACTGAGTTTCCATACACAATATTATTTTACAAACTACACACCATTATTTTACAAACATTTGTACAAAAATACATATTAGTTCTAATCATCTATATCGACTACTTCCGGGGACACTGGTTCGGGTGGCACGTCCACCGGAATCTCAGTTACATCTACGACAGTTATATCTGAAATAACTGGAAGTTGCCCAAGGTAGGGCACCTCGATCCAACGTACAGAGATAATAAGTGTCATAGAGAATATCTGCATATTTATTATTCTGAACATGATATGGAAATATAGTGAGAATTAAATCCCAGTAAGTTCAACAATAAATCATAATTTATCATCAATATAGTTCATCATGTCATGTTCAGCTGTATAAACTACAGAAAATATCTTTAAGTCACATGAATGCACTTTATCATGCACATGAAAATTATACAGTTATGACATGTATGGTATGAATAACTATTTTTCGAGTTTCATATGATGGCTATCCACTTATTCTTACTTCAAGCTACCCCGGTCAGGGTGAGTATTCTCTACTTTTCGGTACGGGCTTATCTCGCTCCGTCCGACATGGCACACTTTCTCTTTCTTTTCTTATTAACATGATCATAACCGTTGGTAGGGCGTCCCCTACTGGTGCACCACACGGATTGCCATGTGACCGTGCTCATTTCTTTTCTTTTCACAATGATAGCCAAAAATATGCTTTCAATAACAAGTATGTTCATCAAAATATAACTATTACCATAAATCATTGGTAATCATGCCATGAACATAACCATTTAAAATATCACTTTATAAAACATTTCCATGTCAAAATTCCATACTAATACCTTGGTAACTGGATAGTAATTGTAGTCTGTAAACAGCGCACCAGAAAAGTTCCCAGGAAAGAGAGGTGGGTCACTAATGGACACGCTTAAGTACCATGTCTTTCCTTGCCAGAGCTTTCCTTAGACATGCACTTTTCACAAATCACAATTTTGTTTTCCAGTAACTAGAATAATTCTTTTCTGATGTGAAAATACTGCAACCACGGAGCATACTAAGATTTTTCAAATAAAACCGGCACTTTCAAAACTTCTTGTAAATTTATATGAGTACTAGGGTAAATTCCATGTTAAAAATTACACACTTAAAATGGTAGTAAGTTCATGCAATGGCAATGGCTATGGCTATACTAGTCATTTGTTAAGATTCATCTTCTTTTTAAAATACTAATTTTATTTCTTTATTTTCTTGATGCAGGTTTTCATCCTATCTAACCTTCTCTTACTAATCAGAGCATAACTCCCTCAATTTAACTCTGATGTAGGTGATCTTAGTGTCAATTTCAAGATAAAACAATTATCTAAAACTATTATGTTGAACATTGTAGCGAAATATTAAGAAATCAAGGTGATATTACTCCCTAAATGTACAGATTATTTCTTCTCGTGTAAGTTCTGACCTTTACTGACTAATTAGACCATATCTCCCAAATTTGAACTCCAAATTGAGTTATTCCAGTTGGTAAAAATCCATGAGCCCTATATCTATAATTGTTATCTTGGCGTACGATTTTAACTCCCTACAGAATATTTTCCAGAAATTCAAAAAACTAAAGCTTTAATAACATATTATGAATAAACATTTTCTGACCTCTGCTTACTAATCAGCTTATATCTACCTCAAATGGACTTCAAATTGAATGATTCCAGTGCCTAAAAATCCATGACACATTTATCTTTAATTCTTATGTTAATAATTTATTTTAATTCCTTACAGATACTTCTCAGAAATTAAAATACCGAAGCTATCCTAACATATTTTTCCCTGATGACCCATTTTCTGACCTTTGTCTACTAATCGGCTCATATCTCCCTCATATGGACTCCAAATTGAATGATTCCAGTGGCTAAAAATCCATTACATACATATCTTTAATTCTTATGTTAACCATTTATTTTAATTCCCTACCAATAATTCCCAGAAATTAAATTACCGAAGCTATCCTAACATATTCTTCCCTGATGATTCATTTTCTGACCTTTGACTACTAATCAGACCATAGCTACCTCATATGGACTCCAAATGGAATGATTCCAGTGGCTAAAAATCCATGACACATTTATATTTAATTCTTATGTTAACCATTTATTTTAATTCCTTATAGATTGTTCCCAGAAATTAAAATACCGAAGCTATCCTAACATATTCTTCCCTGATGATTCATTTTCTGACCTTTGACTACTAATCAGACCATAGCTACCTCATATGGACTCCAAATGGAATGATTCCAGTGGCTAAAAATCCATGACACATTTATATTTAATTCTTATGTTAACCATTTATTTTAATTCCTTATAGATTGTTCCCAGAAATTAAAATACCGAAGCTATCCTAACATATTCTTCCCTGATGATTCATTTTCTGACCTTTGACTACTAATCAGACCATAGCTACCTCATATGGACTCCAAATGGAATGATTCCAGTGGCTAAAAATCCATGACACATTTATCTTTAATTCTTATGTTAACCATTTATTTTAATTCCTTATAGATGGTTCCCAGAAATTAAAATACCGAAGCTATCCTAACATATTCTACCCTGATGATTCATTTTCTGACCTTTGACTACTAATCAGACCATAGCTACCTCATATGGACTCCAAATGGAATGATTCCAGTGGCTAAAAATCCATGACACATTTATCTTTAATTCTTATGTTAACCATTTATTTTAATTCCTTATAGATTGTTCCCAGAAATTAAAATACCGAAGCTTAAAATTCTGCCACCCATAGCCATAACCATGCAGAACTATCTACACCAACCTAAGTATTCAAACATACATCACATGCAAGATCAATATGTAACATGATATAGCAACATCATGACCAATCATAAAAGTTCTAAGATCAAAATCTCATACAAATATTATAAGTTTCAAAAGTTTTCTTCAAAATGAAATATTGTTAAACTTACCTTTAGCTTTCTAAACTTCTCCTTCTTCTTCCTTCCTTTCTTCTTCTCTCTTCTCTCCTTTCCTCACTCTACCTTGCTTCTATTTCTCTCTCTTTCTCACTTGGACGAAATTAAAGTGTTGTAAGGGTGGGTTCTCTTATATAGACCACCAAATAAGTCACCTTTCATGATCATGGATCTACCTTATCACAATTAAGATACACTTTGTTGAATTTTTGGAAAACAAACAACTTATGTTCTTGTCTTCCTCTTCCTTAGTCAAGATATGCATAGGAAAAGGAGATTTGTATTTTGAAAATTATGATGATATGTTCTTAAGATAAGGGACAAGGTCCCTTTGATTTAGGGATTCATTTAATTTTTCTTTTGTCTTAATCAATTATGATAGGTTGCCTTTTTAAGTGGCAAATTTCTAGCCCTTCAATCTCCATTATTTGGTTGATATTATTTGTGTGGGCTATGAATGTTTTGTCCTAATACCATGTATTATCATACCACTTGCTAAAATTATGAGTGAAGGATATAGATGTTTTTGTCCTAAAGCCTTGTATTATCATGCCACTTGCCTAAATGATGAATGTAGAATCACACCACTTGCTAAATTTTTGTCTTAATGCCATGTAACCTAATCTTTATTCTTATTATTATATCATCATCTAATTTATTTTATTTTATTTTTCCTCTTGGATTTGGGCTTATTCTTACCCATTATGGGCTTGTCCTACCCATTTTCTTTGCTTTGGATAAAATTCTTCCTTTCTTGGTGGGCTTGGTCACATTTTCATAATTTTTGGGCTATTGGTGAAATTACTATATCCTAGTCCAAGTCTATGTTTAATTTCTTGTTTAGGTTATCCAATGGGCTTGCTAGAAACTTATGTGAAGTGGAAAAACTCTATATGAAGTGTCCATAGGTAAAAGCCCAATGTATGAGTAAAGATTTTAAACTTAGTAACTATAGTTCTTGAATTAGGAAAAATTACCCTAATTCAATGTTCTTTGAAATTTTAAGACATTTACTTGTTTCTAAAAATTTATCTTCCTTATCCAAGAATTTTGCATCTCTTTAGTATGTTATTTCTAATTTCTTTCCTATTAGATTTTCCTTCTTTATTTGTTCTCTTAATGTTAGAAACATTTTCTATGCATATACATAAGGTGAAGAATTTCTAAGGATTATATTTCCTTAGATATCTAAAATATGTCTAATACATTTTATTTCCTTAATTAAATTTTTTATGTACCTTTATAATTAAAAGAAACGAAATTAAGGATGTTACACTGGCCGTTCAAAAGACCATCTCAATGCATGATGAGACTTACAGGAGTTAGGTGTGAGGTCAGATCTTTGGCCAGATGAAAATGGTAAATATTTGCCTACTTTGTTCACGTTGACAAATGCAGATAAAGATATCTTTCTCAAAATACTGAAAAACATATTTGTGCCTAACGGATATTCCAGCAATATTTCTAGATGCATTGATTTAAGACAACGTAAGATTAAAGGGTTGAAAAGTCATGATTGTCATATTTTTATGGAACAACTATTACCCTTAGCCATAAGGAAGACATTTCTTGAGTAAGTGTCCGCAGTTCTGGTCGAGTTCTGTTCGTTCTTTCGACATGTTTGTTCCAAAGATTTAAATCTCAACGAACTTGACCAACTTCAAAATTGTATTGTTCTGATGCTGTGTCATATGGAGATGTTATTCTCACCTTCCTTCTTCACAATCATGGTGCACTTAACAGTTCACTTAGTACAAGAAGTTAAGTTAACCAGACCAGTCCAATATCGTTGGATGTACCCCATTGAAAGGTACAAAGTAAAAAATTTAGATCAATTTTATTTTCTTTCTTTTATTTTTGTATATCAATTTTCATTCGATTAATGTATGTTGTATAGATACTTGGGTAAACTTAAGTCATTCGTCCGAAATAAAACAAGGCCAGAAAGTTCAATAGCTGAGTCATGTGTTACAGAAGAAGTTTTAATATTTTGTTCAAGGTACTTGGAGGGTGTAGAGATGGTGTTCAATTGTCCTATTCGGGTCGACGATCAACCTAATGTGGGGACGTCTGGTAGGGGTATGTTGTTTCCATAAGTAGGAAGACCAGTTGATGGGTTTGAGTATTTCACACTTTCTCCGTGGAAAAAATTGCAAGCCCATCGTCATGTCTTAACAAACTGTTAAGAAGTCAATCCTTACCTTCAGTGAATACACCAAGATTTAGTGTTACATTAATATTTATCATACAAAGATTGGAGGAGCATTCCAGAAGATTATGAGATAGGAGTGTTCATAAACACAATACAGGTATGAACTGTTCATTCTTCCTAATTATACCTTAATATTTTTAGTGTTTTATTGACATTTGTACTTTTTTTGTAGAGACATTTTAATGTGATGGGCCTCCACAAGAAGTTAATTTTATAGTCATTTGAAGAAAAGTGAAGAGCCGCACGTTATAATGTGTTTCGGCTCAAGTACGATGGGACAAAGTCTAGGGACGAGTTGCTGAATGACGCCCCATCTGGCATCCCACGTGTCCAGTGGGCTACTTTCATTGACTACCAACTTAACACGAAGACCAGAGTAATTATTTATATTCATTTTTTCATATATGTTTCTTTTCCAAAGAGATTGATCAATTAATCTATTTATGCAATTAATTAGGATGTGACTGCTCAAAATAGACATAACAGAAGACATATGACGATGCCACATACCACTGGATCCAAGAGCCTTGTACGTAGAAAGGCTGACTTTGTGAGTTTCCCTTGATTAGTATCTTATTTCATTTTAAATAAAATATAAATGTGTTCAAAATTTTATTAATTGTTAACATATTCAGGAGGCTGAAGTTGGGGGCCCAGTGACTCGTGGCGATGTATGGACGACGGCTCATGAAAAGCCTAACAGAACATACATCAACAACGAGGCTTGAGTAGTTGTCATACGTATAATTTTGTTATTGTTCTGTTTATTTATTATTTTATTTGATTGTTTGTTAATTGTTATCAAAATTTATCATCTGTTTTTTTATTTTATAAGAAAAAATTGCTTCGATCCAATAGGAGGATAGCTCTTCCCAAGAGCTCTCGACAACAGATTCACTTGCGAGAGCCTTGGGAACTGGGGAGCACTCTGGTCGTGTTCGAAGATTTGGATTAAGTGTTTGCCCAACCCAAGTCTTTGGTCGTGGCTCAGCTGGGTCGAACTCACACTCTGGATCTAGACCTTTATACGAGGAATTACAGACTAAGGTGACGCTGACATCGTAGCAATAGCAACGAGAGGTAGAGCGAGAGGCACGTGACACTGACATCGTAGCACGACAGATGGAGGCAGCTATGGCATTCCTGTTCCAGAACTTTCAGGGTCAAGTGCCGCCTGAAATTGCACTTGCTTACAATACAAATCTTAGGATAATTTCTCAATCATAAATTTCATAAACAATTATTGCTATTAATTTATTTAATTTCAAAACACTTATATAACAAAATTAATTTTCAGGTCTCCAGGGTCAAGTGCCGCCTGAAATTGCACTTGCTTACAGTACAAATCCTAAGATAATTTCTCAATCATAAATTTCATAAACAATTATTGCTATTAATTTATTTAATTTCAAAACACTTATATAACAAAATTAACTTTCAGGTCCCCAATGATAAAGGTAGTAGACATCAGACGAATCAGACCCCACAGGGTTCAAGTTCATGATTCTATTTTATATTATTTTTTTGTAGTCTTTATACGCTGTAAGTTGCAATTTTAACTTTTAAGTGATTATTAATTTTTTTCCACAATTTATTTGTTAATGTGATTTGCATTAGATTATTTTTTTATATTTAAATTGTGAATATATATCGATATATGCCATAAAAAATTTAACATTATAAAATAACAATTCTCAAACAAAAGTATATATTTTAAGAGATTAAATGTGAGAATAATAGTATAAAATTAAATTATAATATAAATTAAGTAGAATAAAAAATTTTAAAAAACTTTTTAAGAAATAACGATAGTTACTAAGAACCATCGTTACCAAAACTGTTGTTAGTCCTTGCCATAGCGACGGTTTCTAAACCGTCGCTAAGACATGTCTTAACTACAGTTAAGGAAACCATCGTCAAAATAAAAAATAGCAACAGTTTTGAAAATTGTCGCTATACCTAGTCCTAACGACGTCATTCCCACAGTTGACCGAAACCGTCGCAATGCCACTAGTTCCACGTCGATTTTACTAGTCGTTGTTATGACGTTTAGTGACGGCTAGAACAATCGCTAAAACTACTAAAAAATCGCCGTAAAATCTCTTTTTTCTTGTAGTATACCATTCTAGATTCTCCTCTTCTAATCTCAAAATGATTCCTTACTATAAAAGTGGCACAATTATATGGACTTTTACTTTCTCTAATCAATCCCAAGTCTAAATGCTATTTTATTATTATTTTATAGTCTTCTTCGTCTTTTTTATCATATAGCATGGGTTTTTGTTTAATTGGTATGTAATCAATAAGTTCAATTTTAGCTATGTAATTCTTTCTATCTTGAAAGGCTTTGGGATTTTTCGAATAACATTTTTCTAAAACATCTAGTATCTTTGGTTTTATTATTATTTCATTTTGATCTTGCACTTCGGCTTTTTTAATTTCTTTAATTATGCATCCACCATGTTTTTGCGGTAAATATGTGTGTATTTGAGGGTTTTGAATTGTATGTAGGGTAATTTTATGCTTACATGGGGTGTCGTTAGTATTATTTTATTGTAGTCAAAAGTTAATGGATAATGATTTGCAAGAAAACTCATGCCTAATAACAAGTCACAGCCAATATTATTATAGTAATATAATTTTTTCACTAATAATTCTCTATCTTCCACAGTTATCCATAAAAGATGATATTCCTGTATTAAATGAAGTAGTATTTTCATGTATATCTTTTCCAACAATAAGTGGTAGTTTTTGTGTATTCTTAATATAACTTTTGACAAAATTGATAGCACTTCCAGTATCCATATAAGCATGATATAGTTGTTCTCGAATATAAACAACATATTTTACTTGGTTACTTTGTATTCTTTTAATTGGTTCTTCTTAGACCTCCGTATTCGCCATGAAATGTTATTGTTAAGATATCATCTTCTAGTATATAAGGCTTTAGGTTTTCTAAGAAATATGTTCCTAGTAGTATATCGTTGCTAGAAGTATAATCTGTTAAATTTATAGTTATAGGAATACTTAAAGTTCTATTTTCTACATCTATGAAGGAGACCCATGATAATATTAGGGATTTGGAGCTAGAATTTAAGATGGCAATGATAGATTCAAATAATGACAATAAAACATTTTTTGAAATCACTAAGAGCCCAAAGATTACTACGCCTTTTGAGGATGAATATCTTAAATTAGTACAGTTCATCCATGAAGGGAATTTCTCTCCAAAATGCCCCTTAAGAAGAAATTATTGTTTTGATTATGCAAGAAAGTACGCTAAGATGGTCCTTTTCCCAAAAGGAATGGAAGCCCCTCTTGTTAAGATATTATATCATTATAGGTATCTTAATTTAATTTACTTATATCCAAGTGATTTAAGTATGATTAATGAGTTACCCTAGAAAATTATAAAATCAGTACAATCTTTTCTCCAAGGTTGCAAACCAACGACACTATTCTTTCTTAAATTCATTATAATACCTTCAAAGAGGCAAGGACAAGTGCCAAGATCATTAGTCAGAATTGGGACAAGTGGACCTACATTGACCTTAAATATAGAAAGGGAAGAATCTACTCCAGCACCATTAATCACTAAAGAATTAATGGATAACGGAACGGAGAGCTCATCAAGCTTTACATTGAACAAAAGTATTAAAAATATATCTAGAAGAAAATCAACTACGGATCTACTGCCTGACAGAACAATACGTTATCCTCAATATCAAGCCAAAAGTTATAGCAGCCACTAGTCGAAAGTTATTGGAGAATTTTATCAACAAGATAATTAGAGGATAGATGGAAGGAAGCCAGACAATCAAGATGAAGATATGCCAGTTGGCCTCTGCCGACTATGAAATAAATTATAAATGACATTATTGTCTGAAAAGTAACAGTAAAGATTTCACTACTTTTATCTCATTTGTATAATTATTTTACTTTTCGAGAAATGCAACCGGAGTTTTGTAAAGAAAGGATAAAAAGTTACCAGAGTTTGTAAAAGAAATTAGAGTTAAGAATAGAAGAATGTGTATAAATATGAGAAAATGAAGAAGAGGCAATCAACTTATGCCAATCAACTCCACATAAGCATCCCTCTTATTCCCAATGTATTTATAAATTAGTTTTATCCAGAGTACCTTTTTATCAATAAATTCATATTACAATTCCTATCTTGTTCTCACTAAGAGTGAGGTTAAATCCCTTATACCTCTTGCTTTTCCTAAAGAAGATAATGTTGTAAGAGTGAGTTTAAGAGATTCTAGAAACTCTTGAGATCTTAAAGATTCAGGCTCAAATTAGCCCAAAAAAGGCAGGAGGCCATAGAAGGGCATTGAATAGCCATAGGTTGCAGATTCACAAGAGCTAAAGGAACAGTCGTCCCTCGAGGTTACTCACCAGCACATACTTTGCATAAGCAGCAGTGGGCCAAAACAACGTAACCCTCATATTTGAGTAAAGAAGGAGTAGGTAGCTGAATTCATATGAAGGTTTATCGAAAGTGTTCATTACGAAACGATCCAGCTATAGTTTATTGGTATCAGAGCCTTAGGACTATAAAGAAAATAATGGATTGGAAAAAACTTAGATTAAATATGGCAGAAACTGAAAAAAGAGTAAAATTACTGAAAGAGGAAAAAGAAAATATTGAAAAAGAAATTAATAGTCAAGAATTTAAAATATTATACGAAACAGATACCACAAAAAATAGTTTAGAAAAAATTAAAGAAAATTTAAGTTTGTTAGAAGCTGAATTAAAACTAATTATGAGAATTATAAAAAGAAATGGAAATACAATTTGCTCTTTGGAATAGAAGAGATTATAAAAAAGAAGAGGTAGAAAAAATAATTATTCAACAATAAATACCAATGTATACGAGTAGGATAAGCAAATTCTATAGTAAAGAAGAACTAAATAGACAAACAAAGAAGAAAAAAATGTTGCAAGAAATAAAAGAGTATGAAAAAAGAAGAAGATAATTCTACGAAAGAAAAAAGGTAGAACAGTTATGAAAAGAAAAAGAAACATAGAAGAATTAAGACAGTATCTGGTGGAAAAAGAAAGTGAATTCTACAAAAGGAAAGAGAAAAGAAAAATAGGTGAAGAAATAAAAATGTTACAATTGCATGAAGAAGACATAAATATTTCAGAAAATTCAAGAAATAAAACGTAACTCATGAATAGATTAGAATGGTATTAGAATAGAATTTTTTTGGAGAAGATGATCTAATTAAGGGAATAATATATGTGTGTGTGTGTGTGTGTGTATAGCAAGAGACACTCTAGTAAAAAGAAATAAGATTCGCCACGGAAAAAATACAATAATGGTGTATAGAACAAAGACAAAACAAAAAGATTTATAAAGAATAAAAAATATTATGTTGTGAAAGAAATAAAGAAGAATTAGAATTCGGTTGCAAACACTACTATAGAAAATAAAAAAGAAGAAAATATATTATAGACCAAGAAAATAGAAAAGGGCAAAATATAAAAAAGCCATGTAAAAGATATTTTAAAAGAAAACAATATAGGAATGAACAATATAAAGAACCTTATAAAAAGAAAGAAAAAGTTTACATGCTATATATGTCAAATTATGCAAATGAATGCCCAAATAAAAATAGAAAAGAGGTAAAATTGTTAAATACACTAAGTGCCTGTTTGGTTGTAGAATAAATTTTAGTGAAATGGAAAGAAAAAAGAAAGAGGAAATAGAAAAGAGAATAGAATGACATTATTTTGATATGCGATGAAAAAGAAAAGATAATGTAATATTTTATTATTTGATTAATAGATAAATTGAAAGAATAGAAAGATAAGATAAGTAAAATGATTAAATTAATTTTAATATAAAATAATTAAATTAATTTTTTTAAATAAAAAAATTTAAAAAATAGATTTTTTTAAAAAAATTTCTATAAATTAATTTTTACAAAATATAATCAAATTAATTTTTTTTAATAATTAAATTAAATTATTTTAATAAAAAAATATAAAAGTAACATTATTTTGTGATGAAATTTTAGATTTCATCCATTATTGGAAGGAATATATTTTTTATCACATGATAAAATGGAGCATTTCATGAAATATTTTATTTTATCAAATCAAACGATGAAATCTTATTTTTTATTTTAAATTTTTTTTTATTTTTACCAATCAATCAAACGCTCCTTACAAGAAAAGGGGCTAGTACCAAGTACCAACAGAAACTAGTGAAAGTGAAATAACCGAAAATGATTGTAACTTTTAATTTATTTAAAGTTTGAATTCAATTTATTTTAAATAAAGAAACTTCAAGTATATCAAAGCTCGACTTGGGTCGTCCTGATTATGTTCCTAGTAATCATAGTACCGTTATCCCAGCTGGGCTTTATTGCTTTATGGAAAGAAATTAGCAGCCTTAAAATCCGATTCAGTGAAATAGTTATAAGCAGTATACATAAGGTTATGGTTGTCTTTTCAAATATTAGAAGCCATATTACAAATACCATGCAGATATTGTTTGACTAGGACGTCACTTTTTAAACTTATGTCCTATTTTCATAATGCGAAAAAAAGATTCATTAACTTTCTGTAGATTAAATCTATAAAAAAATTTCTAGTGATTATGAATATATAAATACATGTCAAATATGATATGATGATATATATACATATATAAATACAGGAAATGATAATTTTAAAAAATAATAAATATATACAATATATACTATTTTAAATTAAAATTTAATTATTATAACTACATCCAAAAAAGTAAAAGATATATATTTAATAATAAAATTTAAAATCATTTACATTAAAAAAAATTAAAATTGAGTACCATAATACAATTATTATATATATTAGCTTCATATAATGAAAGTATTAGGATTAAAATATATTGATATGGAACTTCAAACCTACTAAAACATTGAATAAATCCTTTCCACCAAAAAGCCACGTTTTTCTTTGGGATTACCCATTGTTGCATTATTATTTGTTTTGTCATTCTACTGTAGCACAGTTTAATTTTTATTTTTACTTTTTGTTCAAAATCAAATCAATCTCATATTCCACATAATTCAAAATTTATAAGTGATTCGAAATTTCTATTAATAATGATAAATATTATTTAATAGAGTTAAATTTTTTATTCAAACCGAGCCATGATCAACACTGTTCCTTAATCCCTTCGTAATCAAAGCTGAGATCCGTACCAAAAACAAAAGCTGGATCGGGAGAAAAAACTCTGCAAGTCATTACTCCATGGGTAGAAGTTACAACGATTAAAACTATCCTGTCGTTTTATTGGGAGTACAGAAAAAAAGTGACCGAGGGAGCCGGTTCCCGGTGGAGTCATAGAGTTAGCTGTAGGTGTGGTTAGAAATAGAAGAAATAAATGTTTTCGGAAAAACTGGAATAATTGGATAAACCTCACCAGTCCAGAGGGTTTATCAGTTCTCAGTACTGAGCCAACTCGCACTGCGTCTTCGTACCCGAAGTTGAACAGGTAAAGCCTCAAATTGTTATCTTGATTGTGTCAATTTTCTAGTTCCTCCTGAGACGCCTGAAACTATCCCTTTACTATGATATTTTTGTGGGTGTTCACTTCGACCCAGAAAAAGCAACATAACCCTTCTGTAAGGCTCTCTTCCATGTGGGATTTTGCTCTCTTGGGTGTCACACAGTGAAAATAGAGAGTAATGTTAGCTTCAGATTAGTCTTTTTGGGCAACCATTAACGAGTTAAAAATATATGTATTTTGATTTTTTTCCCTTCATTTTTACTTATAATTTTCCTACCCATCTTACTTTTCGAGCTCCGAACAAAGAATTATTCTTCAAATTGCTTTCCAATGGCTGAAAAATATAGATGCTATGGTGGGGCTATTGGAGCTTGCGAAATGTTGTTGAACTATGACTGTTTCATGGAGTTTGATTCCGATAAGAAACACTTTGTCTGGATGATCTTTGTTCAATATTCTGCAATGTATTTCTAGACATCTTGATACTCGGACACCCAAATGAAACGAGCTTATTAATAGATTGAATAAATTTACATTTTGGTACATGAAAAATATAACCGACTTAAGTTTTGTCCCTGAATAGTAGAAAATGTATAATTTAGCCTTCAGTTTCTTTTATTTGGGTTCAATTTGGTCTTGTTTGGTGGCTCTCAAAAGACCAAGTCGACTCCAAAACCCAGAAAATGGAGGACCTAACTGTACATTATTTATTTTATTGGAAGACAAAACACAAATCAATGATCTTTTTTAAGGAGCAAATTCTGAGTTTAGTCATATATCTTTGCTGCTGTCACATGCTTTGGATAATGGTGAAGCCCAATATTAAATCAGACAAGTTTCACTACCAAACTATAAGTCAAGTGTCCAGTTTCTGTTATACCAAGAATGAATGTTTACTTCAATGCACAATGTACAGTAAGGCATTAAGAAAAAGAGTGATTTTGTGGTCTTGCCATTTCTTGAGTTCAAGACCCTCTTGTTTTGGCATCACAATAAATATAGTTTGAAAGAGAAATTAATCTGTGAAAACAGAAGTTAAATATCTAAGACAATTTAGCAATTAAGATTAATATTTTTTCTTGAATGTCAATTGGAACTGTGAAATACTGATATTGTTGCTAATATCAAGAAAGAAATTGACTGTCACAATGTTGTATATTGAGAACTCTTGTTCTTTTTAGCCATTTAGGGTGGAAACCACCAGAGCACACACAAGCAAACCTGCAGAGCAAAAGAGTCAGAGCATCATAACATTTGTTTCAAGGAAATGGGGGGTTCTAAGAATTATTTTTCTTTGAGGGAGAAAGGAAGTGAGATCTAGTGGGAGGAGGTGAGGAAGAAAAGAGATCTTCTATCTTCTATGCTCCATGGAGTCTTCTTCCATGGGTGAGATGCAAAAGTGTGTATAGGTGAAGAATGAAGATGCTTATGCCTCAATGAGGGAGAAGTGTTTGAAGAAGGAAGTCCCACTTTCTGATTGCTTGCCCTTTCCCTTTAATGAGATGCAATGTAAAAAGCAAGTGAAAAGCTTTATTGGGTCAAGTTTGACAGTGACTTGTGAGTGGAAAATGACATAAAACTGTTATTTGAGGTCTACTCACATTGATCTTGTGGAAGGGTTGGAATACAAAATAGTATTGTTTGTGGTGTTTAAGGCAAATGGTGCAAATATGACATTTTGTAAATAGATTCCTCTTTTTCAAGAGTACAGAGCCCTCTAAACTTAACTTATAAAATTGATATAATTGTTTATAATAGTCATGTGTTACTACTATAGACATAAATATCAGTTAATACCTTGAGCCTAGTCTTCCTGATATCCCACCAAACGATTGCCTTTATGCAAAATGCAAGTAACTTAAATATGATGTAAATGGAAACATGGCGCCTAAAAGGTAGTGTAGAAACACACTTGACCACAGAAATAATCCTAAACTGAAAGCTATAGTTTGCAGTTAAAAATATAACAGGAATTACTGGTGATTTGAAGAAACCATGGTGTTGTTCTTTAGGAACCTCTATTCTGTGAACATTATTAAAATTAAACTTCTCTGAATTTCTTTATATCTTGTTGCAGATTTCGGACATTAAGCAAGTGAACATTACGTAGTCTAAACTGGGAATTGGCATGGCAAGTGTGTTCTCAACCCCGACTTTCAGCTATTTTCCTGTCAACAGAAGTACCAGGGATTGTAGAAAGTTGAGTAACTCTTCTATAGGACAATGTCAAGTAAAAGCAATGCAGATAGAGAAACCTTTGGAGGAATTGTACAATGTGAGGGTTGAAAGAAATGTTTCTCCAGAGAGACTAGCTAAGCTTGAAGTTTCAAGATGGTCAGTGTGGAAGACTGGAAAATGCCGGTTGCCCTGGGACTGGCAGGTGGACCAACTAGTTTACATAGAAGAAGGGGAGGTGAGAGTTGTACCTGAAGGGAGCCAGCGTTTTATGCAATTTGTTGCAGGAGACCTAGTCCGTTACCCGAAGTGGTTTGAGGCTGATCTCTGGTTCAATGGTCCATACCAGGAGCGTTATAGTTTTCGAGCATATGGTGATGATTTCTGATGCTACATTATTTTGTACTGAGTCTTCACTCCATCTTATTTGGGCATTTTTCATTCAAAATATTGTAATAGAAATGTTTTAGGGTCATACAATTATAAACTTGAATATATGGGATAATTTTTATATCAGTAAATGCTGACTAGAAAAGAATACTAAATGCCTGCCCATGTCTGAAAACCAGTGCAACATATAATACTCAAGGCCAAATGCTACGGAACTCAAGTAATTTTGTTATCCTCTGTTTGGTAAGAGGACTTTCCCTTGAGTTGTATGGACTGTTTACGTGGTACAAGCTTGTACTTTTACAGAGGAAGCACTTTGGAGAACTGACAGTGGCAGAGATGGTTTTGTTTTGCTTCATCTTTGTTTTATCTCTTGTAGCCCACATAGATATTTGCAGATGAATCAGAAGGCAAGGAATTTGTGATCATTCAAATCACTTGAACTTTTCTGACGTGGTCAGCAAGCCAATTTCCATGTCCTCGAGTTCTAGCACCTTCTTGTGTCCTTTGTAATATGCTTGCTCCAGAGTATGACCAAACTGCTTCTATGTTGATTTTCTGGTTATTTTTGCTGATGTTGATGCCAATGATGAAAAAGGACAGAAAACCTGCAGCTGAATTTGAAATTAGGGGATTGCCAGAAATTAATATTCTGGGAAATGGGGATAGAGCATTCAAGAATACAAAGGTCCTTGTGAAGCAGATGATATTGTTACTATTTGAAGAGGCAAAGCAGTGCTACCTCAACTGATTTTAGGTATGGTGGAAAATAAGTTGAAACAATTTGATGAGCTTTTACATGATTTTTAGGAATTCCATGTGAAGGTTTTTGAAAAGTTTTTTTTTTTTTTTTGGTACAAATGAAAAGTTTGTTGAAGAAGCTAGTTTCCCTATTTTGATTATCTTTAACAATTAACAAGTTCCCATGGAAAGGAATCAACTTTACTGATGAAGAAGCTGATTCATTTGTGTATACAATAAAATGCCGAAAAGGGAACTATTACCCAACAGATGTCTACATATGGCCAGATGGTCCATCTAACATCAAGAGCTCAACCCTCTAGTCTCTAACCCAAATTTAAAGCCCTCTACTTACTCTAAATGAACAAACAAAAATTACAAATAGCAATAAGCCATGTAGCTTTGAATGTAGGTAAGGAACCCATTCTTTCAGATCCCTGTGAAGAATCTCTGATGACCAGTCCCTAGGAACGATAGAGTATTAAATACTTATCAGGCCTTAAGTACGACAGAAAAAATTACAGAAGTCCAAAGTAGTTTCAATGGACAAAGAAATTTATGAGAAATTTGAGTGAAAATTACTGAGACATGTATATAATTTTATTCATTAAATAATAAGGTTATCAAATTGTCTTTTTTTTTAAAAAATTATTTTATAAATTTTTTTGAAAACTTCAGAGAATTCTAATCCAATCAGAACATACCATGACCCCAATAAAATGAACCAACAATGATAGCCAGTTTAGTCAACCCACAAGTGGCAAGTAACAAAGAAAAGACTACTTATAACCATGGCTGGGCATCTTTAGATGCAAAAGGCTGAAGTGACACCAATTACCAGTGATAAAAGTACAGTAAGAACGGTGGCAGGAGGAAACAATTGCTTTCGTATCACGGCACAATGTCAATGGCTAGAAATTTAAACTAGTTACTACTCATTATAAACCAGATCCCTTATAGTACATATACATCCCATGGCTTAAGAGCACAAAGGAATGCGCCGAAAAGCCCAGAACAAGGAGCAACCACATATCCACAAAAGATTAACCCTCAAGTTTCTCTCCCAGTTGAGTTATATTTGCCAGGCTCCAACTAAATGCAGTTGCTCTAGTTCCCCAACATGGGGTTAGGACTTCCAATCTGGATCTCTAATGGCTCTCAACTACCATTTGTTGCCCGCTGATTTGAACCCGACGAAATGGCAACAGACGACACAAACCTTGACACAAGGACTGCCTCATTGTTTACAGCCTTAGATGCTGCCACTTCTTCCAATTGCCTCCAGGTGGATTCCCGTTTCTCCTGCTTCTCCCTTTCCTTGATTTCATCTGCTTGGAATTTTATCAAGCAGTCATCAAAAAAATCCTGATCAGCATCTGAGAATATTTTTCTCACATTCAGGGTCAAACTCTGAACAGCTTGGTTCCAGTGACCATGTGTATTATTCTCCAAAGCAGGAAAGATTATAGGCAGTATCACTTTGCGATTTTGTGTGATCAAATTGCTAATATGATCACTGTTCCAGAGAAACAGTGCTCGTTCAGCCACCTGCCATAACCAAGACAACATCAAATTCAGTTCAGTAAGGACAAGTAAAATTGATATTGCACACATGGTTTTGCTTAAGATATCTTCCATACAACAGAAATTTGCTTTTTTGCATTTTCCAGCTTTGGTTCCATGGAGAATACAAATTTTTACTTTAAATTGCATTTTGCATCGTAAAGCTAGCTACACTTTGCAAGAACCTATAAACTCTATACAGCTAGCCTAGCTGTAAATATTCACTTCAAAACAACTATATTGATGGTGAGAAAACTCCAACTTTCAAGCAATGCTAAATCATCATTTGTTTTAAATATAAAACAGATCAAACATCATAGAGCATTTTTTTTCTGTTAAAAGATGAAACAAATTACTAAGAGACAAGAATATAGAAAAGCAAAAGATAAGATATTCTCCAAAGTGCTCATAAAAGAGAAAGCAAGTCACAGAGAAAAGTATATCAACACAAAAGGGTCATCCAATCTCTTTAAGTATTGATTATAAACTCTACTTGAAAGTCTCATCAGAACCACAGAATTCCCCACAAGGCATAAATTTCTACTGGGTATTTAATTGTCTCTCCAATCAACACCAAAAAACTGCAAACATTGTCCACCAAACCTCGTCTCTTTTATATTTTGTTCTCTCTCTCTCTCAAACAAATCATAAATAGTTCCTCCAAATGCTATGGAGTATGAACAAATACCTTGCTCACCAGAAATGCAGAATAGTCCAAGTAGTTGAATACTGCAAAAACAAAAAGTTACTAGTGCACAAACTATAAAATCATGTAAAGCATGACACACAAGAGTTGATAAAGTTTTATGCAGTCTTCACATCTGCAACAGGTCATTAATAATAAACTATTAAGTGCCCTGGATAAAAAAAAAAAAGCTTTAACCTTATAAAGGATTGATATAACACTTATCAGAGTTGAAGTATCAAGCTGCTCCAAGAGCTAAAATTTTACACATGATTCACAATTGAAGCAGTTTCAAAGCATGATCCTGAGAATAATGCAACAGAGTAGACATGGCCCCCCATCATATGAGCTCAAAACATATCACAACTTACAACAATGTACAAACATACATGGTTGTTAAAATCTCAAGTTAACTCAAACTTGGGACACAAGTTTAGGTTAGCAAAACATGCCAACTTGCACTGAAGCTCGATTTTTGGAAAACTCGGGTAAACTCACGAGTTTACTCGACTAGTTAAACCTGAAATTTGATTTCCTTTTTGTTTTTGAACATGATCATCAAACCCCCCCCCCCCTTTTTCTTTGATTACTCAGCCCAACCCAGCCCATGAATGGAGAAAATACAGCCAAAAATGGCTTCTTAATTGTTACTTAACAATTGGATATTTAATCATGTATAATTATTTATGCTTTGCCTATAACTTCTTTAATCATACATACATACATACATACATACATACATATAAATAAATAAATATATATATATATAAGGGAATTTTGATAGGCCACTGTGGCACCGTTTGATCTATGTATCCGACCCCACTTAATGAGAAAAAACTTAGTTATTATTTATTTATGTATAAGGGAATTTTACCCTCCACACTCATTATGTGGAGGTTGGCAATTGCACAATAAATACATGACTACTTAGGTCATTACCGCATAACCTTGCACTTACTGTGTTGTGGGGGAAATGACCTGAATACCCTTGCAATAAAGGTATGGTTATGAAGAAATGATTTCAATACCCTTGCATTAATTGTGCCTTTAAGTGAATAAGTGAAGACTTTGCTTTTTAGCCAAAACACCCTATGTGGAGATTGCTAACCTCCACATAACTACCGTGGAAGTTAACATTTCCCATATATATATATATATATATATATATATATATATATATATATATATATATATATATTCCTTCTCACGACTTTATTTGAACTTGCAAGTTAGACAATCATGCACACATATGAGATAAGCTCAAGCCTAAACCCTTCTTTTTTCACCCTCTTTAAATTCTTATGAAACCTGATCATTCTAGCACAAATGAGTGGTTATAGTTCCAATTAGGAGCATCATGCAGAACAAAGTACAATCATATCAGATTGAGATCCATTTCAAATTGTCAACATTAACCAACTGTCTGGAATATAGATTATTATGAAATCCTAAATCACGTAGTCATAAATCTTCAATTTCAATGAAAACTTCAAAGGTTGGTTGGAGAAAACTAAAGCCACTAGAAAAAAGAGAGGATATTCTCTTGTGAAGATATCAAATGCTATAGCATGGAACCTTTAAATTATGCAACTTTTCATTTTTTATTAGAGGATGAAGTGATGGTGATTACACCAACAAATTTACCTATTATATTATCAATTCAATTTATATACAGGTGCACCGTGTGCATTAAGATTGTAATATTTTATTAGCAATGGAAGATCATTGAATTGTCTTCTGATTTGCTCTTATAATAAAAGATATGCATAAGGTTTACCTAGCTTGGACAGTAAAATAAATTTTAATCATCATAACTGATTAGTGATTACCATCGAAAGGGGATTACAATCGCATTCAAGCTTCATCCCACAAACCATCAAAAGATGTCCAAAGAAATGTAAGTCCCAAGCAAGATGGGAACCTGGTATTTTTTTTTTTTTAAGAAAAAAAATGAAACCAGAGCCCTAATACAAAGTCAAAAGGACGAGAAAATGTCTGAGAAGAGACATCCCTAACCAAAGATTTGGTAACTCTAACTATAATCGGAATGCTCTCTTTCAAGCAACAATAATGATCAGTTTAATGAAGAATTTAAAAATCTATGAAGCTTTTTCTTTTGATTATGTAATGAAATCCCTTTATTAGGCATGATACCAAAGGAGCCCTAGACATGATGTGTAGGTTTATTTCTTCTGATCTAACATTCTTCATTCTTCAATAAAAAGTTCCTTCCATCTAAGCCTGATTTGCTTTTGCTCGAATTTACCCTAGATCCTATCATACCACTACAAATACTTTTACGGGCACTGATTTGGTGTTTAATAATAATCCATTTGCTCCTAAGCCATTCCTACCTTAGTGTAAATTTCACTAAACCTTCAACTCACCTAGTTCTCCTACAGTATGTTCATCTGAGATATTAAAAACCTTACCTAGCCTATTAGATATTAATAATTCCTAAATTGTTTGTCATCAGTTTGGCTACTTTGATCTCACCAAATCTTCCCAACATAGAGAGAGAGAGAGATGATCTCCTAAAAACAGAAAAAAGGTTTAAATATTAGAAGATGGCAATATCTACAAGTTCCATAGTTTATTAACGAAAAGCAATCCCTTCAACAAAGTAAACTGACTGTAACTTTAACAACAGTAATTTGAATTTGTATACCACAAAAGAAACACGGTTGTTAAAATTGAATTTGCTAACTGATAAAAGGATGGAACAGGAAAATTGTGAAAATGTACAAGTTTCTAAAACATGCAACAGAAATTATATTTTCCAAGTAAAGAAAGGGCTTGAACTTATATAAAGAGTAACTTTTTTATAATTATAAAGATAAATATTTAATATGCAACACCTCAAAATTTTAATATTCTAAATCCTGAATAAATCCCAGAATAAAACCTTCTAAATATTTCCTGTAAAAGAAACAGAGTTTTCTCCCAGTATGTATGGCAAACATGAAGTATTTTGCAAGAAAAACCAATCCTAGAGAAGGCTTAAGTAAACCAGCTACAAATATATAATCTCTCATGATTTCAAGGTAATGGAAAAGATAAAATCGTAATGAAATACATTAACAACAGGAAACTCTAGTTCTGTAGTGAAATATTTATGGGATTATAACATCATTAAGACAGAGACAGCTGATACAAAAGTAATCAAATGCAAAACATTATTCAGGAGGTTAAAATATAATGTACTATTCAACGAAGGAACATGACATAATCATTTGGGGGGTAAAAGGGGAAGGAAAAAAAAACACAACAAAAGATACTAGGCCCCACATGAATTGTCAGAACAATCATATTCCCAAAAAAAAATGGTGAAAACCAGCAAGTTATAATATGCCTGGGAAAGAGGTCAAGATTTTAAGACAATATAAGTTGTCCAACAAGAAAAGCATATAATCAAACAAAGAAAAAGGGAAAAATAAATAATAGACAGACATAGAGAGATGACTAGTGATGGCAAATGCAAATGAAACTGCATGCAAATATCACATATGTAAAAGAAAACGGGAGAATTTATAATTACCTGAAAGTGTAGGCTGTTGAGGCATCTTCCAATTTGATGAAATAATGGGACCACACATCGCTGAAATTCTGCTGGTTGGGTGGCTTCTAAAACTTCCTCCAATTCACCAAGGAACATTACCTCCTTTGAACTATTAGTTATGGGCCAATATTTTAAAAGACCTCTAATCACAGTATCAGCTAGCTTGACATCTTTCTCGACAAACTGAGTAATGCAATAACAAAGTTGTTGGTGATACATAGATACACACTTGGGCTTGTGAAGGGGAATCAATGCACGGACAAGGAATAGCTTATGCTCTTCCTTCAAAGGCAAAGCAAAACCGTTAATTATGCTGCCCAATATCTCTAGCAATTCTGCAATTCCATTGTGTTTCTCTGTCTCAAATATGAAGCGGTAAAAGATATTGTTGATAGCTTTCCTAATGAATGGCCGGTGCACCATGAACTTCCCATAAATCCGGTGGAGAATGGTCTTTAAGTAGTCCCTCTCTCTTTGATCCTCAGAATCAAACAAGTCAAGTAGTCTCAACACAAATGAATGATCAATGTACCTTTTAGCAAGCTTTGCATCTGTCTCCGATGAAGCCACAAATCTAAAAAGAAATTCATACACAATCTGCAGATGAGGCCATGCTGGTTCCAAAGTAGGTTCCTCCTCTTCAAGATCATACATTTCTGCAATCTTACTGTCATGATTGGACGATGGTAGAGTTCGAAATAAATTGGCAGTTACCATCTTTGCAATCTCCTGCATTTCTATGTCATTGAACTTTGAATTTACAGAGGAAACATAATCAACAAGGTCAAGCAAAGTTTGCCGCTTGATATCCTTCTCTTTAAGATTCTTGCCAGGATCATTAAAATCAAATATAACACAACAAATATTTAACTTTCTAATAAATAGATTCTCCTTTTCTGAGCTAGGGACATCGCGGAAACTTGGCAAAGCCTCATAAACTCCTGGAGCCATTATGGGACCCACTTGGCTGGCAACGGCGGCAGTTGATTTTTTAGTTTGATCTGTTTTAATTGCAGTCCTTGAGTGCGGTGCAAGAGCCCCATTGCTAGGAAGTGACCCGCCTGAACCAGAATTTGAAGAAGTTGAATTGGATTTTAAGGTATTATTGGAATTAAGTCCATATGATGAATTCACTGACAAATCTCCATTGACCCTTCCCTCACTGCTCGAATCATTATGAGATGATTTTGAGGGCTTGCGAGGTAATTTTTTACCGAATATCTGTTTTATCATATCTAGAATACCCAAAACCGAAAACCCCAATCCCGAATGTCTACAAAAGAACCAAAGCTGCTACCATAGAAGGGCGAGTAATCAACAAAATTATCACAACTATCGAATATAACACATGGGAGGCTACGATGTAATCATATCCAAAGACCCTAACCAGAGACGCATACCTGAAAAAAAGCCAGTGAACGTCATACTCATAAATTCAGGGATTCTGAATACAAAGTCAGAAAACTTTGAGGATCATAAGAAAATAGAGCAGGCTGTGAAGATAATCGATAGCACAAACAAGAGATAAGTACTTACATTGACAGTAAGATTGAAAAGATGCTAGAAGACGAGAGAAAACGAGAGAAAATGCAAGAAAAACAAAGAGATTGAACAGAAAAATTTGGTCACGGGCCCATAAACCCTAGGGAGAGAAGCTATTTTTGCGCCTAATTTGATTTGGAAAACAGGGGAGTGACAGAAACGAGTAAAATATTTTCACGAAAAAGCAGAGCTACGAGTTTAAATTGCAGGTCCACGCTCCACAGGGGAAAGGTGCAAGGCTTAAAAACCTTAATTACACCTGTGTCCCCAGTTCTATTTTGAAAGTCATCTTTATTTTATGTGATACCAAGCATTATGGCTGATGGGACCCAATAGCATCGTGGAATAGTCCTCATCATCAGCTGCATGTGGATTAGGTTGACTCTGTCTGATTAATGTAGTCAATTCTTGAAAGATCCTCAAGTTCAACAAGGAGAGTATATTGTCATTTTAGACATGTTTTGGGTTTTACCACTAGTATTAATTTTTTATTTAATAATTAATTAATTTTTTTATTGAAGAATAATAAATGCATATTATTAACTTTTTTGGTAAAAAAATATTGAATTAACAATTCATTTTATAAGCTATCAATAAGTTCAACTTAATGAGTTTACTTGAAAAAAATGCAATCCATTTTAAATCGAATTATATGAACCACCAATTAGTCAAAATACAAATGACTAACATTAAGACTAGGTTGGGACTGACTAGCAAGCTGCATATGGACCGCTGGCCAACCAAAGCCCAACCAACCCACATTGGGATATATTATATCAGTTTTTTAAAAAAATAAGGGATTTCAATTATTTTTTCTCAATCAAAGAAGGGGCAATAAAATAGGCCATGCAAAACAAATTATTAGTTCCAAGGTAAATCACCCGTGAAGGGGTTGAATTGGGTGATAAAATTTTATGCACTTTTTGAACAATTTTAGTGAACCAATAAATAGGGAAGCAGAAATACTTGATAAAAGCAAACTTTGTGGTTCCTTCTTTATAAGACAAGTTTAAAAGATTATGTTAACTCATGCTTCAAGTTAAAATCCAAATAGGCTAAGGTAGAAAGTGAATGCAATGCTTTTTCAAAAGCCAAGTCTTTCTAAATCAACCTTTCAAATGAGCAACTAGAAAATGAATTAAAATAGTTTTAGAATGATACACAGATGTAAATTAGTTTTTGAACAAGGCTAAATTTTGTAAAAAATATTTCTCAAAATAGCGAAAAGGTGAAACAAATTTTAAGTTAAGTTTGAAACAAGAAAAGCATAAGAAAACCACCATATATAGAGGTTCAAATCAATTTGGTCCTACATACTCTCTTCAAGCACAAAAAAAAAAAAATAGAATGTTTATAAACAATGGGTAGTCAGAATACAATGATGCAGACAAGCCTTTATAAGCCCGAACCTAGACAACCTATAACACCACCAAGATTTTCCTTGACAACAACCAGTAAAACTCACAAAAAGGGAGGCAAAATATCATTTACAGTCCAACATCAAACAACCTTAAAACCACTAAGTTTTTTACCAACAAGAATCCAGCAAAACTTTAACAATTAATAAAGCAGCAAAATCGACCTTTATAGTCCAACACCAAGAAACCTTTAACCCCTAGGTTTTTCTCAACAACCTAGAAACTCTAACCACTAAAATTTTAACAATATCTTAGCAAACTCAAAGATGAATGAAGAGAATGCTCACAAACACTTCTCTAAAGTAGATAGCACACTCAAAGCTCAATAAACCAAAAAGAGAAGAAGAGGAATGATATTCAAGGCTTGCTTAGTGCTTTCTTCTCGCTCTTAAATGGTTAAGTGGGCGGATTACATAGGCAGCATTGAAACTAGCTGTTGGGAGCCTTGGCCTGCCTTTTTCTCGCTTCTAATGTTCATACCTTATCCCTAAGGAAGTTTCTAAATATTTAAAATATATGTTCAAGTTTTAGTCTTTCCTGCCTCTCCATTTGCCTTCATTTTTCCTAGTTCCCCACAGTTCATTTGCATGGTCCGATGTTGTTTTAGGCTTAGGACTAATTTATTTTAACTATTAGGCTTCACAGCTCTCTGGGCTTGAAAGACCGTCTAGCCTACATTGAGGCATGATGGTTTACCTAGCCTAGAAACAAAGGAGGATGAATATATATTAAAATAAACTATTTTCTTGAGGGGAAGCCTAAGTTAGGTTGCCCCTGTAATATATTAGCATCTTTTAAGCTATTATCCAAAGGTCCAAGAATACCCTAGGTTGCCTCATCAAAATCTAAATCGAAGGCATAATATTTTGATAATCAAATTTATGAAGATTAATAATATTTTCAACCTTGTCTTGTTCCAACATTATCCCCCTTTTTATGATGGCAACCTATATTTTTTATAAAAGCATTTTGTTTGAACAATCACTTTGGATAAATTCTTAAAAAGTCTAATTATAGAGAAATTGAGAGAGGCTTTAGATAGTACACCCCATAAGTGTATGCTTGATTTGTTGAGATCTCCTCCTCATTTCTTGCATGATTATCATTTTGGCTTTGACTTCCCATTTGCTTCTTTGATTCCTTATTTGCCAATTTCTCTTTGCTCTTTCCCCTTTTTCCTTTCTCCTTGAAAAAAGTTTTAAGTATTCACAAAAATAGGAAAAGTGACATATATCTTTGCAAGCAGTTCAATCTAACATTTTTTTACATGAATATTTCAAGGCATTTTTTAGGCTAGTAAATTTATCACGATATCATACAACCAAGTTTTCAACCTTGTTCAATGTAAGTGTAAGTTTATCTAACATATTCATTTCTCTCCCTCTTTTTCAATCTTAACCAACATATATCTTTCTTTCCCCCTTTTCCATAATAAAACATAGAAGAGAACCAAACACATATCATAGTGAACGAAAATTATAAATCAAACATAAAAGAATTCACCAAGTAAGAAACTAGAGACAAAATATGAATAAGATAGAATTTCATTCATTGCAGAATATTTCATAGAAACATAAAAAAAAACATCAAAATTATAGTTCCATGGCATCAAACATATTAAAACTACTACTCCTATTTGGTCAATAAGATTAAACAAATACTATTCCTTCTCTTCTAATGCTCTAGTCAATACATACAACTCCTTGCCATATGTTAGATAATTTAAGGTTGTCCTACTTAATTTTTCACTAAAATAATTAATGGGACGTTTTTCTTACATTAGAATAACTCCGATACCTATTCCTCAAGCAAGTAAATGTGCATTAGTCAATTTTATTTTATTAAATTAAACACATTTTCTTATTCAACGCCCCACTTAAAATTCACATTTTTTTATAACTTTAATCAAAGGTACACCTAGGCTGTTTAAATCTTTTATAAATCTCCTATAAAAGCTACCCAACCCAAGAAAACATATAATATTATCTATAACTGTAGAACTTGGACAATCTTAAATTGCCTTTACATTTTCTCTATTTATCTCAATTTCTTTAACACTAACAACAAAACTAAGAAAAATAAGCTTCTTTGTGTAAAAACTACACTTTTTAAAGTTAGCAAACAACTTTTATTTTCTAAGTAAATTTAAAACTGAATTTAAATGCACAACATGGTCATCTAAATTTTTTTCTATAAATGAGAATATTATCAAAATAAATAACCACAAATTTGCCAATAAAATTATGTAAAACATGATTGATTAATCTCATGAAAGTATTTGGTGTATCAGTTAATCCAAATGGCATAACCAACTACTTTTTTAAACTTTATTTTGTTTTAAATGCAGTTTTCCATCCATCGCCCTATTTCATTTTTATTTGATGATATACACTCTTTAAATCAATATTAGAAAATACACAAGCACCATGCAACTCATCTAACATATCATTTAAGTGAGAAATAAGATAATGATACTTTATTGTTATATTATTGGTTGCTTGACAATCAATGCTTATCCTTCACATCCCATCCTTCTTAGAAATCAAAATTACCAAAATGGCATACAACCTCGTGTTTTGTGTCATGTACCCCTTTTCCATCAATTCACTAACATGCCTCTATAGTTTCTTTTTCTCTTTGATATTGCTTCAAATAGGTTGGTCAATTTAGAATGGTGGTATCAGGTACAAAATTAATTCGATGTTCAATCTCTCAAATAGGTGGTAAACCATATAAAATCTCCTCAAAAAAGACATTATCAAACTCTTGCAAAAAATAAATACTAGAACTAGGTAAAGAAAATTTAAGTTTATTAATACTTAAACAAGTCTCCTTGTACAAAAGTATTGAAAACAAAACTTTTTTATCTCACTCTCTCTTGTATAGAAATTTATTTGTTTTCTCTATGCTTTTCTCTCCTTTTCTTTCTCTTATTTTCACTTTTGTTTCACTATCTTTCTTTTGATCACTCTCTTTTTGTAACTTCACTTAATCTTGATTAACCTATTTTGGTGTAAAAGGAATTAGAATGATTGTCCTTGATTATACACAAATAAGTAATTTTTGGTGAAGTCATCATGCTTGACTCATTGATCAAATTGTCAAGGTCAACCTAATAACAAGTGTTCAGCTTGCATTTGAACTACATCGCACAACATTTCATCTTCATATTTTTCGATGCAGAAGGAAACTAATACATGTTTATTCACCCTTACCTCACCACGATCATTGAGCCATTGCAACTTATAAAGGTAGAGGTGTTAAATTGTTGGCAACCCTAATTTCTCTACCATTATGGTACTAACAATATTGATACAACTACCTCCATCAATAATCACACTATATACTTTGTCTTACACTTGTCACCTAGTATAGAAGATGTTTTCACACTACACTTCATCATCTTCTTTGACCTATATACTTAGAGCTCTCCTCACAACCAACATGTCATCTTGGGCAGCGTAATACTCATCATTTGCCATTTTTGACACATTTTTGACACATTTTTGAAAGTTTTTTTTTATCTTTTTTGTGTGACATGTTTATTGTAAAACAATGTTACAAACAAAGCCTACAACACTTCCTCTTGTGTTTCACTCCAAAATAATTCACTCAACTCTCATGTTTTCACACAAAATAAATTTGACTTTTAACCCTCTAATGTGCTCACTATTCTTGCCTTTTTTAAGTCGATATTTCTCTTTCGATTTTTTTATCAAACTGAATAAACAATAACCAAAATGTTTAGCAATGATTCACTAAGAACTTACCAAAAGAAACTCAAATTTAAACTTTCAATAACGCAATAGCTATTGTAAAGCTTGAATGAACAATTCACCTCCTTTTTTCTGAATTCAAATTTCCTCTCTTTCTTTAATTGACAACATCAATCCTACTTGTGATTTCATTATGTTTTCAAACTGTTAGAGATTTTACCTACAGATTAGCCACCCAATGGAAGACTAAGAGAATTCTTAAAGGTAATTAATCATCTAATACTAATTGCTTTCAAGTTCTTGAATTACATTAGGCTTGGATAGTTGAGTAGGTGACTTTGGTAACAACGAAGTTTCTTAGTTGCAACCTTACACTTTATTGGAGGCATTACTAAATCTTGATTAATTATTGGTGCTTGGACATTAAATTGACAATTTTTAGTGTTGAGATTATCGGGAAATTCATAGGCTTAAAGGTAAGTTTTGGGTTAACCATTGGGTAGTCATGTATGCTTTATTTGTTTGGTTTCATGGTTATACTATGTGCACAAATTTTGTATGGCTCCAAGAAGAGTCCAAGGAGGTATTCTTGCAAGTTAAGATGCAAATAAAATTGAAAAAAATATTGCCATTTGATCCCCCAAAAGAAGAGCTACAAATCAACCCTAAACAAATCTATATTATCACGAGAGTCATCTTGTTCTCATTCTTGTTATATGTTTTAGTTTTCAAACATTGAGTATAATGTTTAATTTAAGTTTGAGAGTGACATATTTTCTCTATTTTTTTGCTCTAATTTGATTAAAAAAAATTAAATTCTTTGTTTACTTTAAGTTTGGGGGAGAGAAATGCCTTTGTGAACCTAAATATTAGTATTTTGAACAATTTTCTTTGATTCACTCTTAGTTACAAAAACAAATTTTTGACTAACTTTTCTTGACTTGTTCTTATTTGAAAATTTGGAATTTTTTCTCTATCCCATGAGGATATTTATTGTGGATTATTTAAGTTTTTATTGAAATATAGATATAGTTCTAAATAAAGTTAAGTTCTTTTGTGAAATAACATTATAGGATGTGGTAGCATATAAATTGAGTAGCTAATCTCTTACTAATAATTGTATGATGATTTAGAGAATTTTTTTTTTTGCAAATGTTTTATAATCCTAGAATTTGTTTGATTCATTTTTTAGGTGAAATCCTATATTGCATTAGTTAAGAACATGATTTAGATATTGTTTGAATCATTTGAGCCTTTCAAACCTAACCTTTATGCATGGTTTTGTCCTTAGTTACCTCCATTGAGCCTAAACACTTAAACCTCTTATTTCTTTATTTTTTTCAAATTTAAAGGCTTTGCCTAAATGAATTACCTATGAAAAACCCTTCACCTATTAGGTATATGCATAGATGAAAGATCCATGAAAAGAGGCAAAATAAAGAGTTAGAAACGAAAAACCAGAAGAAAAGAAAAAGAAATAAAATTGGTTAATTCAAGAAGGGGTGACTAGTGAAAAATGATCTTAAAAAGGTAGTATGAAAAATAAAAAGAAAGAGCCTACCGTGGATTCAAGCCTAAAGTGTATACTTATTCTTCCTTCATCCTAGTCGTTCATTATAAACTATAAAGATCTAATGATCTTGACCTAATTGTGGTTTGCATTAGTGGAGAGAATGATGAAAGATAAACATATTAGATTTGGTTACTGTTTTGATTGTTGCAGGAGCATAAACTTATCATCATTGCATGTAATAATTGAAAAGGAGATTATTTACACACATGCAAGAAATCCATTGAAGAATGAATTTTGCTTTTTGATTAAACACCTACTTGAATTATATTTATATCTTTTTTTAGCATTATATTCTTCTATAGATCTTGTGCTCATTTGCTCGAAGACGAACAAATGCTTAAATTTAGAGGTATGATAAATTTTCATAAGAGAGTTATTTTGACTTGATTTATATCCTATTTTAGGACTTGTTCTTGAATAAAGTGAGAAAATAAGTGAGATTTTGATTTTTTTTATCATTGATAGATAATTGACCCAAATTTGCATTATTTTGTAAATTAGTGCTTGGTAGTTAAGGAGAAAAGAAAGTTTTTGAGCATCGACATGACCTCAAATGGATGAGATTTTGGTATGGTTACAAGGGGCACAAAAAGAGCTTTTCAACAATATATAAGCCCTACAATGCCTCCTGAATTAAAAGCTTTAGAGGTTTTAAGTTGAGCTTAATGTACAACAAATGAACTTTGCAATATTCATTATTGAAAGTCATGACGTTATGGATTCTGGACATTAATTAACGTAGAAAATCTTTTGTAATTGCAATGAAACTTTACCTTTTAACCTCAATTATAAAAGAAACATCTAGGGCAACTCATAGATGAACTTTTTTTGGCCCTAAGGGGGTTGGAACAACACTAAAACAATGAAGGATTCAAGAGAATTAGAAAGATTGAAGATTATAGACTTGACCAAGCCCTAATTTTCTTTTCTCTTATTTTCTTATGATTTCAATTATGGTGTCTTTACTTTGTGTTTTGTTTTTAGTATTAGTCATATTATAGTTTAGTTTCTAGGGATTCTAAAGCATCTTTTCATATAATTTAATTTAGATACCTTTCTCTTATTTATGTTTAATGTTTATGAATTATTTATTCAATTCTATTCTTAATGCTTTTAGTTGCCTAATTACCAATTAGCTGATTATGAAAGAGTTGTTATTATTGCAAAAAGGGGGTTTGATTCTAACATGAATTGAATAGTGCATGTTTGATTATAGTAGTTGAAATAATGAATTAATTAAGTTGTGTGCAAGATAGTTATATGTTTGCATGTCTTGTGTAACTTAATATACCTTGATATGACTTTCTAGATTCTTGACTTTGTCATTTGCTTTAGTAATAGTGAAAATTATTTGGGATTAAATCATGTTTATTTGTTTGGGAAAGGACTCATAGATATTATCATGCTTTGATTAATAGTTTTAGATATTGAAATAAATAGTGAAAAATGGGTAATAATCAAATGAGTAGATAAGTGAAACTGTTTTTTTAGATCATCGTTCATTAATAATTAGTTTTGTACATTAATTGTAGTTGCATATTAGTTAATAGTTTGCATACATATCAATTAATTAATCAATTGTTTGAATAAAGTTGAGAAGTTGAGTTTTAGTACTTAATTAGAATTCATTGGGTTTTCAATGGAAAACAATCTTCTACTCAACTATTATATTGCTTGCGATACTCGTGCTTGCATAATTGTATTTAGATTTTAACTAAAAATTGGACAATATATTTATAGATAGAGAATAGCATAAAGTTAATGCATTAATTAAGCCATCTATTGTAAAGCATAGGAAGTTAAAATCAAATCAATACCAAAATATAATGTTCAATTTTCACAATTAAATTTAATTAAAAAAAACTCATTGCTCTCATCAAAATACATAAATTGTTAAATTTGGATAACCCTAATTCAAGATTTTCTCTCTTTTAGGACTCACATGCAAACTGTGAGTTAAGAAGGGTTATGGAGCCCGAAGGGGAAGCTTGCAATGAGCACAAAGAATTCTAGGTCTAGTTTAGTGTGACATATGAGGTTGAATATGATAAAATAAGTTAATACAATCCAACCTTATATAATATCATACAAAGAATCATATAACTTTATACATCTATCACCATATAATACATTACACATAAGAGAGGGAATATGTCTTGATAAAATTTTGTATAAATTTTTTAATTAAAAAATAATTTTTATATTTATTTATTAATATAATATCATTTTATGACCATCACTACCGTCTTGTAATAACTACTTCATCGTTATTATCGCTACCATGACCCACTCCATTATAACCATTATCATTACCATTGTCGTTGCCACCACCACTATAATTTTATTGTTGTCATTGTTGTTGCTATCGCTATCTCCCACAACGTTGTCTTATTAAACGTGTTTTTTAGATTGAGATTATTTATTAGAATAAATTATAGTTTTTTTTAATTTTGTTAAAATTACATTAACACTTTATTTATTTTTAAATTATATGAAAATTTCTTATTAATTTACAAAATTATTAATAAAATTTATATTTTATAAATTTGTTTCTTAAAACTTATAAATGACCTAATTTTATACAATATAAATTATTGAAATGTCAAATTAATATTAATTAAAACTTGAAATAAGGAGAATTGTGCAACTTGGTTTCAAATTCTGAATGTATATTTTATAAATTTTAAAAAATATACATGTTCTAATTTAAAATTAAAAAATATAAGTGTAACTTTTTCAAATTTAAAAGTAGTTTTATTATTAGATGTGTTTTAAGATTCTTTATTAAAAATTTAGAGTGTTAAAAATCCTACATACATCTACCAAGAGATTAATATCTCCAAAAGAATGATTGAACTTGTTTGATTGTGTTTTTTTTTAAAAAATTATTTTGTAAAATAAAAAAAATTGTTTGAAAAACTATTTTAAGTTTTTTTTTATGTTTTGAAAACAAAAATAATTTTTTTTTATATTTTTGTTTTAAAAACAATTTATTTTTAAAATTTATTTATAAAATATAAAAAAAATAATTATCAAATAAATTTTTTATTTTAAAGTAAACTGAAAACAAATAATAACTTCTAAAAGCAAAAAACAAATAAACCCACTATGTTTTTTTTTCAATCAACTCAACTCTGACGTAACATGGTGCAAACCAAACTACAGTTAAAAGAGAAAAAAGTGGAAACCAAGTCAGAAAAAAAGTGTCCCTGAATCTCCTTCTCATCGTTACCATCTCCCTTAGAAGTTGTCTTGACCTGCACGCGAAAGTATCCAACTATCCATCAATTTAAAACGTGTAATCAACGCGTTAGGCTTTATTCTTCGTCGCTTCTCCAAAAGCTGGTTTGAGGCATAGCAGTGAATGAACTGAGAAGAACATAAGCTTGCAATGGCACTTGGTGTACGAGATGAATCTTCCTCACAATCCTCTAATCCAAATTCAACTACACCATGGAATTTTCACATTTTTTTTTAGTTTTAGTGGAGAAGACACTTGAAGAGGATTTACAGACCACTTATATTCTGCTTTAAAGAGAAAAGGTATCAAAATTTTTAGAGATAATGAAAAATGTGAGAGAGGAGAAGTTATTTTGCAGGAACTCCTTAAAGCAATTGATGGATCTCTTTCTGCAATTGTTGTTCTCTCCAAAAAAAATTGCCTCTTCTTCATGGTGTTTGGATGAGCTCCAAAAGATTCTTGATTCAAAAATTGAACTGAGTCTAATAGTTCTTCCCATCTTCTATGGTGTAGATCCATCTGAAGTAAGACACCAAAAAGGAAGTTTTGCTTATGCTTTCACTATGTATGAAGAGAAATTCAAAGAAGACCTTGAGAAGGTGCGAAAATGGAGAGATTCTTTAACAAAAGTTGCCAGCTTATTTGGTTCGGACTCCAAATATTTGTAAGTTTCCTTTTCTTATTTTTGGTAAATGGTAACTTTCTATTGGATAAATTTATCATATTTCAATTTTGCAATAATTCTTGTCTTTCTTCTATAAATCTTCTTTTTTTTGGTCTAATTATTAATTATTGAATATAGTAGAATGGTAGCATCTACAAAAGGCTTACAAAAATTGTTGAAATACCTTTATGATATATAAAAGAATATTCTCTTGTTTTAATTTACAGCATTTATGAAAATTTATATTTTCTCCTTGTTGCTTTATCAATTTGATCATGATCTATGTGGTTCATATTAAACTAATTACAAGGTCATTCACATCTTGTTTGTAGGCATGAAACAGAACTTATCCAAAATGTGATTGGAGTGCTGTGGACCAAATTACGTTTTAAATTGCCATCTTGCAATGATGCGCTATTTGGAATTGACAAGAGGATACATATAATTGATTCACTCTTAGGGACAGAGTTGAATGATGTTTGTTTTGTAGGAATATATGGTATGGGAGGTATTGGTAAGACAACTCTTGCTAGAATTGTCTATGAGAGATTCCTTGATCAGTTTGAAATTCATTGCTTTATTGCAAATGTGTTTCAAGTGAAAAAAATGGCCAAGTTCACTTACAAAGAAAACTTCTTTCACATCTCAAGGTAAGGGACATGGAAATTGAGGATATATACGAAGGAAAGAAGATAATTAAAAGCCTTTATTGCAATAAAAAAATTCTTTTGGTCGTTGATGATGTAAGTTCTATAAACCAATTAGAGAATTTGGCTAGAAGCAAAGATTGGTTTGGTGCAAGGAGCAAAGTAATTATGACAACTAGAGATATGCATTTGTTGATAGCACAAGGGGTGGATAAAGTATATGAGGTGGAAAGGATGAACAAAGATGAATCCCTTCAACTTTTTTGTAGCAAAGCATTTAAAAGAGATCAACCTAAAGATGGTTACTTGGAGTTGTCTAAATCTATGGTTCAATATGCAAGAGGCCTTCCTTTTGCTCTCCAAGTTTTGGGTTCCTTTCTTTGTGAGAGAAGCGTGCTTGAATGGGAAGATGTTTTGGATAAGTTGAATACATTTAGAGGTGCCACTAATTTCATGAGTTTAAAGGTGCATGATTCACTTGAACGCATGGGTATGAGTATTGTTCTTCAAGAATCTCTTAATAATGCTAGCGGACGTAGTAGATTGTGGTCACTAGAGGACATGGATGAAGTATTGAAAAGAAAAATAGTGAGTACTAGATTTTCTAAATATCTTGTTGTTACAATATCTCTTAGGTTTCTTACTGAATGAATTTGCATGTCTTATTTCCTTATCATTCTTATTTAATCAGTGCTTTAGAAGGCATTAGTGCAGACACCAAAAAATAATTTTTTTCTAAGACTTCTATAAGTTATCCTTCTCCGTCACTTTCGAGCCCATAGAGTTTGTCTGTAAAAAAATATATTAAGTGACCAACTTTATTTTTGCAAAGAAATTCAGTAAATCCAGTGTGAGGTGGAACTGAAGTTCTGCTTTTTAAACCTTTGTCTGGTTGAGTGATTTTAAACCTTTTCTTTTAATGAAGTGCTTTTTAAACTTTTACTTTGATGCTCACGCTGCTTATCTTTCTTTGGCTCTTCAAAACATTAAGTTGTGTGAAAAAAAATCATGATTCCTATCTGAATTCTGGATTTGCTAATGAGCATATGTGCTGGAAATTTGGGGATCTACTGTCAAGTGTGGTTGGACTGCTTTATTACACTCTGAGCTCGTCTTTCAAATATTTAGTCAGAGAATAGAACTTGTTGAATATTTTTGGTTATGCCATGTTGAGTTTCATCATCTGCAGCATCATGTTATTGCGAAGAAAAGGAAGCTCTCGATGAATGTTTTATTATTAGCTCATTTGGAATTTCTTGTTTTGATGCCTTTCACCCTGTACCCGTTTTTCTACAACAAAGCAGTAAATGGAAAACCAGATGTATTAAGCCTGGGTTCTAGTGGTGCCGTTGCTATAATTTCATTGAGCTTGTCAAGGTAGATTGACCTTGGATTTGAGGTGGGCATGTTCAATTTCTTAGCAAAATGTCTTACCATTCAACTAATGAAGATCCATTAGTTTCTCGCTTTTGTTGCAGCTGTTTTATGTTATTCCCTCATTGTTCTTCATTCCTATTAGGATTCCCATATAGAGTGTAACGCCCCCAATTTTACAGCATATGGGTTCGAAAGGAATTTCAGATATCCATACCATATTCAGCATGGTATGATTATTAAAAAAATATTGTTATGCTCAGTTGTATAAACTATAGTAAAATATTAAGTTTTTGAGATAAAGTTATTAATTTTAAAATGACCTACCTCATTCGACGATTTGATCAACCCAATTTAAAATGACTTGCCTCATTCGGTGATTTGATCAACCCACACACTCATTTGCTATATGCATAATGACCCATCGACTACAGTCACAATAATGATCAGGAATGTGAGTCCATCACCCATCTGCCTCCTCACATTACCATTGTCACCCGGTTGGAGTGGCCCTCCCTCTGCTCACTCAGACTAATAGGGCATCCCCTATTCGGTACCATCACAAGCCATACAACCCATCGATATTCATCTATACATATAAATACACACACACACACACACAGATATATATATATATATATATATATATATATATATATATATATATGCATATTCATCAAATGCAATGTATAATTATCAAGCAACTCGCCATGAGTTTTACGCTTGCCATTCAATCATAATCAATAACTTTATAATTTTACAAATCAATGCCTCATGCACATAATATTTACTTTGTCAAATAATGATAAATACATTTAGAATCACATATACATGCCCTTTCTCAAGACAATCATATAGCTTTATAAATCAACATCACGTGCATAAATATTTATTTCACCATTTAATGAGAAATGCATGTGAAATCAGATATACCATGAGTTCAGAAATCTATTTTCCAAATTATACTCTTCTTGAACTATAATCAAAATTGTAAGCAATTTAGATAATTTTAATGCATTTCAGAAACATATAAAAGTGTAAATATCTTATAAACATAATCAAATACACGTTTAAAGATCAAGAAGAGCATAAGACAAGTCATAGAAAGAATTATTTACTCACAGGGTAAGGGCTCCAGATTAGACAACCCTAAAATGCATTTTTTTCAATCCACATTTGACTAAACAGACTTCAAAAACGTGTCTAGAAGGTCCAAAAATCAAGGAAATGACTCTGAAAACTTGGTCACTATTTATGGTTAGAAAATACTATTTACCACCGAAAAATACTATTCATCAAGAATAAAAAGTTGTCAGATAATTGAAAATTTTCATATCCTAAGATTTATCTAACTCCTAAATCCATTTACGGTGTTAGATTTTCAATTTGAAATCTCTAAGTAAAAGTTTCAAAATTTACCTTTTTTTTTAGATTTTCTATTTCTGATTTACGGTAATTCTACGGCTGATTTGGAAAATTGTTCGATCAAAATCGTAGTATTATCCGTCCTGAATCCAATGGTACCCTTAATTTTGATATTAGAGGCTTGTAGACACTCCAGATCTAAAGAGAAAATATGAAAGTATTATTCACACTATTTACTATTCATTCTCTTCATTTGCTTTCATCTTCTTGCATTCTGTCTCCTCCTCCCCCTCCCCCTTTTCTCTTTTTCATTTATAATAATAATAATAATAATAATTAAATAATTAAATATTTAGATTTATTTTTATTTTATTTTTTATATATTCATATAAATACCATTTTTCATCTTAAAACATCCTAAAAATTTCTAAAAATTTATAGTATCATAAACTTTTAATTAAACTCTTAAATCATGATTTTTCTTAATAAAAATCTTAATAAAATAATTCACAAAATAAATATCTTTATGTATAATAAAAGAAAGAATATTTCTAAAAATAAAACAAAATTTTATTAAAGGCTAATATAATTATTTTAAGCAAAACAATAATTACTTTAATTAAAAGTATACTTACTTTTAGCAGAACATAATCATTTTTAAACAAATAAAAATATATTTATTTATAGCAAAACATTATTATTTAAAAATAAAAATTACGGCATGTTACATTCTTCTCCCCTTAAGAAATTCAGTCCCCGAATTTGAACCAATCCTACCACATGTAGGGAATGAAATCAAGGCATAATTCGGAGTTACTAACCTTATTACTCAAATAATTAAGGATATCTTTTCTGTATATCATCTTTACTTTTTAATATGTCTATCACTTGAGTGATTTTGCCATATAACTTAACTATAAGGATTTCTTTCATCCATAAGTTCTTCACTTGTTGATCAACAATAAACATCGATTATACCCATAGTTAAGCCAATTTTTTGTCTAATTGAATTTCTTAGAATTAGGTAACATAAGAAGAATCTAATAGGTACTTCATTAGCATTGATGCAAGAAAGTTTGTATCTACATTACTCAATCCCGATGGTAAGGCTAGGCAATGTATTACTATGCCTACTTTGTTCAAGTTTTCAAAAGAGTCCATATACTAGAGTTTAAATTTTTTCTTCTTTCCAAACCTCATTACCTCTTTCATTGGCAAGTCCTTCAAAAATATGTAGTCACCAACTGGTAATTTCTAGTGCTCAACATTCATGGTCCTTATAGACTTTTGACCAGTATTGAGTTGCTTGTATTTCTTTTCTAATCAATTCCACTTTATGCAAAATACTCAACAATTATATATATACATTTAAGGAACTCTTAAACCATTGTGTATCTCATTCCTTTATATCCTCAAGCTCGCGTGCATATATCTATAGGTCGATATTGGGAAACGCACACATAAAAGATCATATTCACATCTATATTAAGTAACTATATTTTCTTATTCCAAACTTCTATCAAGTCATTTTTTATTCTCATATGTCAACATCATCCTATGAATATCATCATCTTAATCTATAAACTATTTTTATCCTAAAATCCATTAATCAATATGTTAAACATACATAGCAATAAATTCACCAATCTTTTTTAACGTTTATGTACTATTGGCACATGTCTAACAATTTCAACTTACTTCATCATAGTAACTCTATACCCTCTTATTAACACCAATAAATTCATATAAAAAATATCAAACATTTCTTCTATCATATCTAAAAGCACCTCATTCTAACTTATATCAATCCCGTTTAATTCACCCAATCATTTCAAGAAGATTTTTTCCAACAATTACTCATACATGAATTCTCAATTTCAACATAATTCACATCCTAGATACTAGACTCAATTTAGCATAATATAAACCTTTAACACAAATATCTTAATCACTTACATTATTTTTGGACATGATTCTCATATTATTTTTCATATTTTCAAATTAAGAGTTCAAAGATTAATTTAAATCTTACTTCTGATATTTTATTCCTCAAGAACTTCAACGCTACTAATTCTCTTGATTACATTTGTCAAAACACCATAAGGCCATCATCCATCCATTCCTTTCAAAATTTTCATTACTTTAACCTACTAACAACTTGGACACTATAATAATTGAGTTTCAAAGAAAATAAATTAACTTTTCTTGTAATGAGGAAAAAAAACTTTGCATTTAATGTCAAACATTAATAAGGGAGAATGCAGTAGAATAAACAAAAAGTATAATAGAAAACAGTGTCAAAATAGAAAGTCAAAAATTTGAACAAAGCATTGATGGAAAATTAATATCAGTAGTCGTAATTCTTGAAAATCTGTAAACAAAATTTAGTTATTATTTCAACAAAAATTGGTGGCTGCAAATTTTGAATATATGTGCCAAAATCTATTTTAAAACTGTTGATATTCGGTGGAAAAGAAATATTTTTGAGCTTATAAAAGTCTGTGAAAATCAAAGAATGCGTAGTTAACTAGTAAGATGCAGTTGATTACTTCAAATAGATATAATCAATCAACTGTAAAATAATCAGTTCAAATTAAAATTTCTCAAAATAACTAGTCGACTTAATAATACCGATAATCAACTGACAAAAACATTGAGAAAATAAAATAAATCAGTTGATTGTCCCTCTTCAACAACTAACTTGTTTGCATTTTCTCTCCTTTTTTTACAATTACGCCTATCACCTACAACTTCCTTACAAGAATCAAGACATCAATGCTTCATCAAAGACAACAAGAAAAAGACAAATTTTTGGTGATATCTTAACCTTATTCTCTTTATGTGTTTAATATGAACCACGATCACAACTACTGTATATATACATGCTTGCCGTCATTTTTGAAAATTTTCACCTTCAATTTAGCTAATATCCACCAATCACTCACATAGCTGTTCTAATTATGTCCAACCTATTTGTATAGATATTGTCAGTATGCTCTTCTCTTAGTTCCATAGATGATCATGTTAGTATCTTTACCTGCATACTCAAAGTTAGGGTGTATGTAGCTATGGAGGAAATCGCATTCCATCAGTTTTGAAATATTTATGTCTTTTATGGTTCCAGTTCTAAGAAAGATGGAGAGTATGTGAAAATTACACAAAACTTAGGTATGGTGCTAGCCAGAAGAAAACTTCATTTAGTGTATAGTGGAGGTAACCGTTGATTAATGGGGTGTGTGTTTACAGCTGCACATGTAAGAGGATGTCAAGTTCTAGGTATTATTCCTACAACTCTAGCTGCATCCAACATCACAGGAAAAACAATTGAGAAAAAAATTAAGGTTGCTTCCATGCATGAGCGCATGACTAGAATTATGAGCAATGCTGATGCCTTCATTGCCTTACCAGGGGGTTTTGGTACTTTAGAGGAGATTTTTCAAATAGTATCTTGGGCACAACTGAATATGCATCACAACCCGATAGGTTTGTTAAATGTTAATCATTTCTTTGATGGTCTATTGTCTTTTCTTGATCAAGCTGCAGAACAAAGGTTTATTTCACACTTAGTATGATGAATTCTCATCTCAGCTTCAAATGCTGAGGAGTTGATTGATGTTTTACAAGAATATGTTCATGTACCTGATTCAACTATGGCTCGAATATATTGGACAACAGATAATCGTGGAAAGTGCAAATTGGATTTAGATCTTCATATGTAACTATAGTAGGACATAGCCATTGCTGTACCGCTTTTACTTTCTTAGGGTAAACTTGGATACTATCCTTACCAACCATACTCCTTTAGAGTTGGTAAAATTATCTTTAAATGTTGCTTATGATCCTCTGAACTCTTGGAATATTCTAATATATCATCAATAAATATAATAACAAATTGATCAAGGGATGACTTAATTACTATTCATTAAATCTATCTTTGCAGCTGGGGCATTTGTCAAACTAAATGATATAACCACGAACTCATAATGCCTATAATAAGTCCTAAAAGAATTTTTTTGTTGAATATCCTCTTTCCTTATCCTCAATTAATGATACTCATATCTCAAATTAGTTTTTGAAAAAAAATATTGAGCACCTTGTAACTGGTCAAACAGATCATCTATACGAGGTAATTGATATTTATTTCAAACTGTCACCTTATTCAACTATCTATAATCTACGCACAATCGCAATGATCCATCTTTTGTTTTTCATAAATAGTATTGGAGTTTTCCAAGAAGGAGTACTAAGGTATATAAATCTCTTGTCCAACAAGTCTTACAACTAATTCTTTAATTCTTTGAGTTTAGTCATTACCATTCTATATGGGGGTATAGATACTGGTTGGGTTTCAGGAAATAAATCAATACCAAATTCTATTTTACGTTTCGAGGTAATCCTAGCAATTCCTCAGGAATTACATCAGAAAATTCTCTAACCATTGAAACTTGATTTACACTGATATATTTCATATCAACATCTCCCACGACTGTCAAATATCCTTGGCACCTTTTTGTAATAACTTATAGGCTGCAAAAATAAAAATTAGATTTTTGGGTACCTCACTATAGTCTCCTCGTATCAAGAAATAAGATTCTCCAAGAATATTGAATTTAATCATCTTTGGATGACATTCTAAAATGGCCTGACATATTGCCAACCAATCCATTTTTAATATCATATCAAAGTCTACCATATCTAGACATTCAGGTAAAACGGATATTATATTCAGAAATGATCATATTTGACATTTGTCTCAATTCTTTAAATTCTCTGGGACACCTATCCCTTTCACTTTCAGACAGTAATTGACCCATAAATATCTCTTAATATGTCACAATACTAAATCAACTTTATACTAGGAAATTTAATAACTTGAAATAGAAAGGAAATTGAAATCCTATAGAATCCCTTAGCAGCACCTGAAGTATAAATATGTCCGACTCATACTTATACTAAAGGTCCTACTAAAGAATCATTTACTCCGATAGCCACAGGGAAACCTAATCCTCTGATACCAACTTGTAATGCTCCCAATTTTATAGCACGTGAAACAAACATTTTTTTCCACAATAAGATATTTTTCTTAACATACATAACATTATTCTTTGTCATAAAAATAGATACATATAGGTTCTCTTATGTATATACATTATATAGACCAAGTTATAAATGTCAAAGTAACAATAGAAGCAGAGATCCTACCTGTGGTATTTTAGAGCATACTCTAAAGTACAAATGCAATATAAATCAAAATCTATGAGCCATGGAAATAAAGTAGGCTCACACAAAGATCATATTGTTTAGCTGGTCAACTATCTGAAGAATCAGACTCTGTATTATTATATAAAAAATGTGAAAATATCGTATAGTGAGTTTGACAACTCAGTGAGCAGATAATACCTCCTATGACCTCTTAGGTCAGCATATGGATGTACTCATGTTTTAGAATTTATCACATAGAAAATACAGTTTAGAAGTACATCCATATGGAACCCGTATTTGAAATATTCTCAAATAAAAGGATATTCAGATATCTATATCATATTCAACACGGTATGATCATTAAAAAAATATTGTTATGCTCAGCTATATAAACTATAGTAAAATATCAAATTTTTGAGATAAAGTTATAACTTTTAAAATGACTTGTCTCATTCGGCGATCTGGTCAACCTAATTTAAAATGACCTTCCTTATTTGACGATCTGATCAACCCACACACTCATTTGCTATAGCATAGTGACCAATCGACTATAGTCACAATAGTGATCAAGAAATGTGAGTCCATTACCCATTTGTCTTCACACATTACCACTATCACCCGGTTGGAACAGCCATTCCTCGACTCACTCAGACTAATAGGGCGTCCCCTATTCGGTACCGTCACAAGTCATACAACCTGTCAATATTCATCCATACATATAAATACATATATATATATATATATATATATATATATATATATATGCATATTCATCAAATGCAATGTATAATTATCAAGCAACTTGCCATGAGCTTTACGCTTGCCATTCAATCATAATTAGTAACTTTATAGTTTTACAAATCAATGCCTCATGCACATAATATTTACTTTGCCAAATAAAGATAAATACATTTAGAATCACATATACATGCCATTTCTCGAGGCAATCATATATCTTTATAAATCAATATCACGTGCATAAATATTCATTTCACCATTTAATGAGAAATACATATGAAATCAGATATACCATGAGTTCAGAAATCTATTTCTCCAAATTATACTCTTCTTGAATTATAATCAAAATTGTAAGCAATTTAGATAATTTTAATGCATTTCAAAAATATATAAAAGTGTAAATATCTTATAAACATAATCAAATACACGTTTAAAGATCAAGAAGAGTATAGGGCAAATCATAGAAAGAATTATCTACTCACAGGATAAGGGCTCCAGATTGGACAGCTCCAAAATGCACTTTTTCAATCTACATTTGACTAAAAAGATTTAAAAAACGTGTCCGAAGGGTCCAAAAATTAAGAAAATAACTCTGAAAATTTGGTCACTATTCATGACCGAAAAATACTATTCATTGCCAAAAATACTATTAATCAAGAACAAAAAGTTGTCAAATAATTGAAAAATTTCATATCTTAAGATTTATCTAGCTCCTGAATCTATCTATGGTGTCAGATTTCTAATTTGAAGTCTCTAAATAAAAGTTTCAGAGTTTACATTTTTTTTAGATTTTCTACTTCTGATCTACAGCGATTCTATAGTTGATTTAAGAAATTGTTCGGTTAAAATCGTAGTAATATCCATCCTGAATCAAGTGGTACCCTTAATTTTGAGATTAAAAAGCTATAGACATTCCAGATCTAGAGAAAAAAATATAGAAGTACTATTCATACTATTCACTATTCATTCTCTTTCTCTGCTTTCATCCTTCTATATTCTGTCTCCCCTCCCCCTTTTCTCTTTTTCATTTATAATAATAATAATAATAATAATTTAATAATTAAATATTTAGATTTATTTTTATTTTATTTCATATATATTTATATAAATACTATTTTTCATCTTAAAACATTCCAAATTTTTTTAAAAATTTACATTCTCATAAACCTTTAGTTAAACTCTTAAATCATGATTTTTCTTTATAAAAATCTTAATAAAACAAAGCACAAAATAAATATCTTTATGTATAATAAAAGAAAGAATATTTCTAAAAATAAAAAAAAATTATTAAAGGCCAATATAATTATTTAAAGTAAAACAATAATTACTTTAATTAAAAGTATACTTGCTTTTAGCATAATATAATTATTTTTAAATAAATAAAAATATATTTGTTTATAGAAATATATTATTTAAAAATAAAAATTACTTGATGTTACATAGAGAGGTAGGGAGCGTTAGAAACCAAGACCATGTAGTGCTAGAAATTGATTGCACACATGGAATAGAAAAGGATTCTGACTATGACAACAAAAGGGGATAGATTTCATATCTTCTCGAATGTGTCTTTGTTGCCCTTTTTACCTAGGCAGGATTTGAAGACCCTAAGGAGAAGAAGAAATGTCACACAAGGTATACAGCAACAAATTGGAGGAGGGGATTCTGGTGGATTGGAAGAAGAGGTTAAAAGGTTGAGGAGATACAAAAACGTGTGAAGTTGAGGGTGCAAGAGCAGAACGACTATGATATCTCAATCAAGGAAAGGCCTGCAAAAATATTGTGCAAGAGTGGTGCACAACAAATGACTTAAACAAAAATTAACTGTAACAAAGGTTGCAACTAAGTACTGAGGCCTTGCTTCCCAACTGGATACCTATACCACTGCACATTTTTGACTGATATGTGATCCAGCTATTCCGTTAACAATAATAAAAACAAGTTGCAGAGGTTGCTATATAGTTGGTGACTTACTACCTTTGCAGGCAGCTACATCAGGTAAATGTCAATATCTTCAATGTTTTCATGATGTTACTAAATTTTACCATGGAGCCGAATTTTAAATTAAATATTATAAATGGACAAGGATTGAACTCTTAGATAGTGGTAATATTTTTTATTTGAAGACATAAAATCATAAAAGTGAGTCACATGTGGTGAATGGTTAAGGATTTTGGATAAGCAACCCAAAAATGGTTAATGTGATTTGAAAAACAAATTAAATCAGTATTCTTTATCAGATGTATAGAGTGGATGATAGATCGGTGATTGTATTACATTTAAGGACCTAATAAGATCTTGTGGCCTTTCTTTTATACCAGAAGATCTAATGGTATTATTTAGCATATACTAGACAAAGTAGTTGTTAGAAATTCTTGAACAGTACTGACTTGCTGGAAATTTAAAAAAAAAAATTTTGCAGCTGAAGTTGGGTTTAATGTAACATCCCGTAATTTTTAGATATTTTCCTTATAAATTCTTCACCTTACATACATGCATAGACATGTTCTAATATTAATGGAATATGTAAAGAAAGAAAAACTAAGAGGAAATATTAGAAATAAACATGCTAAAGAAAGGTGAAATTCTTAGGTAAGGAAGATAAATTTTTGTGAAGTAAAGGTCTTAAAATTTTAAGAAGATTGGATTAGGGTAATTTTTCCTAATTTAAGAGTAAAAGTTACTAAGTTTAGTATCTCCACCCATAAATTGGGCTTTCACCTATGAACACTTCATATAGAGTTTTTCTTCTTCACATAAATTTTTAGCAAGCCAATAGGATAGCCCAATGAAGAAATAAAACATAGACTTGAACTAGGATATAGAAATTGGATCGATAGCCCAAAAATCATGAAAATGTGACCAAGCCCATTATGAAAGGTAGAATTTTAACCAAAGTAAAGAAAATGGGCAATAATGAGCCCAAACCCAAGAGGAAAAATGAAAATAAAATAAAAATAAAGTGATGGAATAATAGTGTAATCAAGATTAGGTGATTTGACATTAAGACAAAAATTTAGCAAGTGGTATGATAATACAAGAATTTAGGACAAAACATCAATATCCTACACTCATAATTTTAGCAAGTGGGTAATAATATATAGCATTATGACAAAACATCTTTATCCCACACAAATAATTTCAACCAAATAATGGAGATTTAAGGGCTAGAAATTTGCCACTTAAAAGGAAAATCTATCATACTTGATTAAGACAAAAGAAAAAGGAAATGAATCCCTAAATCAAAGGGATCTTGTCCCATATCTTAAGAACATATTATCATAATTTTCAAAAAACAAATCTCATTTTCCTATGCATATCTTGACTAAGGAAGAGAAAGACAAAAACATAAGTTGTTTGTTTTCCAAAAATTCAACTAAGTGTAATCTAATTGTGATAAGGTAGACCCATGATCATGAAAGGTAAATTATTTGAGGGTCTATTTAAGCAAAATCCACCCTTACAACATGAGAATTTTTGTCCAAGTGAGGGAGAGGAAAAATAGAAGCAAGGTAGAGTGAGGAAAGGAGAGGAAGAAAGGAAGAAAGAGGAAGGAGAAGTCTAGAAGACTAAGTGCTCCAAGTAAGTTTAGCAATATTTCTTTTTTTAAGAAAACTTTTGAAACTTATAATATTTATATGAGATTTTGATCTTAGCACTTTGATGATTGGTCATGGATGTTGCTATATCATGTTACATATTGATCTTGCATGTGATGTCTGTTTGAATACTTAGGCTGGTATAGAAAGTTCTGCATAGGTATAGCTATGGGTGGCAAAATTTTAAGTTTCTGTGTTTTAATTTTTGGGAATTATCTGTAGGGAATTAAAATAAATGGTTAACATAAGAATTAAATATATATGTGTCACGGATTTTTAGCCACTGGAATCACTCAATTTGGAGTCCATATGAGGTAGATATGGTTCGATTAGTAAGCAAAGGTCAGAAAATGGTTAATCAGGGAAAAATATGTTAGGATAGCTTCTGTGTTTTAATTTTTGGGAACATTCTGTAGGAAATTAAAATAAATGGTTAACATAGGAATTATAGCTACGTGTGTCAAGGATTTTTAGCCACTGGAAACACTCAATGTGGAGTCAATATGAGGTAGATATAGTCCGATTAGTAAACAAAAGTCAGAAAATGGTTAATTAGGGAATAATATGTTAGCATAGCTTGGGTTTTTTAATTTCTAAGAACATTATGTAGGAAATTAAAATAAATGGTTAACATAAGAATTATAACTATGTGTGTCACTGATTTGTAGCCACTGGAATCACTCAATTTGGAGTCAATATGAGGTAGATATGGTCCGATTAGTAAACAAAGGTCAGAAAATGGTTAATTAGGGAAGAATATGTTAGGATAGCTTCGGTGTTTTAATTTCTAGGAACATTCTATAAGGAATTAAAATAAATTATTAACATAAGAATTACAGATATATGTGTCACAAATTTTTAGCCACTAGAATCATTCAATTTGGAGTCCATATGAGGTAGATATGGTCCAATTAATAATCAAAGGTCAAAAAATAGTTCATCAGAGAAGAATATGTTAGGATAGTTTCTGTTTTTTAATTTCTGGGAATTATCGGTAGGGAATTAAAATAAATGGTTAACATACGAATTAAAGATATATGTGTCACGGATTTTTAGCCACTGGAATCATTCAATTTAGAATTCATATGAGGTAAATATGTTCCGATTAGTAAACAAAGGTAAAAAAATAGTTAATCAGGGAAGAATATGTTAGGATAGCTTCAGTGTTTTAATTTATGTGAACATTATATAAGGAATTAAAATAAATTATTAACATAAGAATTACAGATATATGTGTCAAGAATTTTTAGCCATTGGAATCATTCAATTTGGAGTCCATATGAGGTAAATATGGTCCAATTAGTAATAAAAGGTCAAAAAATAGTTCATCAGGGGAGAATATGTTAGGATAGCTTCTATGTTTTAATTTCTGAGAATTATCTGTAAGGAATTAAAATAAATTGTTAACATAAGAATTAAATATATATGTGTCACGGACTTTTAGCCACTAGAATCATTCAATTTAGAGTTCATATGAGATAAATATGTTCCGATTAGTAAACAAAAGGTCAGAAAATGGTTAATCAGGGAAGAATATGTTAGGATAGCTTCGGTGTTTTAAGTTTTGGGAACATTCTATAAGGAATTAAAATAAATGGTTAACATATGAATTATATATTTATGTGTCACGGATGTTTAACCATTGGAATCACTTAATTTGGAATTCTTATGTGGGAGATATAGTCAGATTAGTAAGTAAAGGTTAGAACCTACCCGAGAAGAAATAATATTGAATTTAAGGGAGTAATAACATCAAGATTTATTACTATTTTGCTGATATGATTAACATAATAGTTTTAGATAATTGTCTGAGCTTTCCATAGACACTAAGATAACCTCAATCGAAGTTAAAATGAGGGAGTTAATGCTCTAATTCATGAGCAAAGATCACATAACACGGTCAGGCCGTGTTCTGGGTACTTCAAGCATGGGTTAGCCGTGTTCGGAGATGTTTTTGAGCACATTTGAAGTACTTTTAAAGCATGGCCGTGTCCTGAAACATTGCCAGACCGTGTTGAAAGCTAGTGAAGTCTATTTTCAACATTTTTCTACCCTAGATGAATCTCTTTAACTATAGGGTAATAGTAGAAATCAAATTGAAGAAAAATGCTCTATAAATTTGTAAGAACATGTGTTAGAAATGATATAAATAAGAAGAAATTGACTAAAGTTCAATCATAAAGAAAATGAAGAGATGAAATTAATATTTAAAAAAAGAAGACGAATCTTATAAATGAAAATAATAAATGACTAGTATATGCCATAGCCATTGCCATTGTATGAACTTCTTACCATCTTAAGTGAGAAATTCTGATATGGAAATATTTTATAAAGTGATATTTGAAATGGTTATGTTCATGGCATGATTACCAATGATTTATGGTAATAGTTATATTTTGATGAACATACTTGTTATTAAAAACATATTTTTGGCTATCATTGTGAAAAGAAAAGAAATGAGCACGGTCACATGGCAATCCGTGTGGTGTACCAGTAGGGGACGCCCTACCAACGGTTATGAATATGATTATGAGAAAAGAAAGAGAAAGTGTGCCATGTCGGATGGAGCGAGAAAAGCCCGTACCGGAGAGTAGAGGATACTCACCCTGACCGGAGTAGCTTGAAATGAGAATAAGTTGATGGCCATCATATGATATTTTGAAAATAGTTAATCCTGTCATACATATCATTACTCTATGATTCTTATGTGCATAGATATAATGCATTCATGTGACCAAAGATATTTTCTGTAGTTTATACAGCTGAACATGACGTGATGAGCTATATTGATGATGATTTATTGTTGAACCTACTGGGATTTCATTCTCACTATATTTCTATATCATGTTCAGAAAATTAGTTATGCAGCTTTTTTCTATGGCTCTGACTTTTAGTGCACATTGGATCGAGTTACTTTATGTAGGGCAAATCTCAAAATCAAATAAGATGTTTGTGGTTGAGTTGGCTCAGATACCGGTGCAGGTGCAACCACCCGCACTTGTATCTCCGGAATTGGTCAACTAAAATAAACAAGATGTAAATATCTATGTGTTTGATATTGTCATGGCCCCAAATGATGGAACACATGATCGGCACGGCATAAGGGTTCCCCCCTAGCCGTAAGCCTAACACATAGCATGCACAAACATTCAACACACAATCCAGAAAACATAATAAATATAACTGGCCACATATGCCACATCCAATATCAGAAAATACTATATATATATATATATATATATATATCTCATGAATCCAACATCCGTGATTCAACTTGGCCCATGGCCTCATAATAAAAACATCGTTGAAAAACTAAAAAAAAACATTTTTCAAACAACACAAGGAGCGAGGATCCTGCCTGTAAGTTCATGGAGATACACTAGACATAAACTTAAACTATACAACCAATACAACGGAGCCTTACCCAAACTGGGGCTCACCAATGCTATATTTAGCCTCCTATGGAGCTGTAGCTGGATCAATGTTTCTTTGACTATCTGTGGGGAGAAAACAGAAGAGGGGTGAGATTACCACATCTCAGTGAATGGGTAAATCATACTATAACAGAAACAGGGCAAACTAAGCACAAGTGTTTCGCAATGAATTAAATAATTGAAATCAAGGTATAGAAAACATTAAATATTTAACCGTAATTTATTGAAAGAATGCTAAACAGTTCAAATGTATGTTCAAAAGATAAAACAGGATTAAATCAATAACCGTAAGCAAATCAATTATGCATGGTAAGTAATAAATGAAGATATTTATGCAATAACAATGATGAATGAGGTATTTTAGAAATATTTAATCTTTAAGAAAAATGCACTAGTTTATTGGAGGTCTTTCCTAACAGATCTATCATCTTCCCTAAGCACACAGCAAGGGTATGGCAATCACTGTAGGCGTAAACATAAGTCCACCCTAAATTTTGTGTCTTAGGCAGTCATATGCCCGTCACAATATCCTAGGCCGAAGCCTTAACATGATCATGGTGCACCAGGGCTAGCACTACCTGCGGCTAGCTAACAGTGATCTAAAAGGATTCCTCCAATAGCAAATATTTAAAAATATGCCATTCTAAGAGTTTAAAATAAAACATTTCAATAAAGTTATAATTCTCCATCTAGCTCTTTTCATGCATAAAATTCCGTTCTAAAATATATCTCATCCATGAATTCCCATGGAGACCTTTATAATCATAAACTTTCCCTTTTAAAAAATAGATCGTCCGTAAACGTTACATAGATGCTTATCATGCATCAAATCATTTCATGGCTAACTTAGTTCATTTCTATGACTAAATTCGCATTTCTATAAATTTAGCTCAAATGGAGAATTATTAATCTAGATGCTTGTCCTGCATACCTAGGGTTCAACTAGGATTGAAATTTATAATTTCTAACATGGTTGGAACATATTGGTTTTCAAAGCGGTAAAACAATTTAGCATACATTCCAATTAGTTAAAATCATATGAAAGAGTTATAAACTGAATTCGTAAAAAAAATGCACTATAGTATGAAAAACCCACTCACCTTACTAGGAGTCCAACAACGAGAATTTCACCTCGTGATGGTTCAACAACCTAGAAAATATAGATATAACATGAGAATTAGAAAACTCTAAACGTCACTATTCATGCCGAAAAATACTATTCACTCGCCGGAAACACTATTCACGCCGAAACCTAAAAACCCTATATTCTAGCATAGAAACTAATTCTAAGACTATCTATGGAAAGAAATTCGGTAAAAACGAAGCCTAAAATGCGATTAGACGAAACTTTACCTTGGAGGTTACTGTTCACGCGATTTTCTGGCGATTTTTCGACAAAACTGATCGGTGGGTTTTGAAGTACTCGTTGCCACGAGTCTAATGGTACCTTGGTAGCTCGAATCGGTTGGCTGGATGGTGAGATATCATAGAGAGAAGGCAGAGAAAATATTTTAGAGAGAGAGAGGGAGAGGGAGTCAGAATGAGGGAGAAGGGAGGGGGAAGGTGCAGAAAAATGAAAAAAAATAGCCAGAAGCACGGTCTGGCCGTGTCCTGGAGCACGGCCGTACTTCGTGGCTACAGTGGACCAAGTATTTGGCTAAATTTGACAAAACGTCAACAAGCAAGTTGTAGCCCTTTCTCCTAGCTTTCATTATCCACTTGACGCACCTAATTTGGAGTTCATATGAAGGAGTTATGCATAAAATAGTGAGCAAAATTCCAGACCACACTATGTTTCGATTTTTGCCTCTTATCACTATAATAGTCACAGAATTAGCAAATGTGCCCAACATCCAAGTTGTAGATATATGTCTTATCTTTCAGTAAAAATTGGAATCACTTAATTTGGATTTTGTATGAGAGATTTATGCTTATATAAGTGAAGATAGGTCAGAAGAAAAGTCAAAAATGCTCTAAAATTTTACATTGTTCTCAACTTTCTTTGTTTCAAATGATTTGTACTTAACCTTCAAAGGTTTTATTAGTTGAGGGTTATTACATTCTACCCTCCTTATAAAAAAATTCGGTCCCCGAATTTTACAAAAACTAATAACATGAAAACATAAAACTACTCTTGAAACAGCTGTGGATACTTCTTTCTCATGACGTCCTCTACTTCCCACGTAACTTCATCTTTGGAATGATTCTGCCAGATCACCTTCACTGTAGGGATATCTTTAAACCTCAACTTTTTTACTTGTCTATCAACAATGGCCACGGGTCTCTCTTCGTAGGCCAACTTGTCATCCAAAAGGATTTCTTGCGGTTGAATCACATGAGATGGGTCGGGTAGATACTTCCTCAACATCGAGACATGGAAGACTGGATGCACTTCACTCAATCCAGGTGGTAGGGCTAGGCGCTATGCCACTGCTCCTACCCTATCCAGAACTTCAAAAGGTCCAATATACCTCGGGCTTAACTTTCCTTTCTTACCAAACCGCATGATTCCCTTCATAGGTGAAACTCTGAGGAACACGTGATCGCCTAGAGAAAACTCCAACAACCGACGCCTATGGTCCACATAAGCCTTTTGACGACTTTGTGCAGTTAAAAGCCGTTCCCTTATCAGCTTAACTTTTTCTATGGCATCTTGCACCAAGTCTGGCCCTAGCAGCTTGACTTCTCCAACTTCAAACCATCCAATGGGAGATCAGCATCTTCTCCCATAAAGAGCTTCAAAAGGTGCCATCTGAATACTGGCTTGATAACTGTTGTTGTATGCAAACTCAGCTAATGGCAGGTATCCTTCCCAACTACCACCAAAATCTAATATACATGCTCTAAGCATATCCTCCAAAATTTGAATCGTGCATTCTGACTGGCCATCTGTTTGGGGATGAAAAGCGGTGCTTAGATCCAACCTCGTCCCCAAAGCTTCTTGAAAAGCTTTCCAAAACCTTGCCGTAAACTGTGGACCTCGGTCAGATATGATGGATACAGGGACTCCATGTAATCTGACGATCTCATTCAGATACAGGTTTGCATACTGAGCCGCATTAAAAGTAGTCTTCACTGGTAAGAAGTGGGATGACTTGGTCATTCGATCCACTATCACCCATATTGAGTCATAACCCTTAGGAGTCCTTAGTAACCCTGTAACGAAGTCCATAATGATCCTTTCCCACTTCCATTCCGGTATCTCAATCTGTTGGTGCAGACCGGCAGGCTTCTGGTGTTCAGCTTTCACCTGTTGACAAACCAAGCACTGAGCCACAAAGTCTGCTACATCTTTCTTCATCCCATTCCACCAATACAAGTCCTTGAGGTCACTGTACATCTTATTTGTTCCTGGGTGGATCGTATAGACTGATTGATGTGCCTCTTCCAAAATCTGCTTCCTCAAGCTATCCACATCAGGTACACACCAGCGCTTCCCATATCTTAACACTCCTTCAGCATCCATACTGAATTCAGAAGTCTGATTATTCCTAACTTCATCTTTGAGCTTGCACAGCTTAGTATCATTGTCCTGATCTGCCTTAATCTGCTTAACCAGCGGAGAGTGTAGTTGCATGTGAGCTAACAACACCCCTGGCTCTTTCACTTCAAAACGCATTCCCTCACCTTCTAGCCGATGAATATCCCTTATCAACGGCCTCCGGAGTAGGGTGATATGGGCTAGACTCCCCATTGACTTTCTGCTCAAAGCATCTGCTACCACATTGGCCTTGCCTGGGTGGTACAAGATAGTGCAGTCATAGTCCTTCACCAACTCCATCCACCTTCTCTGTCTCAAGTTAAGATCCCTTTGTTGAAAGATGTACTTGAGGCTCTTGTGGTCCGTGTAAATCTCACAGGGTTCACCATAGAGATAGTGTCTCCAAATCTTCAAGGTAAAGACCACTGCCGCCATCTCCAGATCATGTGTAGGATAGTTCTGTTCGTGCTTCCTGAGCTGCCTAGATGCCTAGGCTACAACATGACCATTCTGCATTAACACACAACCCAAGCCCACCCTTGAGGCGTCACAGTATACTGAGTATCTTCCAGTGCCCGTTGGGATAGTTAAAACTGGGGTTGTAGTTAGACACTTCTTCAAGGTCTGGAAACTTTCTTCGCATGCATCCGACCACTCAAACTTAACTCCCTTCCTGGTTAATCTGGTCAAAGGAGCAGCAATCCTGGAGAAATCCTTGATGAACCTCCGATAATACCCTACCAGACCCAAGAAACTTCGGATCTCCGTCACACTAGCTGGGCGAGGCCACTGCTGTACTACCTCTACCTTCTCGGGGTCTACTTGAATGCCGTCCTTCGTGATTACATGCCCCAGAAACATAACACTGTCCAACCAGAACTCACACTTACAGAGTTTGGCATACAACTGCTGATCCCTCAAGATCTGCAGAATGACCCGTAGGTGCTGTTCATGCTCCTCATGGTCTTTAGAATAAATCAAGATGTCATCAATGAACACAATGACAAACTGATCCAAGAATGGCTTGAACACCCTGTTCATCAAGTCCATAAAAACAGCTGGTGTATCAGTTAGTCCAAAAGATATAACCAAAAACTCATAATGACCATAACGGGTCCTAAAAGCTGTCTTGGAAATATCTTCCTTCCTGATCTTCAACTGATGATACCCTGACCTTAGATTAATCTTGGAGAAACATTTCGCTCCTTGAAGTTGATCGAACAGATCATCAATCCTGGGTAAAGGGTAGTTGTTGCGCACCGTTAGCTTATTCAGTTGTCGATAGTCAATGCAAAGAGGCAAAGACCCGTCTTTCTTCTTCACAAAAAAGACCGGAGCATCCCATGGAGAAGTGCTCGGTCTGATGAAACCCTTATCTAACAAATCCTGCAACTGACTCTTTAGCTCCTTAAGCTCTATGGGTGCCATCCTGTAATGCGATATAGAAATTGGTCGAGCTTCTGGAATAAGGTCGATACTAAACTCTATCTCCTGTTCAGGAGGTAATCCTGACAACTCCTCTGGAAAGACATCCAGAAATTCTTTTACCACTGCCATCTTGTCTACATCCGGTACCTTTGTCACGGCCCCAAATGATGGAACACATGACCGGCACGGCATAAGGGTTTCCCCCTAGCCGTAAGCCTAACACATAGCATGCACAACCATTCAGCACACAATCCAATACATAATAATATAACTGGCCACATACGCCACATCCAATATCAGAAAATACTGTATATATATATATATATATTTCATGAATCCAACATCCTTGATTCAACTTGGCCCATGGCCTCATAGTACAAACATTATTGTAAAACGTAAAACCATTTTTCAAACAACACAAGAAGCGAGGATCCTGCCTGTATGTTCATGGAGATATACTAGACATAACTAAACTAAACAACCAGTACAACAAAGCCTTGCCCAAACTGGGGCTCACCAATGCTAACTCAGCCTCCTATGGAGCTGTAGCTGGATCAGTGTTTCTTTGACTATCTGTGGGGAGAAAACAGAAGAGGGGTGAGATTACCACATCTCAGTGAATGGATAAATCATACTATAACAGAAACAGGGCAAACTAAGCACGAATATTTCGCAATTAATTAAATAATTGAAATCAAAGTATAGAAAACATTAAACATTTAACCGTAATTTATTGAAAGAATGCTAAACAGTTCAAATGATAAATCAGGATTAAATCAATATCTGTAAGCAAATCAATTATGCATGGTAAGTAATAAATGAAGATTCTTATGCAAGAACAATGATGAATGAGGTATTTTAGAAATATTTAATCTTTAAGAAAAATGCACTAATTTATTGGAGGTCTTTCCTAACAGATCTATCATCTCCCCCAAGCACACAGCAAGGGTAGGGTAATCACTGTAGGTGTAGACATAAGTCCACCCTAAGTTTTATGTCTTAGGCAGTCATATGCCCGTCACAATATCCTAGGCTGAAGCCGTAACATGATCAAGGTGCACCAGGACTAGCACTACCTGCGGCTAGCTAACAGTGATCTAAAAGGGTCCCTCCAATAGAAAACATTTGAAATATGCTATTCAGAGAGTTTAAAGTAAAACATTTCAATAACTTTACAATAAAGCTATAATTCTCCATCTAGCTCTTTTCATGCATAAAACTCTATTCTAAAATATATCTCATCCATGAATTCCCATGGAGACCTTTACAATCATAAATTTTCCCTTTTAAACATAGATCGTCCATAGACGTCACATAGATGCTCATCATGCATTAAATCATTTCATGGCTAACTTAGTTCATTTCTATGACTAAGTTCGCATTTTTTATAAATCTAGCTTAAATGGAGAATTAATAGTCTAGATGCTTGCCCTGCATACCTAGGGTTCAACTAGGATTGAAATTTACAATTTCTAACATGGTTGGAACATATTGGTTTTCAAAGCAGTAAAACAATTTAACATACATTCCAACTAGTTAAAATATACGAGAGAGTTATAAATCAAATTCCTAAAACATGCGCTATAGTATGAAAAACCCACTCACCGTACTAGAAGTCCAACAACGAGAATTTCACCTCGTAGTGGCTCAATAACCTAGAAAATATAGACATAGCATGAAAATTAGAAAATTCTAAAATCACTATTCACGCCGGAAAACACTATTCACTCGCCGAAAAACACTATTCATGCTGAAACCTAAAAACCCCATATTCGATTCTAAAGCTATCTACGGGAAGAATTTCGGTAAAAACGAAGCCTAAAACGCAATGGGACGAAATTTTACCTTTGGAGGTACTATTCACGCGATTTTCCGGCGACCTTCCGGCGACTTTCCGGCGAAATTGATCGGTGGGTTTTGAAGTACTCGTTGCCACGAGTCCAACGGTCCAGACGGTTCGTCAATCGGAGGTCCGTAACTCCAGATATGAGGGTTTGAAATTTGAAGGGGAAAAGGGAAAAATGGGGGGGGGGGGGCTGCGGGTTTTCTGCTCTCTGCCTCTGGTACCCGTATGCACATATATGTGCTGCTACAGTAACTTCTTTTTTTTTTTTAATAATAATTATTAAGTAATTAATAATATGATTTTCTTTTATAAAATGCATATAAATTCCGTTTTTCATCATAAAATATCCTAAAAATTTCTAAAAATTTCCTTTCTCATAAATCTTTAATTAAACTCTCACATCATAATTTTTCTTAATAAAAATAGTAATAAAACAAATTTCTAAACAAATATCTTTATTTATATTAAAAGAAAGAGTATTGCTAAAAATACCATAAAAATTCAATAGAAGCCGGTATAATTATTTTAAGCAACACAATACTTCTTTTACTTAAAAATTCAATTACTTTTAACAAATCATAATTATGTCTACATAATAAAAATATATTTGCTTATAGCGCGCCAAAATATAACTTCTAATATATTTTTTTTTCTATGTAATAAATATACATATTTTCTACGGTTCTTATCTCTATTGTCAAAATTCTCTCTTTTATTTTAAATTTCTTTTTCATTAAATTTTACGGTTATTACAACCTTCCCATCCACATCTCTAACATATGCCAAGTATCCCTGTCATCCCTTCTTCAACATCCTCCGAGCAACCAAGACTGAAATTAGGTTACTTGGAGCTTTACTTTGGTCACACTGGAACCAGAAAGGAACTTCACTTGGAATGTTGAACCTGATTGCCTTCTCATAGCAATCCAAGGTAGCATAGCATGCTGCCAACCAATCCATTCCTAGGATTATGTTAAAGTTGATCATGTCTAGGATGATCAAATCAGTAGATGTCTCCCTATCACCCACTGACACTTTACATGACTTGCATATATGCTCTACTGGCAAACAATCACCGACCGAGGTGGTTACAAAGAAAGGGGCATTCATCCTAATCGGATCTTTACCCAAACTCTTAGCAAAACTAGGGGAAACATAGGAATATGTAGACCCAGAGTCAAACAAAACATATGCTTCATGTAGACAAACCGAAAGAGTACCTGTCATGACCGCATTTGAAGCTTGTGCATCCTGCCTGGTAAGAGCAAAAATCATCGGTTGACTTCGGCCTGCTTGGCTTTGACCTCGGCCCATCATCCCTCTACCAGTACCTCTGCTACTTGCTTGGCCCGGTATAGTCCTTATAGGTTGAGCTGCCACTGGGGTTGGTAGCAAAGCCGGTCGAGTTGGCCCTTGGCTTGAGCCATACAACTGGGGACATTCCCTCTTTATGTGTCCAGGTTGGTTGCAATGATAGCAAACAACCATCTCCCTGCGGCACTGACCAAAGTGATGGTTGCCACAAATAGGGCATTGTGGCCTGTTCTGCTGAATGGCTCTTGGTCCTGATTGACCTGGATACCTGGTGTTTCCTTGGCTAAGACCTAGCCTACCACTCGCATTTGGTCTCTGGTTGGGGTTCCCAACATTCTGTGGTGCTGGGCGCTGCTGGCCCTAGAATCGGGGTCCTTGGGAATGAGAACTTTGCCCTCCTTTGGAGCTCCCGTCCCTATCCCTCTTTCTCAACTTGGCACTCTCGACATCGGCCAAATGCCTAGTCTCCATCATTCTTGCACAGTCCACAGCCTCTGCATAGTTGGGGAATTGCTTCATCTGGGGTGCCACTGATTTAAACAATGCTGGCATCAACCCCTGGATAAATTTCTCGATCATGTCCCTTTCAGTAGGGACCATGTGCGGTGCATACGGTAACAGCTGTGTGAAGCGGTAGTCATACTCCGTGACTGTCATACCGGGAGTCTGCTTCAACTCCACAAATTCTTGACACTTGGCATCTCGGATACTCTGAGGCACAAACCTCTCCATGAAGACTTCCTTGAACTCTGGCCATCCCAAAGGTGGCGCTGTAGCTCCCCTTCCGCGCATCATGGTCTTAAACCATACCTACGCTACACCAGACAACTGGAAGGATGCCAACTCTACGGATCGAATCTCTAGACACTTAAGCACCTCACAGATCTTCTCAGTATCCTCTATAAACTCCTGGGGACCTTCACTAGCCAACAACCCCTTAAAGGTTGGCGCTTTCAGCTTCAGGAACTCAGATAGTTCCACTTCCCTCTTGGTGGGTCTCACATGCCGCTCCACTGACCTAACTGGTTCTGGAACGGAGGTAGCTGTTTCGGGATGTTACGGGTCCCTTCTATCTTGCCCATCCCTTCTTTCGGCTAGATTTTCTATCGCTCGCTGCATACCCTGCATGGTTACCAGCATCTAGGCTATCACATCATCCCGGGGGTGAGAAGACATTTTCCCCGTCCTGGGCGTCTCAGCTTGCTCACAGCTCAACTCAGCTTGTTCGGCTGCTTCAGCAGCTCTTACAACCCTGTCACTGGCTCTAGGTCGGCCTCTGCCACGACCTCTACCTTGGCCTCTAGGCACGGGTACTGCGGATTGAGCAGACTCTTCAGCCATCTGCTCTTGAACCGCGGGTTGCCTAACCTTTGATCTCGTTCTTGGTGGCATCTCGCTATAAAACAGAAATAGCACAACCATCACTTAACCATGCCAACATAGCATACTATAAACTGACTTACTTAAACAAAAAGACAACATCCTATCGAACCCCTTTAGCAGCACCGTGAGTATAAGCATGTCCGGATTCATACCCATACTCAAAGTCCTACCTAAAGGTCCGTTACTCCATGAACACAGGAAAACCTAAGCTCTGATACCACTTTGTCATGGCCCCAAATGATGGAACACATGATCGGCACAGCATAAGGGTTCCCCCCTAGCCGTAAGCCTAACACATAGCATGCACAAACATTCAGCACACAATCTAGAGTACATAATAAATATAACTGGCCACATATGCCACATCCAATATCAGAAAATACTGTATATATATATATATATATATATCTCATGAATCCAACATCCGTGATTCAACTTGGCCCATGGCCTCATAATACAAACATCGTTGAAAAACTAAAAAAAACATTTTTCAAACAACACAAGAAGCGAGGATCCTGCCTGTAAGTTTATGGAGATACACTAGACATAAACTTAAACTATACAACCAATACAACGGAGCCTTGCCCAAACTGGGGCTCACCAATGCTATATTTAGCCTCCTATGGAGCTGTAGCTGGATCAATGTTTCTTTGACTATCTGTGGAGAGAAAACAGAAGAGGGGTGAGATTACCACATCTCAGTGAATGGGTAAATCATACTATAACAGAAACAGGGCAAACTAAGCACGAGTGTTTCGCAATGAATTAAATAATTGAAATCAAGGTATATAAAATATTAAACATTTAACTGTAATTTATTGAAAGAATGCTAAACAGTTCAAATGTATGTTCAAAAGATAAAATAGGATTAAATCAATAACCGTAAGCAAATCAATTATGCATGGTAAGTAATAAATGAAGATATTTACGCAATAACAATGATGAATGAGGTATTTTAGAAATATTTAATCTTTAAGAAAAATGCACTAATTTATTGGAGGTCTTTTCTAACAGATCTATCATCTTCCCCAAGCACACAACAAGGGCATGGCAATCACTGTAGGCGTAGACATAAGTCCACCATAAATTTTCCCCAAGCACATAGCAATGGGTATGACAATCACTGTAGGCATAGACATAAGTCCACCCTAAATTTTGTGTCTTAGGCAGTCATATGCCCGTCACAATATCCTAGGCCGAAGCCTTAACATGATCATGGTGCACCAGGGCTAGCACTACCTGCGGCTAGCTAACAGTGATCTAAAATGATTCCTCCAATAGCAAATATTTAAAAATATGCCATTCTAAGAGTTTAAAGTAAAATATTTCAATAAAGTTATAATTCTCCATCTAGCTCTTTTCATGCATAAAATTCCGTTCTAAAATATATCTCATCCATGAATTCCCATGGAGATCTTTATAATCATAAACTTTCCCTTTTTAAATATAGATCGTTCGTAAACGTTACATAGATGCTTATCATGCATCAAATCATTTCATGGCTAACTTAGTTCATTTCTATGACTAAGTTCACATTTCTATAAATCTAGCTCAAATGGAGAATTATTAGTCTGGATGCTTGCCCTGCATACCTAGGGTTCAACTAGGATTGAAATTTACAATTGCTAACATGGTTGGAACATATTGGTTTTCAAAGCGGTAAAACAATTTAGCATACATTCCAACTAGTTAAAATCATATGAAAGAGTTATAAACTGAATTCGTAAAAAAAATGCACTATAGTATGAAAAACCCACTCACCTTACTAGGAGTCCAACAACGAGAATTTCACCTCGTAATGGTTCAACAACCTAGAAAATATAGACATAACATGAGAATTGGAAAATTCTAAATGTCACTATTCATGCCAGAAAATACTATTCACTCGCCGGAAACACTATTCACGCCGAATCCTAAAAACCCTATATTCTAGCATAGAAACTAATTCTAAGACTATCTATGGAAAGAAATTCGGTAAAAACGAAGCCTAAAACGCGATTAGACGGAATTTTACCTTGGAGGTTACTGTTCACGCGATTTTCCGGCAACTTTCTGGCAGTTTTCCGGCAAAACTGATCGGTGGGTTTTGAAGTACTCGTTGCTACGAGTCTAATGGTACCTTGGTAGCTCGAATCGGTTGGCTGGATGGTGAGATATCATAGAGAGAAGACAGAGAAAATATTTTAGAGAGAGAGAGGGAGAGGGAGTCAGAATGAGGGAGAAGGGAGGGGGAAGGTGCAGAAAAACGAAAAAAAACAGCCAGAAGCACGGCCTGGCCGTGTCTTGGAGCACGGTCGTGCTTCGTGGCTACAGTGGACCAAGTATTTGGCCGAAGTTGACAAAATGTCCAACATGAAAGTTGTAGCCCTTTCTCTTAGGTGTCGTTTGGTTACTGACAAAGAAAGGAATGGAAAAGAATAGAAAAAAGAATTGGGAATAGAATGGAATAGAATAGAATGTTGTAAAAAAAATTACGTTTGGTACGCAATGGAATAGAATGGAATGGAAAGCTGACAAAAAGATAGAAATACCCTTGAAGTATAAAAATATTAAAATAATATTATTTAATTTTAAAAAATTATTTAAAAATAATATAAATACAAAAATAATTAACAATATTTTTTAAAAAATATTAATAAAATTGAGAAATAATTTAAATATTATTTTTTATTTTATTTATCAATAATAAATCATTTGTAATTTTTTAAGAGAATAATACGAAATTTTTTATTTTATTTTATTTTTATTTTTAAATACTTTGAGGATTGTGTTTTTAATTATTTATTATTTGTGAATCTCTTTACAGACAACATTTCAACGAATCACAAAAAATTATGTACAAATTTTTTATGATTTATTTATTACTTTTTAAAAAAAATACTTATGTTACCTATTTAATAAAAAATATTTTGACTTTTTAAAAATAAATAAATTTTTATTATACATGATAACACAAAAAAATTATTATAATTTTTAAATCCTTTTGTATGAATTGTAAATAAATATTATTCCTATAAAAAAATAGATATGGTAAACAATTTGTTGATTTAATATAATATAACTTACCACGTCTATTTTAACACGAGAAAATAACATAATTTACAAACAATTTGTCCCTTCATCCATAAACAACACCAAAATAGCCAAATACAAAAGTTGAACAACTAGTAAACAACAGAAATAATTAAGCACAAATATAACATAATTAACAATCACATATAACAAATATCATCAGCGGATTATGTCGCGGATCCACTCTGCTTTCTCCTCGTCTGGTATGGATGGAAATCCAACCAGTAAGCGATCATTTTGTGATATAGTAATATGAGCCATACGACGCTCTTGTCTCGTCAAGTCCCCGACTTTTTCCAACTCCGAATAGAGACGCTCTCTTCTTGCATTCAGCTCAGCATCAACAGACACCCTTTCCACACTTCTAACAAATTTGTCTGATACTAATTGAAATGCTTGAATAAAAGGGTCTGGGTCCTCATGTCGTCTGCGCCTTTTCTTTAAACCTGAACTTGCCTCATTTGCAGGGTTGCTAGGGGTTTCAGAACATGTCATCTCTGCTAAAGGATCCTGGAACATATTCGTGTCCTCCAAGTCTTCAAGTCCGGCACCCTCATTTTCAACGGCCATCTCCTCAATGACGTCACATGCAGATTGAGCATCCTTACCAGTTGCACGATCCTTTCCCCAAACGATGCATAAATCCTCAAAGTGATGGAAAGGCTTGTTTCTAAAAGGTGCAGCCTTCTTGTGTGTCTGAAGAAAACAAAAAAATATAAACTGAAACAGTCAACAGTCTTTAAATATTAAAATATAAACATATCAGAATAAAATATAATTATGTAAAATATGATATAGCATAACTTTAATAACATCATTTACTTGGATATATGTATCCCATACTGCTTTATCTGCTGTGACACAATGGGTATCGTTATCATATCCAAATCCACTGGTATTTGTGCCATATACCATATCAAATACGATACTCCAACTGGTTTTCAATGTTTTTAATCTTGATTGTATATGAGGTATCCCTTTAAGACTCCAGCCAGGACACCTCTCCTATAACATACTTTCCAAGGCTTGTAAATACCCAGGCTTAAATCCATTATCAGCCATATACTTCTGCTCAACCTTCAACTGAACAAGACATTGGACGAGTAACTTATCCTCATCCACTGTCCATACATGTTTTGCACTTTGAGAACTGCCGTCTGAATATTGTGACATTGTACAAGGCTATTGCTAAAACAAAAATTTAACCAGTGTTACAAATATACTTGCAAAACATCCATCATTTATAAAAGTGTAAATATTAAAAAAAATGTCATCCATAGTTATACTCCAATGTTAAATAAAAACAAACCATAGAATCAATATTAAATTCAGTGTTAAAATACAATCACATTGCAGTAATGTAAAAATTAATAAAAATGTAGCACATAAATTTCCATTCAAATGTCAGAATACACATAACAATGTCAGAATACACATAAAAATATACAACATCATTCATCTATTCTCTCTAAACTCATTAAACATTTGATTAGCCAAATTATCTCGCCAATTGCTCCAAGCATCTGTTGTCTCCATTGTTAATATTGGAATGTTCTCTAAATTTTGTGTACCAGGTTGAGTGTCATCCAATTGATCTTCTAATGGGTCCAATGTATTCTCCTGCCTAATAAGATTATGAAGTAGGCAACAAGCAATGATGACACGATTATGTGTCCTAACAGAATACCAGGAAGGACTTCTAAGAATTGCCCACCGTAACTTCAACAGTCCAAAACACCTCTCAATTACATTACGTGCAGATGAATGTCTCATATTGAAGCACTCACGTGCGGTTGTAGGTTGGTGACCATCTCTCCACTCGTTCAAGTGGTATCTTTGTCCTCTATAGGGTGCTAAAAAACCCTCACAATTGGTATACCCATCATCAACCAAATAGTAACAACCTATAATATACATATTGATATTAGTAAGTCAAATGTTTGTACAAAAAGTGTTATATAAATATATATTTACATGAACATATGATTGAATTAAAAGCAGAACATATTCTTTCACCTTGTGGTATTTTTAGCCCATTTCTTCTACTAATTGCATCACGTAATACCCTGCCATTAGCTGACGATCCTTCCCATCCTGGCAATACATATATAAATTGTCCTTCTCGAGAGCACACTCCTAATACATTAGTTGTGATATCTCCTTTTCTATTACGATATGTAGCTTGATCTTTTAGTGGCACTCTTATCCTTATGTGTGTTCCATCTAGAGCACCGAGACAATTCTAGACAAAAAAAATAGAGTTAATATTATTTAATAGTATGTAGGTTATGGTCCAATAAATTAGTCAATATAATTATTTACCTTGAACCATTTCCATTTATCATCCACTGAATCATCAAGAACCGGTTCAGGTGTTTTGAATAACTCCCCTTGCACACGCATCATAGCGTTCAACACTAATTTAAAATATCTACTAATCATTTCTCCCGATCGACCAAATTGAAATTGGATTACCCTATTCTTGATGTGATGAGCAAGAATGTGTAGAAATATTGCTACTTGCTCATCGACTAACATATGTTTAGTAGGTTTTAAACCCCCTATAGAATCCAACATAGAACATAGCCGATCAAATGTTACTCTATACATCCTAAGTTGGTTAAAACAATTACTATCACTACTATATACCAAATACCTAAGATGTGCTCTCTTGGCATGGAAGTTTAAAGTGAATGACCTATTACTAATTATCCGTCCCCTACGAGACATTGATGAATAATATTTCCAACAGAAATTCACGACATTCAACCAAAACATGAATACAAGAAGCAGAATTTGTCTTCTCACAAGGTCCATATCTGTACCAAAATCAATTAATAAAAATTTTACCTATTAGATAATATATAAACATTAGTCGTTTATCAACCGTAATGTTAGAAAAAATGTAATAGCTAAATTAGTTAATAATTGCAAAATGTGTCAATTTACATTAAGACAGAAGTTTCAATGAAAAATAATAACAAAGCATGCATGATACATAGATGCTCAATCAACCTAATAAAAAAAGTGCCACAAGATTGAAAACTCGACCATCAATTCAAGTATTTAAAATCCAAAATTGATAAAGTTTCAATTTTTAATGACCTTATGTTGAAAAAAGATTTACCCAATAGGTTTTCAACACGAAATGATGTTCTTATTTGTTACAACAGTTTTTTATAAATAAAAAAAGGGGCTTATACATAAATTAAATTTAATAAGAAACTAAGGATTAGTATTGAAGTGTAGGACACTGATGTCTTACCTTCTTTGATATTTTGAATAATATAGACATAATTAATAAGATGATTAAAAATTATTTTTAAAAAAATTAATAGTTAAAATAATATTTAAGAAGTATCTCGAATTATTACAAAATAGTGTCATATGAATATGTTGAGATGATATTAAATTTTATAAATAAGAGTGTAGCAAATATGAGTAACAAATGTGAAATGTGTCTAAACTTCTCCTTAAAAAAGCGTCATTCTCACATTTCTAAAATTTTGAGTCAAAAGGAGTTGTGAAAGTGGATTTGGAAGAAAAATTGTGTGGAGGATGGAGTCCCAATGACCGACAAGAGAAGCATCTTGGTATTATCCTATAACAGTATTTGGTACCAAGATCTAAATTCTAGAGATGTGGGGGCACCCAAACAACATAGGCCACACTCTTTACATTAAAAAAATTAGAGAGAGAGATGAAAAAGGAAAATTGTGAATGAAGAGAGGGTAATGATGGTTGATGATGCCCACATCAGCAAATTTTCTTTAATTAAACAAATGAAAAAAGAAAAAGAAACACACCAGAATGATGATGAAGACAGCTTGGTTGGAAAGCCACGTTGTGTTATGCTTTTTAGCTTATATTGAGATGATGTTTCCTATGCACAAAACTTTACTTTTCTTGTCAATAAATTAAAATGGGATTCATTCTGGTTCATTCTTGTCAATAAATTAAAATGGGCAAAACTTTAATACGCGATACTTATGATGGCCACCCAAAATCTTCTTCTGCTAACTAATGAAGGAATCAAGAATATGAAGGAAGCATAAAGCGGTGTGTGTGTGCATTCTGGGTGTAAGCATACAAACACACAAGCATACATGTGTATTATATTTTCAGATAAAGAAGATGGAACTAAGTTGGAGTTAAAGAAAACTTTATATTCAGCTTGCGAGCCAAACTTCCAACTTGCTTTTCTTCCTCTTTATTTTTCATTCTTGAGTACAATTCTTATCATTTTTAAGGTGCATTGCAACTCAGACCCCCATTAACTTTTTCCTTCTCACAGACCCAATCAATACTCCCTTCCTTAACCTGTTGAAACTCTTTATTCCTACTATATTTTGTTATCCTCTTCCCCATAAAACCACAGCCCAAGCAACCTAAATGCCAGCAAACACATTGTGGAAATTGAGCGCCCATTTTTAATCTTCCCAGACCTCATTCTGACCAATCTCTAGTTCCTTTAAATGTTTCTCATTCAATCTGAGCCCAAGAGTTAGGCATTAACCACGATAAAAAAGATCTTTTGAACCAGTCCTAGATCAAGTTGACCTATTTTTCAAGTTATTCCAGCAATGAAAAATCAACCTATGAAAATGTGAGTGTGTGCAGTGTGCAGGTCAACAAAATTCATGAGCATCACTGCTTTGAGATGCAAGGCTTCTCCTCCATGAAGGATGTGTGTGCAATGGAGATGAGCAGGGTGCTTGATCTCCTAGCATGTGTAATTGATCTTCATCAATTTGCTCGTATGCAGCCACTTCAGGAGGAAGAACTGAAGCGGCTAAGTGAAGAAAACAAGAAGCTGGTCCTCTATGCTTATAGGAGACCAGAAAAATCGCAGAGCAAACCAGAAAAATTAAACACCAGGAAATGAAAAATGCAGAGTAAAACTAAAAAAATTAAACACAAGAAAAACTAGAGTAAAATGTAGAAAATAATGCACAGAAAAATGCAGAGCAAACTAGAAAACTTCAACACTAGAAAATGCAAAATACAGAAGAAACCCAGAAAAATTAAAACCAGAAAGCACAAAAAAACGCAGAAATATTCAAGATCAGAAAATGCAGAGAATAACCCAGAAAAATGGAAGATCAATGAACGCGCAGTGCAAAGGAAACTCCAAACAAATTGACATCCAGGAACTGGAGAGGAAAATGAAAAAAAAACTGCAGAGGACGAAGTATGGAACATCAGGAAAAGCAGAGATTCATATCAGAAATGCTAACCTGTGCCGCAAAGAAAAACGCAGATCGGAGTTGTTGCTTGCAGATCCGAGTTGCTCTTGCAGGAGGCCGCGAGAGGTAGAGGCGGAACGAAGTAGCGAGGCCGAGAGAGGAAGGAACAAAGCAGAGAGGTCGAGAGAGGGAGGAATGCAACGAGAGGATGAGAGGGAGGAATGCAGCGAGAAAGAACCAAAAAAGAAAGCAAGGCTGAAAGGGAGGGGTATTTCGGGTTTTCCTAGCCTCTTTCCACGCCTTCAGTATGATTCCATTGCTTTTAAGAGGTAATAAGCATTACCTCTGATCAAGGCGACAGCTTTCCGTAATAAATAAATTATGCCAACCAAACGTGTAAGATGATGGAATGGGAATGTAGATTCCCATTCCATCACCTTATCTCCATGTAACAAACGGGCTCTTAGATTTCATTAGCCACTTGAATCACCTAATTTGGAGTTCATCTGAAGGAGTTATGCATAAAATAGTGAGCAAAGGTCCAGACCACACTATGCTTCGGTTTTTGCCTCTTATCACTATAATATTTATGGAATTAGTAAAAGTGCCCAACATCAAAGTTGTAGATATATGTCTTATCTTTCAACAGAAATTGGAATCACTTAATTTGGAGTTCATATGAGAGATTTATGCTTATATGAGTAAAGATAGGTCAGAAGAAAAGTCAAAAACGCTCTAAAATTTTATATTGTTCTCAACTTTCTTTGTTTCAATGATTTGTACTTAACCTTCAAATGTTTTATTAGTTGAGGGTTATTACAGATATGTTGCATGTACGTTTTGATTAATGACGTGTATGTGAACTCAATATTGTATAATAATAATAATAAAAAAAAGGTTGTTACATTTAACCTCCTGGGAGTAGTTGCCTACTGATATGAGCTTGTTAATCTTTGCTGTATAGTTGGGGTTTCTACCCCTCGTGATATTCTGATGTAGTCTTCTCTTTCTCAAGCCTCGTGCTTCTCTTTGATGTTGAAAAAGAAATAAAGAGAGAACTCTAGACATATGACCTTTCAAAAGTTGAATGAAAGCAATATATTTAACTGCTAACTTTATATTTTGAAATGTGCTTTTTCATTATTGTAATCGATATATAAATTATAAGTCGAGATCCGAAAGTGAAGTTCTTCAACTATAACTTTCCTTAAGTGAGTGGCTACATGTTTATAAAATTTGTACTTTAAGCTTATGATCATTCTATTAAAATATTTACCTTTAAATTTTGGTTTTATGGTAAGACTAAAAATTGCTTAGAAAACTGATAATAAAAAAAATAGATATTAAAAAGTCAATAAAATTTATTATAAGCTATTAATATTTGATTATTTGACTCAAATAGTGCGCCAATCTATGTTTTAGCTGACCTTGCTAGTTTAATTGTTTATCCTGCAGGACTCGACTGGCATTATCAATTTTAGAAACAATTTTCTAGAAGCTACTATGAGGTCTTTGTTTTGATGAATAAATTTATCTTGATATGATTTCTGTAGGTTAAATTGTATGCTATTTTAATTTTGAACTGGAATTTTCTTTTGAGAGTTTGTTTCAAGTTATTCTAAAGGTTGATGTTTGGGAAACTCATGCGTCGTTTATGATTTTCATATATTCTTATAAAATTAGAAGGTGATGGATGAGACAAATTTGATCTTTCATGAAGAAACTTGGTTCTCGTGGATTTCAAGTCCTACCCTCAACCTGTTTTAGGAGATTCCAAGTCCTACAAACTAATGCGTGGCATTTTAAAGAATTTAGCTTTGTGAAAGAACTAAATATAATATCAAGATAATTTATTGAAAGGGGTGCCTTCCTGGGTGCTTTTCCAAAATCTTTTCAAAGCAATTTCTCTGTAGATGTGGTGGAGGCTTTGGCAGCTTTAGAAGGCGTGAAGGTGGCTTCTTGGGTGGGGTTTGATAGCATTATTTTGGAAGGGGATGCCCAGTTTGTTTTCCTCTGCAGGTGTTGACTTTTCTGGTTTCTCTTATTTCGGTAGAAATTGGTCCATAGGCTCTGATTTTGCTGACTTTAGTTTGAGCTGTGTGTCCCGTGATGCTAGTAGCGTAGCTCACAAACTGGCTCAGTCTACTAGGCTTGATACTGGTGATTGTATTTGGACAAGTGGTCCACCTGATTTTGTGGTCCCCGAGCTTATTCTTGATTATGACCAACAAGTTTCACTCGTTTTCATAGAAGAAATTTGATAAATATTATATGTGGATTGAATTTTTTTAAATAAAAAAAATCCAGGGAAATAACTTATATTAAAGATAATTTAAAATAACTATAGATAAGATATATACATAAGGAAACAGATGCTGAGGAAATGTTCTTAATTTGAATCTTGTTTATTACCAATTGTTTTTTAAAACCTTGTGCGTGACAATAAGTTACCAAAAGTATTGTGTGAGTCAACTAGAAAACAGAGTATTGGCAAATCCAGAATTGAAAGCTATGATCTCAGCTTCTACTCCTTGAAAGGACGTTTGCAAGGTAGGGCGTACACTTGTTCATCCTGTCTTACAGGGGGCAATAAGTTCATTAGTTAAGAAGCATGAGAACTGTTAAGGACACAATGAAATTTACAGTGTTCATACATAATTTTAGAAGTCATGTTTGTCAAATATGAGTGAAGTCCTTGTTTTATGGTTTAGGAGCTTCGGTTTCTCTTTCTTCTAGCCAATGGTTTCTGGTTAACAGAACCTCTTACTACCCATATTAGGTGTGTTAATGATCTGTCCTACAAACAAAATGGAAGGCGTGGAAGCTCTATTAAGGAGACACTTCTGACATGTTTCCGTGTCTGTATCTTCCTATGGTGCACAGGACACATTAAGGCGGAAAGGTAATTCCTCTCGCATATACAAGGTTTAAGATGGTTATCAATCTTTATTAAATGAACACATCCATGAATACAATTCCTTTCCTTGGATGCAAATATGAAAAATATGAGTTTAACCGAAGATTAAACTGTTTACATGAAAAATATGTCAGAACAATTTGCCTACTAAAAAGTAACTAGTTCCCTGGAATGGCTCCTTCTGCCCAATGTGCAGTAAACAGGACGAAACTCGTATATGTTGTTTGACTCGTCTCTGTCAGTGGGAGTAGAATTTTTACAACCACAAAATATTAAAGCATGTACTGGATCTTAATTAAATGGATTAATCTCTTCAAGTTTTGTTGGAATAAGACAAGGCCCAAAAAAAAAAAAATCAAAATATTATCTACCAAGATTTTGGATATTAAGATAATGTCTTGATTTTACTTTTGATGAAGCAATCTTGTATACAAAAGATAGAAGTGCACTTTTGTCATCAACCTTTCAATTAAACCTCAGAAACTTAACCAAAAAGAAATTCTCAAAAAAGTGATGCTAACAAGTATCCACTTGCTTTTAGAAACATCCTTTCCTTACAAGTTTTATTTAATTTGAAGTATATAGTTTTTTTGCTTTGTTCTGAAGCTGTGAAAAACCATCACATCTTGCAAAATTAGCCTATTGTCCTATCAGAGTTAAAATGACGAAGTAAAAAAAAAAAAAGCGATCTTGAGCTAAGCAAAAGATTCCTTTGAGCTACGCAAATGAGGTGCGAAGAGCTAGTATTTTGAAAGAAAATCGAAAATCAACAAATGTTAGAAGTTGAAACAAATATCATAAAATTTCAAAAGCCTTTCTTGATACAAGAATTGAGCCTTAGAAGGCTGGAAGAAGATGCCAAAGCACTCCAACGGCTGCTTCAAATCTTCATAAATATAATTTACATTCAACTATCGAAGAGCAAGAAGACAAGTGCCACAAACAAGCTTTAAAGATCGTTCTCTTCTTTTCTTTTGGGGTTGTTGAACTTTGAGTATGATATTGACTCCATGAAGTGTTGTTGAGATCTTTGAGAGCATTCATTTCATTTACATTAGAGTTTGCTAAGATCTTGTTAAATACATAGTGGTTAGAGTTTTCAAGTTCTTGAAAAAAAACCTAAAGAGTTAAAGTTTGCTTGGTGTTGGGCTGCAAATGCTAGTTTGACTAAGTTTTGCTGGGTTCCTATATGTGAAAAACTCAGTGGCGTTTTATGTTGTTTCTTTGTTTGGATTTGTAATTGATTGGTGTTTAAGGAGAGGATATAAATCTCTTTGTAATGAGATATCCAGAAGGTCAACTCTAAACTTATGTTAACTTACGATAAAGATGTACATTTAAGAATAAATTAATCATAATTACCTTTCTTTCAAATTTAAATAACATTATAACATGGTAATATTTTACTTTATATATAAAAGAAAAATGTTAAGACCTAACCTGACTTCATGATCAATTTTATATTTTTCTCAAATTATGTTTAGCCCAAAACGTTAGCTCAGCCCAACTTGGGCTTAATAGGGTTGGTTGAAAAAAAAAGCTCTTCAAATAGAGCTTCAAGCAATAAAAATCTTTCTCTGCATAGCTTCGAGCAGCACTGTTGAAGTTAATGACAGCTTTCTCCTCCTTTTTCTTCTCTTCATTTTTCTTCTCATTTTTCTCTGTTTTTTTTTTTTGCTATTTCTTTTGTGTAGAAAAGTTGTTTTTCTCTCGTCAAGAGAGTTATTTACTTCTTTTAAAAAATATTTTTTCTATAAGAGCTTTTAAAATTTCAAAATTTATATTTCTTTTATTTAAATTTATATCTTTGAATTTATATTATAATATTGTACTTGTAATTAAGTTGAAAAAACTTTAAGAGAGTTAACTTTCAAAAAAAATTAAGAGTTATATTGTTTCTCCAATGATATATATCTTTTATATATATATATATATATATATATATATATATATATATATATATATATATATATATATATATATGTTGTATCAAAAATGTATTTAAAAAGTTAAAGATATAATATTTGATAGGTTAAAGTTTGAAAAATGTACTGTCTTTTTATTTTTTAGTATTATAACTAAAAAATCTTTGGATCGTAGTAAATTTGACACTCAATATGGGTTTGCAGAGATAAAAGAGATTAGAAACCAATCATATTGCATAACACACTTCAAGAGATTAATAACGCTGACAGACATAGTAAATTTTGGTCTCTAAATAATAGTAAACAAATACTGAAAAGAAATATAGTGAGTATTTAATTTTCTAGATATCTTATTATAATTACAATATCTTTAAATTTTTTACTAAAGGTATTAGTGCGAGAATTGATATTTGATCTATTGTAAGTATACAAATTTTTGTCTACAACGATATTTAGATCATAACAAATATTGTAACATCCTATAGTTTTTATTTTTAAATAATAATATTTTGCTAAAAGTAATTAGACTTTTAAGTAAAATAATTCTTGTGTTGCTTCAAATAATTATACTGGCCTCTAATGAATTTTTGTCATATTTTTAGAAATATTCTTTCTTTTATTATGTATAAAGATATTTATTTTGTAATTTGTTTTATTGAATTTTTATCGAGAAAAATCATGATTTTAGAGTTCAACTAAAGGTTATTGAAAATGTAAATTTTTAAAAAAATTTAGGATATTTTTGGATGAAAAATGAAATTTACATGAATTTATATGAAAGAAAATCATATTAATCAAATATTAAATAATAATAATTATTATTTAAAATAAAATAAAAAAGGAAGGGAGAGGCAAATGAGGCAGACACAAGAAACTAAGAGAGAGAGAGATGTATAGTGAGTGAATAGTAACCTTCAATTTTCTCTCTAGATTTGGAGTGTTTATTGGCTTCCGATTTCAAAACTGAAGGTGCTATTGGATTCAGGACGAAGAAAACTACAGTTTTGACCGATCAGTTTTTCAAATTCACCGTTGAATCGCCGTAGATCTGAAGTAGAAAATCTCAGAAAAAGGTAAATTTTAAAACTCTTACTTAAAGACCTCAAATTAGAAATCTGACACCGTAGATGGATTCAGAAATTAGATAAACATTAGGATATGTATTTCTTTCGGTCATTTGGTAACTTTTTATGTGACGGTGAATAGTGGCGGTAAATAGTAATTTTCGACGGTGAATAGTGATTCTGACGGTGAACAGTACCTGAGCGTTGACCAGCGTTTACCAAGATTCTGAGGTCGTTTCTTAAGTTTTTGGACCCTCCAGATACGTTTGGTCAAATTCAACTTGGAAAAGTACAATTTAGGGTTGTCCAATCAAGAGCCCTACCCTGTGAATAGATATTTTTTTCTATGACTTGCTCCATACTCTTCTTGAATTATAAATTTATTATTATTTCTGATTATAAATTATTTACTATTATAAGTTTTTGAAATGTGTTAAACTATCTGTTATACTTACGACCTGACACATAGTTCAAGAAGAGTATGGTTTTAGAAATGAATTTTGGAACTCATTGAATATGTGGTTTTAAATGTATTTATCATTATTTGATAAAGTGAATATTATGTGTACGATGCATTGATTTGTAAAGCTATATACTTGTGAAAATGATGCATGTCATATTATAAATGAGATTGAATGGCAAGTGTAAAACTCATGGCGAGTTGCTTGATATTTTACATGTATATATATGTATTGATGAATATCAGTTGGTTGTATGGCTTGTGACGGTATCGAATAGGGGACGCCCTATTAGCCAGAGTGAGCCAAGGGAGGGCCGCTCCAACCGGGTGACAGTGGTAATGTGAAGGGGCAGGAGGGTGATGTACTCACATTCCCTGATCACTTATTGTGACTAGGGTCGAGGTCACTATGCGTATAGCAAATATTTTCATTGCATTGTGACAGTGGTAATGTGAGGAGGCAGTAGGGTGATGTACTCACATTTCTTGATCACTTATTGTGACTAGAGTTGAGGTCACTAGGCGTATAGCAAATGTATTATATTTTTATTGCATTGATCAGATTGCCGAGTGAAGCAGGTGCATTAAAAGTAATGATTTTACCTTCAAATCATAATATTTTACTATAGCTTATACAGCTGAGCATAACAACATTTGTTTAATGATCATATCATGGTGCATATGGTTTTGGATATCTGAATATCCTTTGATTTGATAATATTTGAAATATGGGTCCCATATGAATGTACTTCTGAACTGTATTTTCTATGTGACACATTTTACAATATAAGTACATCCATATGTTGACCTAAGAGGTCATAGGATGAATTATTTGCTCACTGAGTTGTCAAACTCACTATACGATATTTTCACATTTTTCAAATAAGAATATCAGAGTCTAATTCGACAGATAGGTAATATATTCTCTGGGTGAATCTACGTTGCTTCCAAGACTCACGGTCTTTGAATTATACTGTATTTGTATTCTAGAATACTCTGAACGCTACAGACAGAATCCCTGTTTCTGCTGTACTCTGATGTTTATAGATTTGGTCTGTATATTGTGTATATTGTGTATACATGAGAGATCCTATATGTATTTGTTTTCATGATAAAGAATTGAATTATGTATCTTTTTGGAAAATATCTAATTGTAAAAATAATCATAAAAAAAAAATTTGTTTACTTTACGTAACGTAAATTAAGGACGTTACAAATATAATTTTAAAAAATATTACTTTTTTCATATATTATGATTTAAATATAATTAATAGATAAAAAAATTATTTATTAACAATAAATTAAATAGACCCTAAAATAATAGTTTTTTTTCAAAGACTTTATTTTTGCAAAGCAATTCAGTAAATCCAGTGGAAGGGTGAGCTGAAGTTCTGCTTTTAAAGTTTTTGGTTCGGTGATTCTTAAACCTTTTTTCTTTTTTGTGAAGAGTGCTATTTAAACTTTTACTTCAATATTCACGTTGCTTACCCTTCTGTGGCTCTTCAAAGCATTAGTGTCAAGTGTGGTTGGACTGCTCTGTTACGCTCTGATTTCATCTTTCAAACAACTGTTCGGAGAATGGAACTTGTTGAAGATTTTTGCTTATGCTTGGCTGAGTTTCATCATCGTCAGCATCAAGTTATTGGCGAATACAAGGCATGTCTTGAGGAATTTTTTGTTGAAAGGTCATGTGGGATTTCTCGTTTTGATGCTCAACTCCCTGTACTTGTTTTGCTCCGACAAAGCCTCGAATGGAAAACCAGATGTGCTAAGCCTGGTTTCAACTGGTGCCTTTGCTATAATGTCATTGAGCTTGTCAAGGCAGGTTGACTTTGGATTCGAGCCAGCGTGTTCAACTTCTTCTTAGGATTTCTTACACTTCAACTCATGAAGTTCCACTGGTTTTTCTTTGTCGCTGCAGCTGTTGTATGTTATTCCCTCATTGTTCTTCGTTCCTATTCAGATTTCCCTCCAGAGATTGGGAGCGTTGGAGTAGAAAGAGGATCTGACAACGACAACGCAAGGGGATAGACAATGAGGATGATTTCAGTTACGATGAATTTTTTTTTTTTTTTAACTTGTGCTTTCCCTTTGATTCATATCCTCTTGAATGTGGCTATGTTGTCCGTTACAGAGGCAGGAATAAAAGAACCTCAGGAGAGGAAGAAATGTCACACAAGGTATGCAACAACAGCATGGAGAATGCTGAGGGATTGGAAGAAGAGATTAAGAGGTTGAGGAGAGACAAGAACTTGTTAATGCAAGGAAATTGGGAGGTTGAGGGTGTAGGAGCTGAACAACCATGAGCAATTACCATTAATTTGTATTAAGTCAAATGGAGGACTATAGAGTAACTGAAACTCCTTGCCATTAAAAATGTTCAAATGTGAGTGATCAGGTATATATAGTGAAAGATAACAATTTCATTAGACAGAAGGAAAATTAATGCTGCGCCATATATACTTGTATGGACCCTTTGCTCATGAGCTCAAAGTTGAAGTCATTGTGATATTTTAAATATCTAATTACCAAATCAAATTTCCAATTTTATTTTATAGATATGCATCATTTATTGAACAGTAGCCTCCAAGTTATTTTGACTCTTGGTGAAGCCATGAGGTTGGTATAGATGATTATTGTTGGAATACCAAATAGAAACGGTAAAATACTCTCTTTGCTAGAAGTAGGCACCTACACATATCCATTCTTTGCTTTTAACGCGTCATTCCGTTGTTTTTCTGAACTTGTGAGATATTAGGAGTTTCGATTGTACTATTAAAAATACTAGCTTAGAAACTTACGTAGTTTATTGAGAGAGTCGGTGAAAATGATGGGGAAAAGGATTTTGACAAATAAAATTTTCTCAATATTCATGAAGAAACACCGGGAACACATAAATACAGTTTGAGAGCAGCAATAATCTTTATAGGGAACGACTTCATAAGTTCATACTGATAAATTATAATGACTGCTTCTAATGCTTCTTTCGCGTTCTTTGCTGTCTGTTTCTTTTTCTTTTTCTTTTATTTTTGTTCATCTCTTTTTCTTGTTGGTTAGAATAGAGAAGAGACGCTATACGAATGAATAATATTATCTTAATGGTAGAGTTAATTGGTGTTATAGTTATTGCCACTTTTTTTAAGAAAAAACAATGTCACTTTCAATGATAGAACCGTAAAAATAATGGGTGCAATAACATGACAACATACTTGTACCCTTGTTTATATAATATCCTAATTAATTTAGTTAAATATGGATAAATTAAATATATCTGGTCATTTTGTGGAGAAAGATGTATGAAAATTGACCCAAAATTGAATTATGCAACTATGGAATATGATGTTCAAAATGTGCTTAATTAATTACTAGTTTCTTAATTGAATGATGAGTTTTTAATAAACTGGAAAATTAATGCGTATGAATAATTAAAAATTTTATATTTTTAATACTAATATAAATATTTTTACACCATTTAGATATAAAATTAATTTTATTTGAAGTATTGAAATTGTTTAAGTGTAAATATTTAATACCATAAAAACTCTTCAATTATGAAATTCAAACTTATTATTTGAACCATCGATTTGTGAGTAAAAATTTTATATTTAAACTAACAATAATACAATCTGACTTTTATTAATTAATACAGTAATATACAATGTAGTAATAGACAAGGTATTTTTTTTTATATTAATATTTCCTAAATCACGTGAGGAAGAAATTGCTAAGTTAAAACGAAATCTTTAATTTGAAATAAACAAGTTAGAGAAGAAAAGTCAATGGATGTATCCAACATTGCTCTTTGCTTTAGGCTTAATTTAGCATAAAGTAACACGCAGGAAAATGAAGTTAAAAAAGAAAAAAGAAAAATAAAAAGAAAAAGAATGAAGGTACAGTATTTAAAAAATAATAAATAAAGGGAAATTAGCTGGCATCTTCATAGAAAGATCCTATGTTCCCAGTTCCCAATTGCATATCCAGGGTGACAGAGATAACCCTCATGCTGATCGAGATAACCATCATGCACCTAAAGATAATCCTCATGCAACTAATTCTTAGTTTTTTTGTATATATTCAAATGTTTAAATATTTAGGGTTAGCATAGGATAAATGTAGTATATATATACATAACCTCATGTACTCAATGATTAATATATACAATTGATTTCAGTCTTTACATGGTATCAGAGCACAATCGCTTCACAGTAATCCACATGGCCTCCTCAACCTCTTCATCGTCTACCCCTAACATGAACTCCCTCCATTCTTCCTTCATCCCTCATCATCCTAGTTTTCAACTAATCTCCTTTACTGCTCAACATATTCTCATTAAACTTAATCAGTCAAACTATCACTCTTGGCGCTCTCTAATTGATGCGTTACTCAAAGGGCATGATCTCATGTCCTTCGTTGATGGAACCAAACCTTGCCCATCCCCAACCATCATTTCAAATGACCTCACTCTTCCCAATCCAGACTTTGCCCTTTTGGATCCGTCAAGATCAACTCGTTCTACATGCTATCATGTCGTCCTTGGAGTTAAACATTTTCACTCTTCTTGGTCATCCCACTACGTCCAAACAAGCGTGGGATCATCTTCAAACACTCTTTGCAAATCAATCTCGCTCCCGTCTTATGGCTCTCAAGCACAAACTTGCCACTGCAACTCGAGGCACTCTTTCTGTCACAACTTATCTTTAATCTCTGAAAAACCTAGCTGATGAAATCTCCCTTATTTCTCAACATCCAGTTGATGATCTAGACTTAGTCATCTATGTATTGAATGGTTTAGGTCCTGAATTTAAAGAAATTTCTGGTCCTCTACGTGCTCGTGACACACATCTCTCCTTCCTAAAACTAAGGGACAAACTTGTTGATTTTGAAAATTACACTAAAAAGGATGAACCTATCAATTTTTCCATGCCCATTACAGCCAACATTACTAATAGGTTTAACCCTCACAGACGCAAACCATCCTCCCTTTCTTTCTCTCCCTCTCGAGCACCCCTTCTCCCGACACCTTCCACCACTCCAACCTTCTCTTCCATTGTGTGTCAATTATGTTCTAAATCTGGTCACTCGGCTTCTAGATGTTTTAAATTCTTTCCTCACCTTAGACAATCCAAACCTCAGGCTCACTGCACCACACCTCTCTCTCTTTACACTTCTAACACTTCTTCCCTTCCCCTCAACTCTTCTCCTTGGCTTCTCGACTCTGGAGCCTCCCACCATGTCACTAATGATGCCAATAATCTTTCTCATAAATCACCCTATCTTGGCCATGATCAGATGCTTGTAGGTAATGGTGCAGGTTTGGCTATTTCCCACCTAGGCTCTTCTCATCTCTCCTGCCCCTCTTCTATCTTTCATCTTTATAATGTTTTCTGTGTTCCTTCCATGCATTATAATTTAATTTTCGTCAAACAATTCTGCAAATCAAACAATGTTTCCATTGAATTCTCACCTTCTTCTTTTACTGTGAAGGATCTCCTCATGGGGGCGTGTCTCCTTCAAGACCCGAGTAATGGCAACACTTATCCTTTCTCATCACTGCCGCCATGTCCAGCTTCTACTCAAGCTCTTGCTGTTCAACTTGCATCCTCCACCCTTCTTTGGCATCACAAATTTGGTCATCCTCATGCTCACATACTTCATCATCTGGCAGACAAGCTTCAAGTTCCTATGGATCTCTCTTTCAATTGTATTTCATGCTCATGTAATCAAATTCATCGACTTCCTTTTACTCATTCCCATGTTTCTTCCTCTAAACCTTTAGACATTATTTATGCTGATGTATGGGGTCCTGCTCCAATTCTTGCTATCAATAAATTCAAATATTATGTCATCTTCGTTGATCATTTTACACGCTATACTTGGCTATATCCTTTACAACAAAAATCTGATGTTTATCCTACGTTCATTAGGTTTCGTAACTTAGTTGAAATTTTTTTTAACACTCCCATCCGCTGTTTTCATTCAGATAATAGGGGAGAATTTCTTAAGCTCAAAAACTACTTTAATACTCATGGCATCTCCTTCTTTACTTCTCCACCGTATACCCCTGAAAGAAATGGATTAGCTGAATGTAAGCATCGCCATATCGTTGAAACCGGCCTTGCTCTCCTCCATCATGCATCCTTACCTTCTTCTTTCTGGTCGTTTGCCTTTCAGACTGCCACCTACTTGATCAATAGATTACCCACCCCTACTCTCTCCATGTCCTCACCCTACCTGCGGCTCTTTGGGCATGATCCTCATCTTCAAAATTTAAAATCTTTCGGTTGCCTTTGCTACCCTTGGTTACGCCCATATTCCTCTAACAAACTCAGCCCAAGATCTTCTCCATGTGTTTTCGTAGGGTATTCCACTTATCAACATGCATATGTTTGTTTTGATTTCCATAACTCCACCTTCTTCGTCTCTCGGCACGTGCAATTTCTTGAAACTACTTTTCCTTATCACAATCTCTCCTTGTATCAACCTCCTTCTACCTTATCTGCTGCATCTCTTGACTCCATTCCCCTTTCTTCTTATCATGTTATTCCTCTTCCTTTCGATCCCTTCTCCGTCTCTCACTCCCCTGACTCTCCTCTTCCTTCTTCTTCTCCCTCTCTACTTCCTATTCCCTTGGCCTCTCTCTCCCCTAACCCTACTTCTTCTCCATCGTCTTCCACCTCCTCTTCTACTCTTTCTCCACCTCTGTCCCCTAACCCTAACCCATCCCTCTCCTCCATCTCTGACTCCCCTTCTCCTTCCTCTTCTACTCCTCCTTCTTCTCCTCCCAGACAAATCATCACTCGCTCCAAGAATAACATCTTCAAACCTAAGGTCCCCTTCAACCTATGCACCACCAAACATCCTCTCCCACCCACTATCGAACCTACGACTCACAAACAAGCACTTCGCTATCCAGAATGGCAACTTGCCATGTCAAAAGAAATTTAAGCCTTTACCCGTAACTGCACCTGGACCTTAGTCCCTCCTCCCTCTCATGCCAACATCATTGGGTGCAAGTGGGTCTTTCGCATTAAGCGTTTACCCTCTGGTGAAATTGATCGGTTTAAAGCCCGCCTTGTTGCCAAAGGGTTCTCCTAACGCCCAAGCATTGATTATCAAGACACCTTCAGCCCAGTTATAAAACCCCAAACTGTCAAAGCTATCCTTACCATTGCCTTACAAAACAACTGGCCCCTCAAACACATAGATGTCAACAACGCCTTTCTACAAGGCACGCTCCATGATGAAGTTTATATGTCTCAACCACCTGGTCATGAAGATTCTACTCACCCTACCTATGTCTATAAATTACATAGAGCCATCTATGGCCTCAAGCAAGCCCCTCGTGCTTGGTATCTTGAGCTTGCCCGTTTCCTTCTGTCTTTTGGTTTCAAAAATTCCCTCACTGATGGCACTCTTTTCATCTATCATCATGGTTCTATCAAGGCTTATTTCCTCGTTTATTTTGATGACCTTTTGCTTACAGGGAACAATGCTTCTTCCTAACTCATTTCTGCTCTTCTCTTGCATCCAGGTTTTCCCTCAAAGACCTGGGTACACCTTCTTACTTCTTAGGCGTGGAATTCATTCCCACATCTGCTGGTTTATTTCTTTCCCAACACAAATACATTCATGATCTTCTCACCAAGACTAACATGACTGGTGCTAAGGGTGCTTCCACCCTGATGTCTTCCTCGGTTTCTCTCTAACTAATTGATGGCTCTCCACTAACTGAGGCTACTGAATATCGCAGTATCATTGGAGCACTTCAGTATCTCTCCATGACCCGCCCAAACATTGGTTATGCTGTCAACAAATTATCCCAATTCATGCATCGGCCCATAGTCCTTCACCTTCAAGCTGCCAAGCGCATTCTCCTGTATCTTAAGGCCACTATTCACTTCGATCTATCTCTCACCTCCGAGTCTCCTCTGCATCTCTATGCTTTCTATGATGTGGACTGGGCTGGTAACAAGGATGATAGAACTTCAACTTCTGGATACCTCGTCTTCTTGGGCTCCAATGCTGTCTCATGGTCCTCCAAGAAGCAACGTTCCATTACACGGTCCTCCACGGAAGCTGAATATCGTGCAGTTGCTTCCACCACTGTTGAGATTTCTTGGCTGTTAAATCTCCTCATTGAACTTGGTCTCTCACCCTCCTCAGTTCCCACTGTTTACTGTGACAATATTGGTGTTTCCTACATATGTGCCAACCCTGTGTTTCACTCTCGCATGAAACACATTGCACTTGATTATCATTTTGTCAGAGAACGTGTTTCCTCCAATCAGCTTCGCATTCAGCATGTCTCCTCCCGGTCACAGCTGGCTGACATTCTCACTAAACCTCTGCCTTCTTCTTTGTTTCATGAACTCAGAGTCAAGATTGGTGTTCTTGATGGAACCACCATCTTGCGAGGGCGTGATAGAGATAACCCTCATGCTGATTGAGATAACCATCATGCACCTAAAGATAATTCTCATGCAACTAATTCCTAGTTTCTTGTACATATTCAAATGTTTAAATATTTAGGGTTAGCATAGGATAAATGTAGTATATATATACGTAACCTCATGTACTCAATGATTAATATATACAATTGATTTCAGTCTTTACACAGGGTCAATCACATATAGATATATGTACCAAAATATAGACCAGCAGTAGTCGCAACAAAACCCTTGGCAGGGGATAGACGAGGGTGATATGGATCCTATAAGGAGCCTCCGGAACTGACACCACAAGGCTCACCTCACTAAAGGGGCCTAAGCATTCTTAATATTTAGATAGCTAAGAACTTACTGAGGGTGCTGGAGAACAAAGAGGAGGAGGATCATCTGTTTTATTCTTGTGGTTTTGCGCCTTCCCTACACCATATGTCCCATATACAGAGGATATATCTAACCAATCATTTGGAACAAAATTGAGGTACATCCAGCTTGAATTCGAGAAACTAGTGATGATAAAATAAGAGAGGACAGGATAACAGAATCTAAATTTGAAACCAATATGAAGATCGATCATGGGCAAGAAGGAGTTAAGCTAGAAGACGTAGTGTGGGAGATTAAATATTTTGGGCAGAGAGTAGATAAGGGTAAAGAGAAAGCCGTTGAAGAGGGGGGAAGAGATGAGTTTCACACGAGGTGTCGGGCCTGATATTGCGGGATCCTTTAATGGGCCCAGCTATTTAAACTTTAGCCCATACATGCTTCCCCTTGGTAATATGAAACAGTTTAATGGGAACCAAACCATGGGAATTGAAGAAATAAATGTAGAAAATCCCAAGTTGCTTGAGGATCCTCCCCTAAAAGCTTTTTGCATGGAAATTCCTCTTACAAGCTTGGAGCAATACCAAAAAGAGTAAACAATAGCTTGAAACCATCTATGAAGGTTTAGAACAGAAGAAGGAAGAGGGTATGGAAGATTGTAACAAGGGAAGAAGACTAAGATCATTTTGATAGAAAAGGAATAAATGAAGGAAATTGAATGTTTGAAATGGTTGCATAAAGGGAGATGCCAAACCTACATTTTGTAAGTAGTGGCATAAACAACTAGAGTGACAGACTAAACTACTGTTCTAAGCTGAGGACAACTGGAGCTAAGAAAGAAGGAACATAGCTGCCAACTTAACTGGAGAAAAACTAAAAACAAATGTAACCAACCATGAAGAACTAATGGAAGACAGTGATGCGCTAGCACAAAGGGATAAATAACTCAAGGAGCTTATTGAGAAGTTTTGGACTTCCAGGAAACTGATACATAGGACACCATGATCGTTTTAAGCTGGAATATTTGGGGGTTGGGTTACCCCTCGACAATTCAGAGAGTAAAGCAGATCAGTAGGCAATGTCAACCAAGCTTTACTTATTTATTTTTTTTGTTGTAAAAAATGCGGGCAAGAGAAGATGAACAGACTTAAGCGAGCATGGCAGATGGATCATTTGATTTGTGTTGAGAATAAGGGAAGAAGTGGGGGCATTGCTTTGTTGTGGGAAGATGGTTTTAATGTAGAGATAATCAGCATGGGTAAAAACTGAATTCATGTAGAGATTAAAGACAGAAGTCAAAATATTTTTTGGATGATAGTTTCAGGGAGATCATATCTCTTTATGGCTTCCTGGATGTTCCTATAAACGGAAATTAGTTCACTTAGACCAATAGCACATAAGAGGAGGACTTGGTTTTAGAAAGACTTGATCATGGTTTTTGCAACGCTAAATTGCTGGATCTTTCCGAAACTTCCTAGTTACAAGTCAAAGGCATATATGTTTGGGATTATGCCCCATCAGCTATGCATACTGATAAAGTTAGTAGGAGAGGTAGACGTAGCTTCAAGTTTAAGAATATGTGTTGTTGCTTCACTCGTAATGAAAAAGTGTTGTTAATGAGGCAAGGAAGTTCTATGTTCTCGGCTCTAATGCTTTCAATTGTGTCCAAAATGTTAAAAAAACTCAAGAATTCTAACAAAATAATTGTGATCAGTTGTACGAGCAAGAAAAATGCCTAAGAAAACAATTGAAGTTTTGCTTGATTGTGAGGAAACTATATGGGCACAAAGAGCATAACAACAATGGATCATACATGTTGAACGGAATACAAGATACTTCTATGCTACTATTAGAAATATAAGGTTTAGAAACTTAATCCATGGTATAGTACATCCAGTCTTGGGATTCACCAAGAACTCAGCAGAAATGGAAGAAGCTGGGGTAAAATACTTCTCTCATCTCTTTAAGAATGAGGCTTGCAAGTCCAAGGAAGAGATTGGCAAACGTTTGAAGAATTGTCAGATCCCAAAACTCAACCCCATTCATATTGAGTTACAGCAAAAACCTTTTACAAACTTAGAAATTGAAACAACTCTCTTCTAGTTTGGAGTCGATAAGGCTTTGGGACCTGATCGCTTGCAAGATTCTTCCACTATTTTTGGCCATGATGCAGAAGGATTTGATTGGTACAGTAGCATACTTCTTAAGAAGAGGCTACCTGCTTAAAGAATTAAACCAAAGCCTTCTCATCTTAATTACCAAATCAGATTGCTTCTTGGAATTCAAAGATTTTAAGCCAATTAGCCTCTGTAATGTTTCTTGTAAGGTCATCTCCAAGGTCCTCACTAATAGACTTGAAGAGATTATAGGTAAATTGATCCTTCCTCTTTAGAATGCCTTTATTAAAGCGAGACAGATCCAAGCCAACATAGTCCTAACTGCAGAACTCCTGGAATGGTTAAGGAAGACAAAAGTGAAGAGAACTTATTGGACATCTTTCAAAGCCAATATTTTCAAATATTATGATAAGGTTTCCAGGCAGTTCTTAGAGGGAGTTTCAAAAGCGATGGAATTCCTTGAGAAGTTAGAATGATCACGCAATGTGTCATAACTATAACATATATAGTGTTTGTTAATGGGCAACCATCTCCTATGATCATCCCTGAATGCAGAGTTAGACAAGGACTCTTTGTCCCCTTACCTGTTCATCTTGTGCATGATTTTTTTATCGCAAATCCTAGGTCAAAAGGAACAGGAGAAATTGATTATGGGGATCAAGCTTGGAAGATCATGTATGAGAATTAACCACCTTCTATATGCTGATGACTTGATTTTATTCTATAAAGATGATTTACAGGCCTACCAAGAGGTGAAGCAATGTCTAGATATGTTTGACAAATATTCTGGACTTGGAATCATTCTTCCTAAATTAGAAGTTTGTTTCAGTGGAAATACCCTGGGAAAATTCTATAAAATCATGTCCAAAGGATTGAAGGTCAAGGAAACAAATGGTTTTTAAAGATAACCTTGGGACATGACTAGTCCCTAATAAGTCTAATCAGGAAAATTAGAGGAGGGCAATTGAAAAACTTGAGAATGAACTAAGTGCTTGGAAAGCGAACATCATGTCTCAAATAGCAAATGGCGTGTTCATAAAGTCTGTTTTAACCTTGTCCTTGGTGTATGATCTGTCCACCATGAAACTTTCACAAGAAAATGTTACAAGATGCCAAAGAGTTATCAGGAACTTCTAGTGGGGAAATATTGAGGATAAGAATCATATCAGCATTATCACTTGGAAGAAGATATGTAAACTGACTTGGCAGGGGAGCTTGGGGTTCAAAGAAATTAAATGTTTCAATGAAGCTCTCCTTGCTAAATAGCATAAGAGGATTTCTACTAACTATGACTTGTTGGCAAGTAAGGCTATGGCTAAATATTATGGTATCGGAAAAGAACAGAGTGCATCCCTAAGAACGGATTGACTTATAAATTTAAGAACCTTGAAGCTTCTAAAATCTAAAAGAATATATGGCATATAGATAACAAGATTATCGACCTAGAAGTAGGGTGGGTTCTTGGACAAGGGGAAAAAATATCAGTATTGTTGATATGGATTGGAATTTTTCAGAGCCTACCAGCGGGAAACATGCATAATAAGCTGGAAAGCATAATCAAACTGATCACCATAAATGGGACAAAGATAAAGTGAAATAGATGTGTAGGACTGAAAATGGGCTAAGATATTCAATACTCCAATCTCTAAATGGGGGGCTCGAGATGGCCTTTCTTGGAAAGCTAGTGGAAGTGGAGAGTACACGGTTACAAAAGGATATCACTTCAATAGAAATAAACAGAACAACAAATAGGATTTTTGGTAAACTATTTGGAAGTTCCCTATAGTACCAAGGTGAGGAACCTCATATGGAGGCTACTTTACAATGGAATACCAACCAAGAAGGGCTGAATAGGAGAGGAATAATAATGGATGGTTGTTGCAGCTTCTGTGGAGAAGAGAATGAAAAGATTGATCAGCTACTGCTCTCCTGTCATTTTGCCAAAGCAGTTTGGTTTGGATCGCAGTTGTCTATCAAAACAGAATTCACTGAACCAAAAAGCATTTGTGCTCCGATCAAAACCCTACTTAGGATGTTTGAAGTTAAAAAAAATCTTTTAGACGAAGTGCTACTTTTATGGAATTGAAAATAATTTAAATACACAAATCTGTTGCTAAAATTCAGCAACTAAACTTCTATTCTTCAGCCACTAACGTTAACAACTAGAAAATAGCAAACCAACCTATAAACTTGGTCAAAGAGCATATTCTAGTCATGCACCTTTGACTATTAAAAATTTTAAACTAAAAACTAAATCTTGAAACAGCATTTGTGCATATTTCCATGTCAGCAGCCATGTCATCATCCTTGTAGAAAAAAATCTGCAGCTACTAATACACGTTCAACACTCCTCCTTGTATCAATTGGTGAAGATTCCAAGTTTCTCTCTTAGAAACTCAAACCTGCTTCTAGGAAGAGCTTTAGTAAAGATGTCTGACAGCTGATCTTCTGTTTTACAGTACTTTAAGCACACTGCGCCTTCCTTTTGTACATCTCTTAGGAAAAATAATTTGATACTGAAATGCTTTATTTTTCCATGAAAAACTGGATTGTTGGAGATAGCTATTGCTGCTTGATTATCCACCAATATTTCAGTACATGTTTCTTGCTCCAAATATAAATCAGTTAGAATTTTTCTCAGCCACAAAGCCTGATTAACAACTGTTGTAGCTGCTATGAACTCTGCTTCAGCTGTTGATTGAGCAACAATTTCTTATTTTTTTGAACACCAAGAGAATACCCCTGATCCAAGACTGAAACAATAGCCTGAGGTGCTCTTCATATCATCTAAAGATCTTGCCCAATCACTGTCAGAGTATCCATATAGTTTAAAATTTTGTGATTGACAGAACTTGATGCCATGATTTATGGTCCCCTTAACATACCTTAGCACTCTTTTTGCTGCTTTAAAATGTAATTCATTTGCACAATTCATAAATCTTGAAAGAACACTTACAGGATACAAGATATCTGGTCTTGTTGCTATAAGGTACATTAAGCAGCCAATTACACTTTTATAAAGTGTTTCATCCACTCGTTCAGCTTCAGCATCCTTGTACAACTTTAGCTTTTGACACATTGGTGTACTCATACTCTTACAACTTTCCATGTTAAATTTATTTAGGATCTCCATAGCATACTTTCTTTGGCAAATGAAAATCCCATCTATTTTTTGCTTAATCTCCATTCCAAGGAAGTAAGAAATCTCTCCCAAATTAGTCATCTCAAAGGCCTGCAACATGTCTTCTTTGAATTGTTGAATTAGTTCCACATTGCTACCTGTAACCAAGAGATCATCTACATATAAAGAGATTATAGTAAGGTGAGTTTGATAACCTTTAATATACAATTTTGATTCACTAGGGCTTTTAACAAAGCCTAGCTTCAACAAGTGCTCATCAATTTTGCTATACCAAGCTCTTGGGGCTTGTTTTAAACCATACAAGGCTTTCTTTAATAGATAAACCTTGTCTTCATGTCCTTTTACAACAAATCCTTCAGGTGCTCAACATAAATTTCTTCTTCTAAAAGTCCATTTATAAATGTTGATTTGACATTAAGTTGGTAAATTTTCCAACTTTTGTGTGTTGCAATGGCTAACAGAAGTCTAATTGTGTCTAACCTTGCAACAGGAGCAAAAGTGTCAAAAAAATCTACACAAAAAATTTGAGCATACCCTTTTACTACTAACCTCACTTTATGCTTGTTAATTGAGCCATCTGCATTTAGTTTTGTTCTAAATACCCACTTTACGCCTATGACTTTTCTGTGTTCAGGCCTTTCAACAAGTTTTCAAGTTTGATTTTTTTCAATCATAATTAGGTCCTCCTGCATTGTAGCTCTCCACTTGGGATCCTTTTTTGCTTCCCAATATCCTGCAGGTTCAAGGATTGCAACATTGCATCTCTGATAAATATCATAAAGTAATTTAGTGCCTCTTACAAGAAAATCATCAACAAACTCATTTAGGCATGGTAGAGGATCTGCTGATTTGTTATTTTTTGGATTCTCCCAGCTCCATTTCTCATTTTCTATAAACTGCACATCTCTACTTATCAGAATTTTCCTTGTGTTGTAGCTAAAAAATTCTATAAGCCTTAGATACAGTGCTATATCCCACAAAAATACCAGGTTCAACTTTTTTGTCTAGCTTGTCCCTTTTAATTTGTGGCACATAAGTGAAACACAAACAGCCAAATACTTTAAAATTATGCAAATAGGGTTTATAGTCACACCAAGCCTCAAAAGGAGTCTTCCCATTTACTGCTCTGGTGGGTAGTCTATTTAATAAAAATACTGTAGTGCTTGCAGCCTCTGCCCAAAACTCCTTAGGTAGCCCTTTTTCATAAAGCATGCATCAGACCATTTCAAAGATTGTTTTGTTTTTCCTTTCACTCACTCCATTCTGTTGTGAGGTGTATGGAGCAGTGAGTTGATGTTCAATGCCTGCCTCTTCACAAAAACAAATTAAATTGTTTTGAAGTATATTCTTTGCCATTGTCAGATCTCAAAACTTGAATCCTGCAGCCACTTTGGTTCTCAATCCATTGCTTAAACTTCCAAAAAACTCCTACCATTTTAGTTTTAAACCTAAGAAAATAAATTCAACACATCCTTGTGAAGTCATCAATGAAAGCTATATGATATTTACTCCCTTTAAGTGAAAGAGTTTTTTGAGGTCTAGCCAAGTCAGTGTGGATGAGTTGCAACTTCTCTATTGCTCCCTAAGTTGACTGTGAGAAGGGTAATCTAGTTTATTTTCCAAACTGACAAGCACTGCAGTTCGGCACATCAGCTTCCAAGTGAGAAAATCCTTGAACCAATTGCTTCCTTTGCATAGCCAGTACTGCTGCATGATGAAAATGACCTAGTCTTTTGCGTCAGGTCTCAGTGTTATTGATAGCAACAGGATAAGCTGCGGTGAACTCAGAGAGAAGTTTTTACCTTTCATTTTTATTTTGAAAAATTATTTATCGTTGGCATCTTTCATCAAACATTACTTGTCTTCAAAAATGACTTTAAATCCTTTCTCAAGCAATTGTCCCACACTCAGCAAGTTTTGATCAATGTTAGGAACAAACAAAACATCAGTAATTAATTTTGTACCTGTACAACTTTCAATGGCCACTATTCCTTTTCCTTTGATAGCAATGAACTCACCATTGCCTATTTGACCTTTGAATTTTGTGACTTGTCTAATTCTTTGAAAATCTCCTCATCGTAGGTCATGTGATTGGTGCAGCCACTGTCAATAAGCCAAGATTCACTAGAGCTGCTACTTGCAAAACAAGTGGCTACAAATAACTGTTCTTCTTCCTCCAGCTGATCAGCAACTTGAGCTTCCTCCTTCTACTGAAGATTGCTTTTGCAAATTCTCTCATGGTGCCCAATTTTTTTGCATTTATCACATTTGACATCAGATCTTCTCCAGCACTTGAAAGGAGGATGACCTTTTTTGCCACAATGTTTGCAAGAAGGAAAAACTTTGTTTTCTCCATTATTGTTGCTTGTGTTAGCGGCAACTTCCGGTGTGCCAAAATTTTTTTCCTTGTTTTTGTGTCCTTGGTTGATATGCAATTTGGCTTGCAATGCTCCTTCCACAGAATCTTCATCTCTTATTAATCTTCTTTGTTCTTAAGCCTGCAAAGCATTTAGCAATTCTGCCAATCTAATTTTTAACAGATCTTTAGTATTCTCCAGGGAAGTAATAGTGGCCTCAAATCTTTCAAGGATTGTGACTAATATTTTTTAAACAATTCTTGAATTTGAAAATTCAGAACCAGGTAATCTTACCTTGTTAACAATGCTTAGAAGTCTATCAGCATACTCCTTAATTGTTTTTGACTCCTTCATTTTCTGCATCTCAAATTTTTTGATTAAATTCATCACCTGCATTCCCTTAATTCGTTCATCTCCTTCATATTCATTCTTGAGGAAATTCCAGACTTCAAATGCTGATTTTATAGTCATAATTTTGGTAAAAATTGTAGGTGAGACAACAGCAAATAAATAAGCTCTTGCCTTTGACTTCCTTGCTTTTCTTTCTTTGTGATTGTTGACCTGCGCTAGAGTTGGATTGGCTGGTAATGTAGGAACTTCGTAGTCCTCCTCAACAGCTTCCCAGAGATCATTTGCTTCTAGATGTGCCTCCATTCTGCCTGCCTAAATATAGTAGTTTTCACCATTAAACACAGGTGGAGCAAGTGCTGTGAATGGTGTTTAGAATCCATGTGGTTAATGGATTGAGAAAAGGTGCTTTGGGTTGGTAGGATCACACGGTTTACTCACACACAAGTCCCTTTAAGAAGAGGGCTCTGATACCAATTTGAAGTTAAAAAAATATCTTTCAGAGGAAGTGCTACTTTTATTGAATTGAAAATAATTTAAATACACAAATCTGTTGCTGAAATTCAGCAACTAAACTTCTATTCTTCAGCCACTAACATTAACAACTAGAAAATAGCAAACCAACTTATAAACTTGGTCAAAGAACATCTGTGTATATTTCCATGTCAGCAACCATGTCATCATACTTGTAGAAAAAAATATGCAGCTACTGATACACGTTCAACATGTTTAAGTGTAACAAGGACAATTGGGAGACGTTAAAACTAATTCAGATGGTCGGCATGACCTGCTAGATTATATGGTATGCAAGGAACCAAAAACTCTTCTGTAACAAAACTATATGGCCTAATCAAGTGACTCAAATCGTTAGGAATTAGGTTAATGATTATATGAAAGCCATTGAAGCCCAAAAGCATCAAACCTCTGCTTCACCAAAGGTTTTTAATAGGTGTCAGAGCATTAGTTGGTCCTTTTTCCAAGAAAATATAATTATACATTGGCAAATAAGGATGAGCTAAGGAAATTGTTGCATGTCGTTCATGGCTACAGTTGGAGGTGGGAATGTGACTGCTTGGCAATGGGTGGTGCAAGGAAAGAAAGGGTAGAAGATGGGACAAATCCTTTGCATCATTAGAGAAAATATTCAACAGTTATCCGAGAAGGAATGTTAGCTTCTGCCAATTACTCCTTCCTAATAGGCTTCTGGTCCAAGGACTCCGGAAAAGAGAGATCTGGGGGGACAAGCATTATGCTTTGAGGTTTGATATAGAAGTTCTAAATAGGTCTTTTAGCAGGTGTGTTTTTAGCTTCTTAGCTCCTCTCCGAGCTAGTTGTTTATAGGAAACTACTGTTGGTAGTGGGTCCCTCCTACATAGGGGACCCACCACCATTAAATTATAGAAGTAAGAAGAGAAATTGAATCTTGCAAGAAGGAAGAAGAAACGAAGCTGCATGCAAGTTTGGCACCGAACATCAAGTCAACAAAAGCGGCTGAATATATAAGAAATTGGCAGAAGGACGTAGAAGCTGCATGCTGCACATAGAAGGAAATTAGCCGCCATTCCTTTATCACCCTTTGCCTATAAATAGGCAGGAGAGGAAACACATAAACACACTAACACCATGTAGAGCTAGGCAACAAAGAGAGCCTGAAGAGAAGCCAGAGATGTTCTCTGAGGGGAGAAAAATAGGGGAGAATTTGGTGTAATATTTAGGATAAAATTTCTAAATAGTGAGTGACAAAATAGTGAGGAAATACTCTTGGGGTATTGTGGGAAACACTTTGTGAGCCACTATTTTGGCTAGATCTCTGTTGTAGCCTCCAGATTTATTCTGGGGAAGACTCTCCTTGTACCTGCTATTTTTATAGTAGAAGATTTATTTGGATTTGATCCCGTGGACGTAGCCCAAAAATTAAAGGTGAACCACGTTAATTTTCTGGTGTTATTTTTGTTGATTATTCCGCATTTATTTCTTGCTGGTATACCCACTGTGCCCAATAAGTGGTATCAGAGCCGTGGTGGTTATTCCTTTAAAATTCTTAGTATGCTCTATGGTTGCAGTATTGACTGATCTTCCACATCATAAAAGATTTTATTGAAATTACTATTGGCTGAAGGAAGCTGTACGGGCACTGTTCATACATAAGGAACTATTCATACATACGGTACTGTTTATACTGCCCAAAATGGAGGAAGAGATATACATGGAGCAGCCAGGGGGTTTCAAGCATAAAGAAAAAGAGGATTATGTTTGCAGACTGAAGAAAAGTCTTTATGGCTTGAAACAGGCACCAAGACAATGGTATAAGAAGTTTGAATCTGTTATGGGGGAGCAAAGTTACAGGAAGACTACTTCAGACCATTTTGTCTTTATGCGAAATTTATCTGATGATGATTTTATTATCCTTTTGTTGTATGTGGATGATATGCTGATAGTTGGCCGAAATGTTTCCAGAATCAATTGTTTGAAAACACAATTGAGCAAGTCTTTTGCCATGAAGGACTTGGGGCCAGCAAAGCAGATTCTTGGCATGAAGATTACCAGAGATAGGTGCGCCAAGAAAGTGTGGTTGTCACAAGAAAAGTACATTGAGAAAGTACTTCAGAGGTTTAGTATGGATAAGGCTAAAGCGGTTAGTTGTCCTCTTACTAATCACTTTAGACTGAGTTCTAAACTGAGTCCCTCTATAGAAGTGGAGAAGGAAGAAATGGACAAGGTTCCATATGCTTCAGCAGTTGGAAGTTTGATGTATGCCATGGTATGTACACGACCAGATATTGCTCACTTGGTTGGAGTAGTGAGCTGGTTCCTTTCTAATCCAGGTAAGGAACATTGGACTGCAGTGAAATGGATTTTCAGATATCTTTGTGGTACTTCCAAAATATGTTTATGTTTTGGAGATACCAAGCCTGTGTTAGTCGCCTACACAGATGCAGATATGGCTGGTGATGTAGACTCAAGAAAGTCTACTTCGGGTTATCTGATTACATTTGCAGGGGGAGCTGTGTCATGACAATCGAAGTTACAAATGTGTGTTGCTCTATCGACTACCGAAGCAGAGTTTATTGTAGCAACAGAAGCGTGCAAAGAGCTGCTGTGGATGAAGAAGTTCTTAAATGAACTTGATTTTCAGCAGGACAGATATCAACTATTTTGTGATAGTCAGAGTGCTATTCACCTTGGGAAGAATTCCTCCTTTCATTCAAGATCCAAGCATATTGATGTGAGATATCATTGGATCAGGGATGTATTGGAGAAGAAGCTACTACAGCTTGAGAAGATCCATACTGATGAAAATGGATCAGATATGTTGACAAAGATTCTACCAAGGAAGAAGTTTGAGTTCTGTCGATTAGCTGCAGGAATGGTAGAACCCTCTATGTAGTCAGGAGGGGGAGATTTGTTGGTAGTGGGTCCCTCCTACATAGGGGACCCACCACCATTAAATTATAGAAGTAAGAAGAGAAATTGAATCTTGCAAGAAGGAAGAAGAAACGAAGCTGCATGCAAGTTTGGCACCGAACATCAAGTCAACAAAAGCGGCTGAATATATGAGAAATTGGCAGAAAGACGTAGAAGCTGCATGCTGCACTTAGAAGGAAATTAGCCGCCATTCCTTCATCACCCTTTGCCTATAAATAGGCAGGAGAGGAAACACATAAACACACTAACACCATGTAGAGCCAGGCAACAAAGAGAGCTTGAAGAGAAGCCAGAGATGTTCTCTGAGGGGAGAAAAATAGGGGAGAATTTGGTGTAATATTTAGGATATAATTCCTAAATAGTGAGTGACAAAATAGTGAGGAAATACTCTTGGGGTATTGTGGGAAACACTTTGTGAGCCACTATTTTGGTTAGATCTCTGTTGTAGCCTCCAGATTTATTCTGGGGAATACTCTCCTTGTACCTGCTATTTTTATAGTGGAAGATTTATTCGGATTTGATCCCGTGGACGTAGCCCAAAAATTAAAGGTGAACCACGTTAATTTTCTTGTGTTATTTTTGTTGATTATTCCGCATTTATTTCTTACTGGTATACCTACTGTGCCCAACAATTACCTGGAGGGAGTTGAGAAGCAATGTGTACGGTTGGTATATCTCCTGAACCCCCGTTCTATTTTAAATTCAAAATAATAATAATCATGAGTTAAAACAAGTTGCTAGAGGAACCTTGCTATAAGGGGCAGCACAATATGAACATGGTCTCTTAGTAATACAATACAGCCAAAAAGTTAGCAGTCTTGTTAAAGCTTCTTTTTTTTCTTGTTTTTTTTTTTGGGATAAACGGTGACACGAACAATTGAACCAAAAGTCATGTTAAATGGGTAAAGAAAGGTGTTGATATAGATAAATGTGCATAAATGGCTTGAAAATTGCATAAAGTAAGTGCAGTCATTAGGTAACTTTTGAAGGCATAGAAAAGAAGTTCAAATCAAATAGGTTGAAATAAATAAAATTAATAAAAGTATCAAACTAACATTTTTAAGTCTTTACATATTTAATGGTGTGTTGATCCTCTTTTGGATGAGGCTATTAGCCCCAAGGATTCATGCAATTAAGTTTAATTATCACAAAATATTAAAAGAATAAATTAAGGATTTTATTATGGATTTATTTACTTAGATTATATATTATTCTATTTAATATTAATGGTCAACTCTTCAAATAAAGTTGTCAAATTTATTTGGACGTCAAATCTCTTGACTAAATTTCATATTACCTAAATTAAATGTAATCTATCAAGAGGAATTAAAGGAGACAAGATCTTGGTATATAAAGAGTCAAAGATAATATAAAAGGCAAGATTAAGGATCGCGTCTAGAAAGCTAAAAAATTCAAAACGAGGCTACCAACAAGGAAATTAATTTACATATCCAGACCAAATATTCTATTCTTCAATATTTATGGAAGAATATTTTATTGAATAACAAGCTATCTTAATGGGAGATGATATTGACACATTTAAAAATGTCAAAGCTAATTAATAGGGCAAGATTAAAAAAAAAAAAAAGGCATCAAATCAGCATGAAACAACTGCGGGAATCAATTCAAATATAAATGAAAGGCTGCCCTTATGGAAACTAGCCAGTATTATTTTTAAAGATAATCCAAATCATCCACTTAAGAAAGAATCAAGATTTAAGTTCAAAACAGAACCTCCAGTCAGTATTCTAATGATCAAAATCCACCAAGAGGAGTGCATTTATGAATTAAAACATACTGCAGTTCATTAAGAGAAAAAAAGCATGTGCAGAAAATCAGTTGATTGAAAATGTCAATGTCAAATAGAGCTAAAATTAAGTAACGGTTAGTGCAAGCTATTTGGGTTAACTCCAACAGCCATTTCAAGTTAGAAAGACTACATAAAAGCCTTTGGACACCTGGGAGATATACAAAAGCTTAACAAGACATATTCAAGTAAATTTGAGCTATCCTCGAAACGTTGCTCTTATATCTTTGCTTTGGGGCTATTATTTTGTGTTTAAGAGGAAGCCTTATTATCAACTTTGTATTCGTTATTTGTGAGAGTAAAAAATAACATTATAAAATGTTTTTAGTGTGTGGTTAAAACTATAATGTTGGTGGCGAGCGTAAAACCTCCTTGTAATCTGTTGCTTAGGAACAAGGTTGAGCACAAACCTTTTTTTTTTTTTTGGACAAGTGGAAAACTACTATTGATTAACATCAGGCATAAAGCCACATTACAGAAGACAAAGGCAGGTAAACTAAGTCGAACAACTTAATCCCACAGCTTCTGACAATACAGAATACAAAATAACAGATCTTACAAACCAGAAAATGTAAAGGTAACACACCTCACATTCACTAAATTATCCAAACTTACATTTCAAAATCCTAAATATACAACAATACAACATCTAACAAATAAAAAGAAAAGGAGATGTTTCTAGGAGAGGCAACACACCTCCCAACCTTCTCTGAAGGTTAGAGCTCTTCAATTTCTTCCTCCACGTAAGTTTATTATTGCTCAAACATCAAAGTTGCATACTTGGATAACAAAATGCAGAATCTTGAAGCTCCAACACCTCTCTTAAAAGAAGGAAAAAAACTTCCCTAATAGAAGAAGAAAACTTCCCAAATGGAAGAAAAGAATTTTCCTACTAGAAGAAAATAAAAGGATAATGAAAGAAAGAAAAAGGAGGAGGGGGGAGGAGGCTGCCATTGACAGCAACCTCCCCAAGGTCTGCAACTATTTCCTCTGGCGGCGCTCTGCTTGCTGCTAGGGTTTTTTTATCTAGCACAAACTTTTGATTAGTGACGAACATCCTTGAGAGTCACGAGGACTGAATGTGGGTCTCGTTTTAAATATCCATGTCTTGCTGCTCTTCTCTTATTTCTTTTAGCCACCGCACCTTATATTTGTTTTTGTGATTGTTTTAGCCTTTTTTTATTCTGTTCTTGAGTGTTCCGGTTCTAGTTTTTATCAAACTGTTTTTATCTTTCATTTTAATTGTAATTGGTTCTTCTCATCCTTTTTAGTCCAGTTTTTTTTGCCTGCATTTCAGTTCTAGAATTGTGCTTTTAGTTGGTCCATTTCTTGGTAAAACAAATGCACTACTTTTAGTATCTATCTAATTCTAAAGTCTGTTTTATTTAGAATATATTTCTCTTATTTTCCATTTGCAGGTTCAGGTTTGATTACTAAGCTCCTTAATTATTTTTAAATATAAATTTTTAGTATCTCACCCTCTTCACCCCCTCCTCCAGGGTGTTGTTTTCAGAGGCAACCTTAATTATGTACAAAAACTATAAAGTATTTTTTTTCGTTAATCTTAAGAAAACCTCAAAAGTAGTATTTCGTATATAAATTTTTAATTAACCGTATATATTTAACCATCGAGGTAACCTAAACTACAGATTAATTATCCAAATAATTAATATAAAAAATATGTTTGCTATGTAGAAAACTGTAATTAATTTTTCATTTAAAAAATATGTCTAATAAAATATTCATTCTCTTTACTCTCTCTTGAGAGAGAGTAAACGGAGAATTGGAAACATTTTTCCTGTTGTGTTCCGGAGCAAGGAACTAAATTTCCTTTCTTTTCCCTCGAAACGACCGAAACGTTTCCGTTTCTTGAGTCACCGATACGAAACGGAGTTATCGAAACGAAACGAAGTGTTTGTTAAGAAATTATGCTATTTCAATTAAGATTGCTATGTTTTGAAATGTTTCGGTAGAAATACTCTTGTTTCAATGGAAATTTTGGTGAAAAACTCTTATTTCGAGTTGTTTCAATAGAAATACTCTTGTTTCAAGTTATTTCGATAGAAATACTCTTATTTCGAGTTATTTCGATGGAAATACTCTTGTTTCGAATTATTTCGATGGAAATACTCTTGTTTCAATGGAAATTTTGGTGAAAATATTCTTATTTCGAGTTGTTTCAATATAAATACTCTTGTTTCGAGTTATTTCAATGGAAATACTCTTGTTTCGAGTTATTTCGATAGAAATACTCTTGTTTCGAGTTATTTCGATGGAAATACTCTTGTTTCGAATTATTTCGATGGAAATACTCTTGTTTCGATGAAAAAGTACTAAACTAATTTGAAAAATAAAAAAATTGACAACATAAAAGTAGATGAAAATAGCATTATATCATATCTAACACTAAGTTATTTTCTCTCACAAGTCACAACACTTTTATTAACTTCATACTCTCCCCCTTTATTCTTATGACATTATTTTCCTTCATTATCTTTATTTTAAAGAGGAAACTACAAAAATGATACAAAGAGATATTGAAAGATAAAGAGAGAGAAATATACCTAAAGATAGAGATAGAATTATGGTCGACAGAGAAAGAGACTTAAATATAAATGTCATGAAAGAGTTAAGAAGAAGATGGAGAGATAGATGCAATAGAAAGATTATTGTTGAATACTATTAGGATTTGAGTTGAAGTCCCTACTGTAGTAGTATGTTTACTTACTATTCAATTATAGACATTAATTCAAATTAATTTTAATATAATTTTATATATCTATATCATTAATATTATGTTAAAATCTTTTAAAATTTAAAAAAATATTATTTGAAATTATTTGAAACGTTTCTTAAAAAATCTTCCGTTTTCTCGAAATTTCCGAAACGTTTCGAAATGTTTCCGTTTTTAGAGTCACCGAAACGGTACCTCGAAACGAAATTTAGTACCTTGTTCCGGAGAAACAAACAAAAGTTCAAACAATTTCAATTGTCAATCACAGAAAAGAACAAAAAAAAAAGCATCTATAATTCTTGTAAAAACAAGTAAAGAGTGTGATGGAATAGTGCTTGGGTGGAGACCTATAGCATATTGAAGTAAGAAGGGAAAGTAAAAAAAATTGACATCCCAAGTTTATATTTGGGAATCAGTCACCCTAATTTTATGAAAATTTAAATACCAGTAGAAATTAAGGGCTTGTTTGATTTTTTTTTTAGAATAATTTTTTTTATTTTTCAAAATTAAAAACAATAAAATATGTTTGAAATGATGTTTTTTTAAAGGGTGTTTTAAAGAAGGTTTTTTAAATTATTATTTTAAAAACAGAAAAATGGTTGCAGCTCTAATAGGTTTTCAAAAATACTTTTTTTACAACACCTATTTTGAAGGTGACAATTTTATAATTAAATAAATTTATTAATTATATTGTAGCAAATATTAAACTATCATTCTCTTTCATACAAGCTATGTGGAACTTAAGAAAAATGTTCCGGCCGCGATTTTTATATTCCATGCATGTTGATCGAGTTGGTTTATTTTATTCTATTTTTTATTAAATCATTTTATTTACCTTTTTAATACTTTCTTGTGTATTAATAAGATAGGCACAGAGGTGATAAGTATTCAATATTTTAAAAATTAAGTTTATTTATTAAAATAAATTAAGATTAATTTATTTTAAATCATATTTTAACAAAAAAATTTGTCTTTTCATGTATTAAAAATTAACAAAAGTATACTAACTTATAATTAACTAAATTTTAAATAAAAAAATACAACTTTTAATAAATTTTATGTGGTTAAAATTTAATTTTATGTTTTTATTTATTTATTTAATATAAGAATTATTTTATAATATTTAAAATGGATAGTTCAACCAATTTAATTGACCTAGTTGAACTGAAGACACATTACCTTTAACAATTTACTAATCAATTCAGTTTCAATAACTATATATGATTTTATATTCTTATTGAATATTGTTTTTATGTTTTCTAATTTTATATTTTATTATTTTGAATATATATAAAAAATGATGTGGAATTTTTTTTTTATGAGTAGTTTTTCATAAAAGAAAAATTGTTCTTAAAAAAAATTACCTAAACAAATTTTTGTTTTTAAAATTTTTTTAAAACCAATTATCCAAACGAATTTTTTATTTTTTATTCTTCAAAATTGTACTTATAATTTTTTTGCAAACAAGTTTTCAAAAAAAATAAAATAAAAACAAAACCAAACAGATCTAGAACTCTTTGGAAAGTTCATTAAATAAATTCTACCAAACTTGGTAATACTACAAAAGTCGCCGCTAAAAGTCGAAAAATTATTGCTAAAAGACTTTAGCGACGACTTTTAGTCGCTGCCAAGCCATTGCAGATAATACTATTACTAAAATTACTTTCTATGATGACTATAATCGCCACCGAATCTAACAAATATCGCTGCTTTAGATGCTTTAGTCGCCGCAGAAGGAAAAATATTTTTAGTGACGACTTTATATAATCACCACTAAATATTTTGGTGGCAACTTAAGGTCACCACTAAAAATTTTAATGGCGCCTTAAGGTCGCCACTAAAAGTTTTGGTGGCGACTTAAAGGAGCCACTAAAAGTTTCAATATTCATTTTTTATGACAATTATGAGTCACCACTAAAAATTTTATTATTCATTTTTCAACTTCTAAATTTTAGTGACAACCAAATGAAGTTACCATTAAAGATTATCTTTTGTGGCGATAATAAGTTGATACAAAAGTTTTCAATGGCGACTTTGTCGCCACCAAAATTCTCAATATTCAAATTTTTTTCTTTGAGATTCAGTGGCAATCTCTTTAGGTCGCCACCATAGGTTTAGTGCAAACATTTTTTTATTAATAAATTTATCATTTTATATTATAATAATTAAAACTTTAATAAAAATTAAGATAAATAAAATTATTAATAAAATAATAATATTAACATATATAAAATATAACAAATATTATACACTAATATTATGTCAATTCCATGTTCAAAAAAAACATCATGTCAAGTAAAAAGAAAATACAGAGCTAAATATTAACAAAAACAATCAACTCAGTGCTTCATTTGACGATGCTGGTGATGCTGTACTGGTCGTATTAGCTACAATGGTTGGAAAAACACTACTCGAAGAGGTTATTGAAAGTTGTCCATGTTTAATCAAATATAACAAATTAATATAACTTAAAAATTAATACAAACAGAACAATATCATGTAAAAAACTTTCTATAGACAAACACAATTAAAAAATAACATTATGCAATAGTCAATAATATTATAACTATAAATACATGATTGTACCATCATATAAAAAAATGAATTGAAAGACATTATTGAATAGGAAATAAGTTAAATTGACCAATATTAATTTACCTCAATAATTTTTGTTTTTGAAATCACCAAAACAAAACAGAGTTATCGAAACAAAATAGAGTATTTATTAAGAAATTATACCATTTCAATTAAAATTATTATATTACGAGATATTTCGATAGAAATATTTTTATTTCGAATTATTTCGATAGAAAAGAATAAAACTAATTTAAAAAAAAAATTGATAATTTAAAAATAGATGAAAGTAGCATCACATTACATTTAACACTAAGTTATTCAAGTATGTCTTATTCATCACTCAGATTTTCTCTCACAAGTCAAAATATTTTTGTTAATTTCTTATTCTCTCCTTTCATACTTATGATATTACTTTCTTTTATTGTCTTTATTTTAAAGAAGAAATTAAAAAAATGATAAAAAAAGAAATTGAGATCAGACAAAAAAAAAATAAAGTACTTAAAAATAGAGATATAATAATAGTCACATGGAGATAGAGCAAGATTGGGAATTACTTTAAAAAATAGCTTAAAATATGATACTAATTTGTATTGTAGTATTTATTAATAAGAACGGGTTTTTCAGAGTCAAGATCAGATAAGAACCAGCCTAGAAATATGCAGTGGCTTGATGAATCATGCTGTTAAATGAGATATGAAACTTTCTGCACCCAATAATCTATTTTACAAAAAGCACCAAGTATACAATATAGAAACTTAAATTTAATGAATTCATCAGCAGAAAGCAATACCTTTATTAGCCATGCAGTTTATTCAAAATTCTAAGTCCAACTAATAGGAACAAGTTTAATAATATCCAAATATAAAAATCTCTTCATCTTGAAGTGGTCACACAAGAACAAAAATAAATTACTTAAGGCAATCCTTAATGGCCAAGTAGAACTATAATATATGTGACATGGTGGCCATTAAATGACAGGAATAGTGCATTTCACATTTCCTATTTACCAAAAAACAGCTGTAAAAAATGTAAACCTGCAAAACAAATGTGGCTCCAATGATGCGCATTGCCCATTTCACAAACTGTGCAACACTAGCATCCACACCACCATCTTCTGAAATTACAAATCTCCTAACAATCCAGTAGCCTAATGCAGCTCCCGCCAAGATAATCCCCATTAGTACAAAACTAGCAACCTGTAAACCAATAAGAACAAGAAATAATGAAAGAGCATATATGTTATGGGAGTAGCATCATTGAAGAGGGCGGGAATGAGAAACAAGAAAAATAATGCTGGAGGATTCTCAAGTATAACATCACCAAAGAAATTTTTTAACAAAGTAGTCTGAATTTCCACAGCTCAATATGTGCATAAAATTTTTGACTACATAATCCTTATCCACGCCCAATTAAAAAATAGTCAAAATAAACCAGCTACTTGTTAAAGAACTGTAATTTAACACCAATAGTGGATTACCAATTATCACAAAGTCCAAGGTTTAGGAGTAGATAATTTATTATATATTAGTGTGTTAATCTCAACATGAACAGAGCACAGTTGGGCTCACATTCTATCAATTTAACTTGTGAGTTGAAACTTAACAGAGCATGAGATATTTGTTCATCAATATGTTCCAATCCAGCATATGTCAGCTCAAAATGTGAAGCCTTTTGTTTATATGGGAGGTACAGATTCCTTTTCTCTCCTTATAAATTCTTATTTAATAAGAAAAACTGCGAGGTATGAAAAGCTTTAACCAACAAGAAATGAGCCTAACTAATTATACGAAGTCTAAAAATTAAGACAATGACAAAAAAATTACATCCTCACAGACCCAGGACAGAGACATAATTCCTTTTTAAGAGAATAGAGATGTAAGGTTAGAGATATATTTCCTTTCCCATGAAGTTACCACAGAAGAGACCAGGTTGCAGCCTCATCAAGCAAAAGCTGAGCTTTCTGCCTCATCAATTTGTCCTCAACAACTCAATGCCTTATATTCAAATGACACCTACAAAATACCACAATCATATTACTAAAAAAGCAGTTACTAATGGACAAACAACACACGTAAGACTTCCTCCACCGTTGAGTATGGTTAAAAAAAACCATGGTTAAGTCTCATTGCCTTTTTCCTTTGTAAAAAGAATTTGTTAAGGAAAAGAGAGAAGTACATGAAATGAGGATAAGAAATCCTCCTAAAACAACCAAGAAAGAAAATAGAAAGAAACATTAGCTTAAGAAAAGTCTACAATCCCTTTGCAAAAGTGAGTTCGGGTCTTCAAAATTTGGTGTCCAAAAACTATGAACTTAAATGTATAAATGCACGCATGCTTGCATTACAGAGGTTTTCCATAAGATAATATATATGCTCAATAATTGCGGACAAACCTCAGACTCTGAAACAGTTCTACATGCCCTCTCAAATTTTAGTATCAGATCAGGAAAAGACATCAGTCCTGTAACAAAATTCAATGTAAAATAAAAATAAAGCCAATCTTCTATTTTCTTTTGATAAATGAGAAAAATACACACACAAGCACAGTCATTGGGGATTCCTATACTATCATTGTTACCACCAGGTAGGCTAAATGCAGCAGAGAAAACACCTGTAGCAATGACAGTTGTAACAAGCATGCAAGAATTAGCCGTGCCCTTCATCCATTGCTCAGTCTTTTCCCATAATTTTTCATGCTCCTCAGTGAATAATTGGCGAGGAGTTAAGCCTTCAGAATTTCTCATATCTATGTATAGTGGCGGCATTATCTTCTTTACCACCTGCCATTTCATATGGTATACTCAAACTCATTGAAATTTGCCAAGTTAACTTTGAGCTTTTAACAAATCGAATCTAAGCAGTTCACAAGTAACTCGCACTTACATGATGCAATGCCATTTACATTTATAAAGCTTAACGTTATATAGTGGTTTGGAAATGAAGGAAACAAATCAACATAATAATACAAAGAAAGAAAACTGAAACTAAGACAATATTATGCATATAGGGTTAAGAGAGATAGAGATATACCTCAAGTCATAATAACTCAAGCATCAGTTGAAAAGCTGCTCCAGTAACCAAGTTTAGTTGCTCTGGTGGTGCTAATTTTGCAGCCAAATGCAATAAATTATTATTATCATCATCCACCGAAGTTACTATCAAATCATTGATTGAGCCAATTTCATGCATAAGATTGAAAATTCTAGCATGGCGATGCTTGACTGCAAAGTGAATTATAGTTCGATTTTGATAGTCCCTTTCCCACATCAAATCAGGATAAGTACTCAAAAGCTGGGCCCAGAAATTCAAAATTTCCAACAATTGCAGCATCGAATACTAAAGGCAAAGGACTTCTTATGATTTCATGTAGCTCGGACTCTTTGTCTACTTCGCTGAGTATTTTTGTCTAGAGAAGACTAACAAGTTGAAGGGCATGATTCTCTCTAATCCTAAAACCAGTCAATGACTCCTTGAAAAGCATATGCATGACCCTGCACAATGAATCATTAGCGATTAGTAGTAGATTTCGATGAAAGATACATTCGAGTTGGTTGAACCGGGACATTGTGCAAGATTCACAGATTTCACTCATTCGCGTTACTGTTCATTCAAGCAAGTTTCTCAGATTTTACCATACAAAATCATGTTGTATGACCATAAAATTCCTCCTAGATATGTTATTCAACCTCTTAGACAAGAATCTATAGTCAGAAGCTCCTAAAAACACAAAAAAAAAAATGCGAAATATTTTTGGGATTATACCTGGTGAACAATGTTTCGGATTCCTGCTGCAGGGGCCTCTGTTGCTGCTGTTTTCTCCCAATTTCTGTTGCCTTACCCCCTCAATCTAGCTATTATACACTAAGGATACACGACCTATGCTTGCTGGGGCTGGGTTGTTGAAGAAATAGCGCACCATGGAAAAGACTCACTTGGGACGAAGGAGAAAGGATGCTGGAGTCCTAACGTAAGGGTGCGGCTGGAAAAGAAGGAAAATGGAGGGAATTTTTTCATGGTCAAAATGGTCTTTTTCTTTTGGATAATTAGAGGAAAAATAGTATTTTTATTTTTGAAAAATATTTTATAAAATAAAATATAAAAACTACAATTTAAAACAGACTTGTATTTCCTCAATAATTTTATTTTTCTCTGTGACATTAAAATTTTTAATTTACATATATATATATATATATATATATATATATATATATATATATATATATATATATATATATATATATATATATATATACACACACACACACACACTTTACACTATATAATTATTGAGACTAAAATTATATTATATTTAAAATTAAGATACATCTATATTTTTTAAAAAGACACATCTTTATTTATCATAATTTTTTTGTTACATTTTATAACTATAAAACTATTATCCATAATATTAATAAAATATATTTAATCACCAATTATAAAAAGTGTTAAATTGAAAATAAATACAAAAAAAATTAAAAATTGTATATTAACTTTGAAATTTTACTAATTTAAAGTTTTAGGAATATAAGTTTAAGTAGAAATAATTCGAGATAGAATATTAATCGACATAAAATGCAAAAATGAGAAAAAAAATCTCTAAAAATAAGATAAAAATAAAAAAATAGCTTGAATTTCACATTTTTAAGGGTTTTCATGACTGATACAGCCTCTAATTAAATATTGTTTCTAAGAATAGAGACGAATTAAAGACGAAAAAATTATAGATGAAAAAATTCCGTCTCTATCAATATTATTTTCAACATAAAGACAGAATTAAAGACGAAAATATTAGAGTCGAAATTTTTTTCATCTCTAATCCCAAAAATTTACTTTCCATTTCTAAGTTGAAAAATCTATCTCTAAATTCACTTTTTCTAGTAGTGAATGTGGGTTTAAATTTTTGTGCTATAAAACATAAAATTATATATCTATTGTAAAATACAATAGTTGATGAAAAAATACGTAAAAAAAACTAAATACATCTAAAATAAATTTTAAGTATAGCGATAATTAACATAGTAAAATAGGAGTGAACCATCTTAGATTAAATAGAAATTAAATTTATTTTCTTTTCCATCAAAACAATCGAAAGATTTTCGTTTTTAAAGTTACCGAAATAAAACAGAGTTATCAAAACGAAATATAGTATTTATTAAAAAATTATATCATTTCAATTAAAATTATTATATTATGAGATGTTTCAATAGAAATATTTTTATTTCAAATTATTTCGATAAAAAAATTGATAATTTGAAAATAAATGAAAGTAGCATCACATTACATTCAACACTAAATTGTTTAAATATGTCTTATTCATCACTCAGATTTTCTCTCACAAGTCAAAATATTTTTGTTAATTTTTTACTCTCTCATTTCATGCTCATGATATTACTTTTTTTTTATTGTCTTTATTTTAAAAAAGAAATTAAAAAAAAAAGAGAGACAAATAGAAAATAAGGTACTTGAAAGAAATATTTGAAAATAGAGATATAATAATAGTCACATGGAGACAGATAAAAACTTAAAGATAGATGTTTTGAAAGAATTGAGAAGATAGAAAAATAGATGCAAAAGAAATATTATTGTTAAATGATGTTGAAATTTTATACATTCAATTAAGACACTAATTCAAATTAATTTTAATATAATTTTATATATTTATATTATTAATATTATATTACAATTTTAAAAAATATTATTTGAAATCAATTAAACATTTTATTTTTGTGGTAATTTTTTTATATTATTTATTTATTTATTTATTTTTAAGAAAATCATGATATGAAATATTTTTATGAACTTATTATAAATTTAAGCATAATTAGTTATATTTAAATAAGTAGAACAATTATTTTTCTAAATTTTCTTAATAATTTATTTCTTTTAACTGAAGTACTTTTTTCAATTTTGTAAAATGCATGAACCTTAATTATAGATTATTGTAAAGTCACTTCTTTATTATATATTTATTTATTAAAACTTTCTAGTAAGTTCTAATATGCTCCTTTCATTCTGTCAGGGGCTCAACTTATTTTTCTAGTAAAAAAAATAAATTTTTACTATTAATTTCTACTAACAGTTTAATTTCAATTGGTGAAAGAAGTATAATTATTTTGTTTATTTTTCATATTACTGTAGAGAAGTTTTTAATTGATTTCAACTTTCGATTTTGAGAAAAATAATGTGGTAATCTAACATGAAAAAATTAATAAAAATTACACTTTCTAACAATAAAAGAATAAAATTAGACAAAATTTAATAAAGATAAAATGATCGAGTGATAGGAACAAAAAGGAGATTAAAAGATAACATTAATAAACTTAATAATTTTTTTGCACATGTTGTCGACAACATCAATTCTGATATCTTTCGTTGTATTTGATTATTTAAAATAATTAATTATATTATGGTTCAAAACTTTAAATGTAAAGAAAATTATGAAGTCAATTATTAAAAAAACAAAAAAAGCACAACCACAAAAAATAATTTAAGCCTGAAATCATTAAAGTTAATTAATTATTTCATCATCTTTTCATTAATTGTATAATAACTTTGTAAATTATTTAATTTAAATCCCAAAACTATTTCTCTTTTTAGTGATTTTATTTAGACATAAAATTTTCATACTTGAAGAGATATATGCTGAGCTCAGGATTTCGGAGAAATATATTTGGATTTTTTTAAATTTGTCTTTAATGTATTTCAATATAATAATTTTTTTCCTTTATCATTTTCTTAAATTAAATAGTTATTTTGAATTTTCAAAGATATATATATTATTAATTTGATTTTTAAAATTTTACCTTATTAATTTAGTATTTAATAAAAAAATTAACTCAAGTTAAAAAAATTTTGAATTTATTTTATTAGTAAATATTTAACATTTTTTTTTATCTTATAACTAAAATTTTATATATTTTAACTAAAAATTTAGTTTTATTAAATGTGAAAAGAAAAAAAAAAGATAAAAAAAAATGATTTTTCTATTTTTTATGGCAACCTAAAGGTCGCCACTGAAAATTTAACTAGATAAATTTTTTACTTTTAGTGGCGACCTTTTTTAGGTCGCCACTGAAAATTTATCTTTCAGTGACAACTATGAATAGTAGTCACTAAAAATACATTTTCAGTGACTACCCATGAATGTCGCTATTAAAAATACTTTTCAATAATAATTTTTTATAGTCGCTATAAAAAAATCGCCATTAAAACTTCAGTTTCTTGTAATATAAATTCAGTTTCACAAATAAGATTTTCTAGGAAAACTTAAAAACTTCGTAGGCCAAACTGCCTGTTAAGGTATATTACTTTTTCTTTGTCACAAGTTTAAACATCTTGGAAAAGTGACAACTTAATTTTATAAAACAAAAAGATAATGGAGCCTAAAAAATTATGTATAGGGACTGGACTTTTGAGAAATAGCCAACCTCAAGATGAATATATATATATATATATATATATATATACATATATATATATATACATATATATGTATATATATACATATATATACATATATATATACATATATATACATATATATATTATATTGGAAAATATTCATTTTTTTTTCTTTGTCACAATCAGAATAACAAATTACACGCACTTCGTTGTATGTAAAATTTGTTAGTTTGCAAAGTTTTCCAATGATTAGAAGTTTCTTCTTTAATTAGAAATTTGGCATCCAACTTATAAATTACGATGAAGAAGAATATAAATCAACCCAGGAGTTCAATGAACAAAACTGAATTATAAGCCACTTAACTCATAGCAATTAGAAGATGGATACTCCACTGTGTACATGCCAACTTGATTTTGTTTTTGGTGCAATGATTTTTAATCTATATGAAAGGAAAGAAGAAGAAGATCACTTTTTTTTAACTCATTATAAAGAAAATGCTAAATGCCACAAATCATATACAAGAAGAATTTATGGATGCGGAAATATGCTAGGAAAATAACTGCATTCACTTCAAACAGGCCATGGGAGTGGGCCACTAGGGGTATCCACACTAAGAAATTATTGCAAGAACTTTCAGCCAAGAATGGTTTGGATGTACGTGTAAATTGCACTTTGGAGAGAAAATTTTCGTAACATTTCAACCACTTTACCAGCAGGAAGTTTCAGCGAAGAATTTATGGTTCTATTGACATTAATTTGTCATTGTACCATTGGCACCATTAGATGCAATAAAAATAACCCAATAACCAGACGTGAAGGGTGGAGAAGACAGACATCTTTGTTGTTGACTCCCCCTTTCAAAGTGAAGTCCACTCTCACCATTGAACTACGCACAACTAATGGATTTCCAGGTTAGTGTTTTAGTTTACGTATCATGAGTTGCTTCCTAAAATTTAGGTTATTACCACTTGTTTCAAGTCAACACATTAACTAACATTATGTTAAGTCTTCTTGGTAGGCTCTACTACGCTGAATGCTAGTGTTTTACACAGTGAGAGAAGACACTATCAAGAAAAGAATTGCATGCCCTTCAATCACGCCATGGGATGTTTTTTTTTTGTTTCCCTTTAAATGTGAAGTATTGCAAGAACTTTAAGCAAAGAATGGTTTGAACATGTAAATCACTCTTGGAGAAAATTTTTCTTGACTTTTCAGCCACTTGTAAAATACTCAAACAAGAAAAAATTGAAAAATTCTATGGTACTACATCAGTATGAATAATATTTTAGAATATTTTTTCTTTTAATATTTATTATTCATCATTGGCATAGGAGCGAGTTTTTCTCTCTCCATATCCCCACCCTGAGAGTCCAGTACTGAATGGAACTGGACTACAAATAAATTTATGATGACCTGCTATCTTTTTTTAATCACAGCTAAGATCATAGAACTGGACTAAAAATTGAAAAATTCTATGGTACTCAGCTTGTCTTTTTTTAATCACAACCAAGATCATACAAATACATTTATGATGACCAGCTATCTTTTAGTGGGGAACAAAAGAAAATTTTGACACTTTGGCATAAAATGTCACCCAAAAGCAAATCCAGATTCAAACAATAGAGCCCAAGGCATGAATCTTGGAATTACAAGAAACTTGAACTAGTACAGAAGGAAAAGTAGTTAATATTATGTAATTTTATTCCCACAAACTTAAAAAACTTTCCACCTTAACACATCAGGTAAACGAGTAGCCCTGCAACAGCGCCAACCAAAAAAAAGATGCACCGACATGCTTCCTCTTCCTCATATTATTGTAACATGCACATGGTAATTTCAACAAGTTTGTTTGATAACATGCACTAAATCTCTAAAGGGAGAAGAAAATTCAAGTGAAGAAATAAAGCAGTTCAGCAGCAACTAAGACTTAATTAAATTAATTGGAAGCAGAAAATATTTTGAACATACCCACTGTAATTGAGTCCAGCCCAAAAGCACAGGTATATGAACCAAAATGCTCATAAAAAATGAATAAAGTAAATACCTAAAACTTCCACCTCATGAGTGCCCATTCTCCTAAATTTCTTACTCTGCATTAACAATATATAGCCCAACATCTAATAGAGGTTAAAATTCACAATGTTAATGTGCAACTTAAGTAAAGAATTGACACTTAAAAGTTTAGTTATGTATCATTGCTCTGTCTTTTTATGGAGGATCATGGCCATAATTGCCTATATGCATCACATCGCTATATTTTTTTTCCCTTTCTTTTTCACTTATTGCAATATTTGATGTGCAAAAGACAATCCGCCCAATTCACCACTCTATTAGCCTAGGGCAAACTATTTTATTACAAAACATATGCCAGGTCAAACCGGCTATACCAATTCATATGCAAATACAAACTGATAATAGAACTAGACAAGTTTGGCGGCCATATTAGCAATCCAACTGCCCAGCCAATCTAGTTCCAAGACCTAGCCTTTATGCATAAAAAATATCTAAATCTCTCAATGAACCTTTTACAGGAGGCATCAACCTACTTTGATACTATAGTAAATAAAATTCAAATAATCCTACTTTTATTTGGGTCACACAAGTTTCCCATTTAAGGCTAAGGCCTATTCCAACTGTCTCCTGTCTATTACTACTAGAGCCAAGGCATTATTTCACAAGATGAGCTATGTCATTACAAATAATAAACTCATTAACATTAACCCAGTATAAATGATATAGCCAAGGCAACTCTCACAATAATCAACATCGACACTGACCATCATAGCAATCATACATAACCGAGCATAGTTCACAACCAAGCATCTCTAAATCCCCAAAAATGCTTCACATACCAGCACCCAAATAGTGTTGTTTTTAGATAATCAAACCACATTTTGACATAAAAATTGCGAACCATTAAGTTAGTTTTACAAAATCAAACAATATTTAGAAAGCCAACCTGCGATGAAGGTAGACACTCTTAGAAGCAAACATATGTGAAGGAAGACTAGCAGAGATGAGCCCATAGAAGACTAATCCATAGGAAGGCTTAGTTGACGGTGAAAACTTTCTTGTTCGAAGGTGCTTCGATGGTGAACTTCAATTGGCAGCTACATACTTGATGTACCCTTGGTGTTTTGTTGCAGGGGCATTATTGTGAACCACCACTATTGACTTGCCACTATTGTGACTTTAGTGATGGTGGTCGAAAAAGAGAAATTGGAGGTGATTTTTGGTGAGGAAAATTTTGGGGGAGGGTTTCTCGTTTATGGGAGCAAAAATTTTAAGGGGTCTTGTGCACGGGGTTGAGTATTCAGATGCCTTTGCTTCCAAAACGCAGCAATTTTGGCTGCGTTTTGATTTTTTTATACATTTTAAATTTATTTTACTTCTTATATATATATATATATATATATATATATATATATAAATTTATTTTTTAAAATTTTAAATTTATCAATTTAATTTTTAAAGGATTAATTTATTTTAAAGAATATCTTCAAATTTACTCTATTTATAAATATTTAACACATTCTTTAATCTATGATAATTAAGATTTAACATAGTTTAAGTGAAGATATAATTTAGTTAAGTTTTCATTTTAATTATTTAAAAAAATTTATTAAATTTTTATTAATATAATTAATACAAAATTACTTTTACAGAAAAATAATTTTTTAAGTAACATGTTTAAAAAATTAAACTTAAACAAAATTAAAAATATATTTTTAAAATTTTAAAGTAACAATACACACTTTCACTTTTATGTTTTGAGTTTGGAAGGATTTAGGTTACTCAATTAAATTGAAAAAACTCATTGGAATTGTCCATGCTTTTTTCCTCTTTTTATTTAACATTTATCTTAGCTTTTAGTGGCAACTTACGGTCACCACAGAAAAACTTTAATGGCAACTTAATTAAGTTAAGTTGCCACTAAAAATTAATATTAAATGCATAATTTATGCCCTTTCAGTGGCAACCATATGCATGGTCGCCACTAAAGGTTACCTTTCAATGGCGACCATGCATGGTTGCCACTATAAATGTAACCTTTTAGTGGTGAGGTGTAAGGTCACCATCTTAAAGTCGCCACTGAAAATCAATTTTCTTATAGTGCTATATGTAAGATTGTAATCCTTAGTTTCCTAAAAGTATCACATGACTTTCTTTGCATCTCTCTAATGGTCTAAATTAGGGTTACTTTGATATCTTTCGAATATTCTAACTACATATGCAATGTCAAGTTTTATGGAAACTTGAGCATACATTAAACTTCCAACTATAGAGGCATGACAAATTTTTTCATTTATTTCCTCTCTAAAATATTTCTTGGGTTTTGTTCCAAACTAAATTTGTCACCTTTGACAATAAGTACAACCATGGATGAACAATATTTTATACAAAATATCTCTAAAACTTTATTGATATAGGCCTTTTAAGCCAAGCCCCTAATATCTCTCAGGATCTGTCTCTCTTAATCTTTATGCCTATGACATAAGATTCTTTGCCGCTATCTTTCATGTCAAATTATTGTAAGAGAAATCACTTAACCTCATGAAGTAAGCCCAAATCACTTAAAGAAAGTAAAATATCACCTACATATAGGACCAGAAAAATTATTTTACTCCCACTGACTTTATGGTATATACATTAATCTATAATATTCTCTGTAAAAAAAATGAAAAAAATAATATTTTAGAATTTTAAATACCAATTATGGGAGGCTTGTTTTAGTCCATATATAGATTTCTTAAACTTGTAAATTAAGTAATCATTGCCCTATTAAATGACACATTCTTGTTGTTTCATGTAAACCTTTTCCTCTAGATCTCTATTGAGAAATATTGTTTTCACATCCATTTAATGTTGCTCTATATCAAAATGAGCTACTAATGCCATAATTATTCAAAATGAATCCATTTTAGAAATAGGAGAGAAGGTATCGTGATAATCAATTATTTCTTGTTGAGTGAACCTTTTGGCTACAAGTCTTGTCTTATATATTTCAATATTGTCTAAAAAGTCTCTTTTGGTTTTAAAAACCCACTTACAGCCAATCACCTTTCCCTCTTTAAGCAATTCAACAAGATCCCATACTTGATTGTTAGCCATTGAATTCATCTCATCCTTTATGGAATCATACCATAATGTAATTTATTTTCACTCATAGCCTGTGAAAATGTGATAGGGTTATCTTTAACACCAATATCGATGTTAGATTCTTATATTGAAGATTTTCTTAATGTTATATCAACATCCTCAGTTTGAGAATCCTAAGTAATTGGATTTGCAAGGATGTCCTTATGATAAAATGGTTCTTCAAACATTGGTTGTTCCTGAGTAATTGAATCCTAATGATTATTATGAAAAACAATCAATCAATTCGAAGATGTGGAAATAGGTTCAACTCTTATGTTCCTCAAAGACTAAGTTTTCAGGATCACTACTACACTAATATCATATTCTCAAGAAACCGTGCATTATTAGATTCCACAATTCTCTTTATATGAGATAAACAATAAAATATATATCCCTTAGACTTTTTTGCATAGCCAATGAAATATCCACTGATAGCTCTTGAGTCTAACTTTGTCTTATGTGGATCATAAACCCTAAATTTAACTAAGCATCCATAAACATATACATGTCTTAAATTAGGTTTTCAACTTTTCCATAATTCAAATGGTGTTTTCTAAACCACCTTAGTTGGAACTCTATTTAGTACATATGCTGTAGTTTTTAGAGCTCCACTCCACAAAGATAATGGGAGATCAGAGTTACTTATCATACTCCTCACCATGTCCATCAATGTCCAGTTCCTCCTTTCAGTCACATCATTTTGTGATAGTGAGTCAAGCACTGTGTATTGTGCCATAATACCTTAGTTCTTACAAATAGACCTAGTAACTATCACTTTTGAGTGTACCTTCCATAAAATTCGTCACCTCTATTTAACCTCACGATCTTAATTTATTTCCCTAATTGTTTCTCTACTTTTGTTTTATATACCTTAAAATTATCTAGCGCTTCACTATTAGCATAAAGTAAATAGAGATGCATATATCGTGAGTAGTCATCAATAAAGGTAATTAAATATTTTTTACATTAAAGCACATATCATAAGGTCCTAAAATTTCAATGTGTATGATCTCTAATATATTAGAAATGCTCCTAGCACCTTTCTTGGACTTGTTATTTTGATTTTCTTTAATGCAATCTAAACAAGTACTAAAATGAGTAAAGTCAAGAGCTCCAAGGACTCTATCATTTACTAATCTCTTAATTATGTCAATGGAGATATGACATAATCTCCTATAGCATAACATGGAGGATTTCTCATTTATATCACTACGCTTAATGCCAATATTATTACCATGCACAGTTGTAAGGTTACAATCAAGGGTAGAATTCAAATGAAGTTTAAACTACCCATCATCCATAATTCCACTACTAATTAGAACATTGTCTTTATACAAACTTAAGGTATTATCAATGAAACTAAAAATAAAATCGTAAGGTATAAGTCTTGAAATTGAAATAAGGTTTTTGAAAAAGATAGAACATAAAAGGTTCTTTCAAGGTCTAATACAAAGTCTGAATTAATAACAAGTCTATAAGTTTCAACTGTCTCTACATGTGAACACATCTTGTTTCCTAAATAGATGAAACATTCACTTTTGGTCGGTTTTCTATGGTTTAGAAAGCCTTGCATGGTATTAGGAACATGAATTGTAGAACTAGAATCAATCCTCAAAGTATTATGTGAAACATGAACCATATTAGATTTATAACACACTAAGAAGATAAGATTACCTTTCTTTTCAAGGTAATGCTTGAATTTACGATAAGTCTTCTTTATATATCCTTTCTTCTTGTAAAAGAAACATTTGACATAGCCCTTATTAGCTTGATTAAGAGGCATTTTACCCTTCCCTTTCTTATATGATTTCTTATCATGAGTCGCCAAATGTGCACTTTCAATCTTTTGTTTATTTAATCTCCTTTCTTCTTGTACACATATGGCTAAAAGTTTATTAATTGACAATTTCTCCTTATGTGTGTTATAAGATACCTTAAAAGGTCTAAAAAGAGGATGGAGTAAGCTAAGGATGAAGTGAATAAAAAATAACTCAGAAATCTCAATCTCTAAAGATTTCAATTGAGATACTATGTTTCGCATCTTCATAATATGCTCACGCACATCATTGGTGCCATTAAAGCCCATGGAACACAATTTTGTCATTAAAGTGTTTGCTAATGCCTTGTCAAAACTCTCAAACTAATCCTAAATAGCTTTGAGATATTCATTTACTTTAACACATTCAACGATAAATCCATGAATACTTTTCTCAATATGAGGCTTAATAAATATAAAACTCAACCGAATAGATCTTTCCCAAAGATTATAGATGTTTTCTCACCTTGGGTGCTTGATTTCATGGGATTTGGAGGTTCATCCATTCATAGTACTAAATCAAGGTCCATACACCCCAATGCAAGGAGAATTTTCTTCTTCTAATCAAAATAGTTATTACCACTTAGATGAACAATATGTAAGGAATCAAATGTTGGGACAAATAAATTTTGAAACAGGGCAAAAATAAATAACAAGTTTACTACTTATCCAATGAAATCCAATATGGAATATTTACCCCACTTTCCTATGGGCTTAGATAATAACACGTAAGTGATTTTATTTCTTTATGATAGGACTAGAACGAAATCTATAAATAATTATTTAGGCTAGTGAGCAATTAGAATTTAAATATATCAATGTTACTATCTCATCCAAATTAATCAAGTAATTATAATAATTATCCCATGGGGTTAAATTATTATATATCCATAATTAATTACAATTATTCATGTCATTAACTTTATCTAACTAAACATAATGTCACTTGATATTCTGTAATTAAGAATGTCGTGGTTATTGCTTAACTACTAAAATATCAACTTAAATATGACATCAAAATTATTGACTAAACTTTATGTCAATAACCAATTTTTTATATTTAGAAAAATTAAATATATACATATAAAATTAAATATGCATAAAATCCTAAATATATTTGAAGGATTAACTAGATTGCAAAATCAAAAATTAACTTTGCAAACAAATCTCAACAAAACATCAACAAATAACTATAAATATAATTATAGCAGTCAAATTTACAAATCTAGTGATGGTCCAGTTGGTGAAAAGGTGCATTTTTTCAAAGGGTTGCAGGTCCAAATTCAATTTGTGCCTTCTTCTCTTAATTTGATTTTAAATTTTAACACTATGATTTAGCGCCCATAAGAGAAATAGACTCCAAACATGCAACAAAAACTTGATATCACATGAAGTCCAAGGTGCGGAATTATATAATACTTGATGCAGTGAAAGGTTTCAATGCAAATATCATTCACCAACTAGCAATAATAACTAAAATAGAATTTGTGTAATGCATGTTGATGTAGAAATTAGAATAAACCCCATTCGTTATTTTAACTCTATTAATTTTACATACTTCATAAATATTCCAATTGATGAAATCAACACATAACATTCTCATATTTCACAATTTGATATTTTAATGGAATCAAAAACTAGACTAAAAGTATGGCTCTGATACTAAATGTAAGCCATGAATTTGTATAAATGCAATAAACTAAAAGTAGAAGTCTGAATGACATACCTCTAGTCATAGTAATCAGATTCCTCAAAAACACAATTACCAAATATAAATCAAAATAGAGAGAATTTGTTTAGTCTATCCAAAATTTTGATCCTTCTACTTGGAGAATCACAGACTTTCTTGTAGATTAGAGACTCTTATATCAAAAAAATATTTTCTAATTATTTCATTGTATCCTTCCCATAAAAAAAGTATTTATAATTGATGAATAGTTGCCACAACCACCCAGTACCTTTTCACATAGAAACACTTTTTTACATAAGAATACCTTTTCACATAGGGACACATTTTCATATAAATACACTTTTTAAATAGAGATACATTTTCACATAGGGTCACATCTTCATATAAGGCACTTCTTCACATAGGGTCACATTTTTACATAGGAAGATAAATACCATATAAAAATAGGCCACATATATTTTTAATTAATATAATTAACATAGAATAATATGTTTGCTAAGGTATTCTTTGAAAACCTATTATCTTGAACATGATCAATCTTGTGTTAAAGGCTATTTGGTGCAACCCAAAGGGTTCAGGGTGAAATAAATTTTAAGATGCTGTGGAGATGCATAAAGTATTGAGGAATAACCCCTAGACCTATAAGAATCAACTAATGGTACTCAAACCATGGCAAAAAGGGATGGAAACTCAAGACATCACCTTTAAGAAAGTTCCTTTATGGGCATAACTTTAGGGAATCCCTAGCTACTACCACACAACTGAGATAGGGAAGTGATAGGCAAGAAAATTCGGGCTATGAGAGATGTTGGAATATTTCAATCACAAGATAAATAAGGGACTATGGTTAAAGTTCAAGTTGTGGTGGACATTTCAAAGCCTTTAAAGAAAGGTCTCTTTGTAGATAATAAGCTCAAAGGGAGGATTTGGGTGGAAAAAAAATATGAAAAGCTCTTTTGTTTTTCTACTACTTTGGGGTTATTGGCCATGAGGAAAAAAACCGTGGCAAACTGATGTATGATTAACTACATGATCAAATTAAGGAGCTTAAGTACTGATCCAGCTTAAGGACAGATGGTAGTGGAAAATGGCTAGATCGACTTAAACTGAAAAAGGGAATTGAATGTTAAAAAAGTGTACCTTAACAACTTGTGAAGATGTAGGTGCAGTAATAGTGGTACGCAAATTTTGGAATTTTGTGTTCCCAACAAGAAGGTACTATGGTTAAGGTTCTAATTGTGGTGAACATTTCAAAGCCTTTAAAGAAAGGTCTCTTTGTAGATAATTAGCTAGAAGGGAGGATTTGGGTGGAAATAAAATATGAAAGGCTCCTTTTGTTCTACTACTACTGTGGGGTTACTAGCAATGAGGAGATAAAAGTATGGTAAATTGATGTATGATAAACGACATGGTCAAATTAAGGAGCTTAAGTACAATTTGAGCTTGAAAGTAGGTGTTAGTACGAAATAGTTAGATTAACACATCAACTTGTACTCAAAAAGGGAATCTAATGTTAAAAATAGTGTGCCTTAATCAACTTGTGAAGATATAGATGCATAAAGAGTGGTAAAAAAACTCTATACTTTGTCAATTGATTACCTGAGTACAATATAAGGTCCTATGAATGAAAGTGACGTAAAGAACATCACTGACATGGCTATCCCAAACAATGAACAATTATCAGTTAATTCTAGCAAGGATACTGAGCATTCACAAAATGACCCAGTGGAGAATGGGGACCAAGATGTCATCATGGTTTAAGAGAGGTTTTCAAACAATGTGTTCACTATTCGTGGAAAGGACATAGGCAAATCTAAAGGACTCAATGGGGTTGGCCTAGCAAAAAGAAGCTTAAGAAAGTCTTTGAAAGCTTTAAGGAATTTTTTGGCAATAAATGAGAAAAGGAAAAGGCTCAATACAACACTTCCTCAATTAACATTGAGAATTCTAGAAAAAATTTAGTGGATTCAAGATTTTAGATGGAACAATTGCTAAAAACTCAGAATTCCATAAACTTTAAAGGTAAAGTGAAAAGGAAAGGAAACATAAAGAAACTTGCTTGAAAAGGAGATGGCCTCAACAGAGGAGACCTCTGGGAGATCAATATGAACACTAGCATTACTCAAAAGTTTACCAACAAGTGTGAATGTGCTGGTCTTACCAGAAAAGATTATAAGAAGCAACAGGTTGCTAAGCAATTTAAGAGTTATGATAAGGTAAGGGGTCACAGCTTGAGTTAGTCACCAGTTAATCTTTGATTTACTTTGATTTTTGTGTTGTTTTGTGTTAGATAAGGAAAGAAGGGGTGAATTGGATATTTAAAAAAAAAAGTAATTTTCAAAACCCAATTTTAAAACACTTATAATAGAAGTTATTTTGATAGAAGAAGGATAAAAACAACAATTACTAGCATTAAAGAATATTAAAATTGTTAAGTGCATTATCTTAATAAATTTATAAAAAATAGATCACTTTCTAAAGTATATTACAGTTCATACAAAAACTTAATTTTAAGTATATTAAAATAATATTAAAATATGTTCAATAATTATCTATATTGAGATTACAATAAGAAAATGTATTGAGTAGTAAATGATTAAATTATATGTTAATTTATGTAAAAAATAAAAAATAAAGAAAATAATAGCTTCAAATGTAGAGTTAAAAAAAGAGATAACTAAACTCCAAGACTTATCTTAGTTCAGCTTTAACCCAAGCCTAAATCCAGTTTTTAAATTTCAACTTGAGATTTTTCATTATAAACATAAGGCTATATCTAGTCTCCAAGCTTTAACTTGAAATTATTTATTATATACAAAAGTTTAACAATAGACAATTATGAGCCACTACACTTTCTTAACTCCCAAAGTTGATATAAAAAATTACTCTTTCCTTTATAAGAATATCTCAATCCCAATTTTGAAGGGATAATTCCCTTGATTCTCAATCAAAAAGAGTGAAAATGAAGTATAAAAACAATAGCCACTATAACAAAATGGTGGTTTAACTATCGAATTTTAGCGACAGTTAAAAAAATTGTCACCAAAACACAAAATAACGCCAGTTTTTCTAACAGTGGTTATTTAACGATAGTTTTTAGAATCATTGTCACTAAATAATGATTTAATGAATATTTTTTGTAAGCTGTCACCATTTAGCGATGATTTCTTTTAGAAAACCGTGGCTAAATATTGTTATTTCAGAGCATTTTTTTAAAATCATCAATTTTTAGCGACAATTTTTTAAAAACCATGGTGAAATATCATTATTCCTATGCATTTTATACAACCGTTAATTTTTAGTGACGGCTTTTGTAAGCCATCGCTTAATATAATTATTTTCCACTAATTTTATACCACTGTTAGTTTTTAGTGATAGTTTTCAAAAATTGTCGCTAAATATTATTATTTTCCATGCGGTTTCGTTTCCTTTTTATGTCTTTCCTATGTCATTTTTGTCCACTTTCGTTTTCCCTTTGTTTCCCTCTTCATTTTTCTTCACCTTCTCTCTTCATTTTCTTTCTCCCTCAACATTTTAGCTTTTCTACTGATCAATCTGCTTCTTCCATTGATGTTAGTTCTCCATCAAAGTGCTTCACTTCTATTCATTCTTTTCTTATGAAACAATAAGTTTCATTTTTAAATTTTAGTGTATTTTTTAATTTCATTTTTATTTATTTTTTCTTGTCATTTTTGTTCATATGCAGGTTTTTTCTATGTTTACAATTGCAATGGAGCTTCAAATTTTTGCATTTAAGTGGGCTTGGAACTTTAGAAAATGAAATTTTATATCAAGAAGATTTTGGAAACAAAAAGAAAAGAGATTTGTTATAGTGATTGAAGAGTAAAAGATTTTAATCTTCATTTTGTAATATTGGCTATTCGTGATTTTGTGAATATTGGCTTACTCTGAATAAATTATCTTTAGTTATACTTAAACAAATCTTCATTATGGAATTTTTGATTTGATGTATACCATTTTGAAATACTTTTAAAAAATAAAAAATAAATAAGAAAGAGCTTAGCGACAATTTTAGAATCATCGCTAAATCACAGTTTAGCTACGGTTTTGGAAAATCATCACTAAATCATGTTTTAGCGACAATTCTAAGACCACGCTAAGCCCTTTTTAGTGACAGAGTTCTCATGGTTCTTAAAATCGTCGTTAAAACGATAATTTTGTGATGGTTTGTGCAACTATTGTTAAGAGGTTTAGCAATGGTTAGAACTATCACTAAAACTACTTAAAAATTATCAGTAAAACCTTTTTTTTCTTGTACTGAGAAACTTTCTCACAAGATTAAATATACAAATGAAAAAAAATTTAGAGGAAGTTAGAATCAATTAGCTCAAATATTTATTTTAAGAAGATTTATAGTTTTTTTCTTATCAATAATAGTACATTGGACCTCTATATTTATAGACTTTTGGTCAACATATCAATTAGAGATGATTTTGCATAAAAATAACTGTTAGAAATGCTGAAGTCACTTTTCATATTGGCAATAAGTTTCTATTGAGTTCATTAGGTGCTTGTTGTCTTTTAAAATTACTAATTTTTGGAATTCCAGTAACAAACAGACTTTTGATGGTTTTGTCAGGCTTCTGTTGGCTACTGGATATAAAAAATCCCATGCAACATGCCTTTGTTCAAACCCTTCGATTCTATTTCTCATCAAATCTTGAATTTTAAGTAATTTTACAAATTATTTTTACAAGAAATCATTAGAAAACAACTCTTAGGAGTTTTAAAGCATATTTTAAGGTAAATGAGTGAGCTCAAGTGTTTCTAAATCCTTTCATAATGATTCTAAGTTTAGGATACCCAAGGATGAATTTATATTAAAGTCTTGAGGTTACTTGACTTGAAAAGTTACTTTTTTAAACTCAAGATATAACTAATCTTCTTTATCTTTAAACCTTTCATTTCTTCAATTCTTGGAGCATCTTTCTTGATTTTTATTTTGAGTTAAGTATGATATTGATATTCCATTTTTTATTTTAGTGCTTACTCTTTTAACTTTGGACCAACGTACATAAAATGTTTTTAACTTGCACACTAAATGGTTAGTTCAATTCACAATTAAGAGAACAACATATATGATTCAATTATATTATATAATATAAACAATGTTATCATGCATATGAAACGCTTAAAAGCATATATCCAATTTATAAGACATCTAGCATTTTACGAAACCTATTAGATATACATTACAAGCAAGCATATTTCATCACTACAAGAAAAAACACTTTTAGTGGCGACTTTTCAGTGGCAACTTAAAAAAATGGTCACTAAAAACACTTTTTAGTGGCGACTATATTGGTTCGTCACTAAAAATTCTCTTTCGGTGACAATTGCATAAAGTCGCCACTGAAAATGTCAATACTTTCAGTGGTGACCCTATTAGGTCGCCATTGAATACCTATTTAGTGGCGACTTTTATTGAGCCACCACTGAAAGTTAAGGACATCTAAAATTTGTACATCGTTGAAAAAAAATTTCAGTGGCAACCCATGTAGGTTGTAGTGTATTGGGAAAGAATTAAATAATTTATGCGAAATAAGGAAAAAGAAATGGAAGCCCTCATAACCCTTAGTCAAGGTTGTAGTGTATTGGGAAAGAATTAAATAATTTATATGTGAGTGAAGATATCAAATTTGGAGGAACCAGAAACTTACTCAAGCTTAATGAGTTAAAAATTGAGCTTTTTGGAATTTTAAAAAAAATTTAAAGTTGCATTGGGTTTGAACTCATTAAAGAGGTGTTTAAACATATAGTTGGTCCATTTTATTGCAAGCTAGCTAAACTACTTGTCGAAACACCTATTTAATTCATAGGCTATAATAAAAAGCCTAGATGTTGCATGATATATGCAGGTAAGTCTTTTGGTTATTTAAACCACTCAAAATCCTTTCCTTTTCATCAGCCTTGATGCTTAACAAGTGTTACCCACATTAATTAGTGTTGTTGTTGTCTTCCAATATTACATCACAAAAAGATTTTATTGTCCATTTACTTTCACCTAAGAAATCTCTGTTATAGTGTTATATTTTTATGTTCTATAACCATTTTTTATTGGATGATGGAAACACTGGTTAACTTATTTTTTGACATCAATGAAGTGTGGAATACTCAGGACCATACCATAAATTTAAGGCAAAGGAAAATAAAAAATTTGATTTTAAAGTTTTTCCCCCTGATGAAAGATAAAGGGAATTTATAACTCATCAATAGTTTTGATCTTTGTTTATTTTATTTTAGTCATACCATATTCTGTGAACCTTAGTGATTTAAGAGGTGGCCAGAGACATGTTATGTAGTTGCCACTTCAGAACATTAAAATTGTGAGGTTGCACCTAACAATAACTATTATTGATGACAGTGAAAGGTATCTTGTTCTTTCCTGTTTATATTGATACTTTGTGTAGTATTTAAGAAAGAAGCATTCAATTGGGAGAAAAAAATGGGGCATAAAGATGGAAAATAAAAAATGTTGTTGGTTTGTATACTCTGAAGTTGTTTGTGTGGCATAACATTATTAAAATCATATGCTGCCTTGCTTTGATACTTAACTATGTTTTGTTTCAAGTTTACTCAGCTAATTGAAGTAAGATTCCAAGAAGATGCAACTAGTGATTTTGAGAGGGTAAAGGCTCACAAATTCACATTGGAGGCTGTTGGTGTTGAGATGACTAATATGCTATTTAAACTCCTTTTCAAGGAAAGAAATGCTTATGTCACACATATTATTGTTGTCCCAAAATTCACTTGTTTAATGGTTCATGTAATAACCCAAACCTTTGAAGGTTAAGTACAAATCATTTGAAACAAGGAAGTTGAGAACAATGTAAAATTTTAGAGCGTTTCTGACCTTTTCTTCTGACCTTTCTTCACTCATATAAGCATAATTCTCTCATATGAAATCTAAATTAAGTGATTCCAATTTCTGTTGAAAGATAAGACATATATCTACAACTTTGATGTTGGGAACTTTTGATAATTCCGTAAATATTATAGTGATAAGAGGCAAAAACCGCAGCATAGTGTGGTTTGGACCTTTGCTCACTATTTTATGTATAACTCCTTCATATGAACTCCCAATTAGGTGATTCAAGTGGCTACTGAAAGCTAAGAGAAAGGGATACAACTTTCATGCTGGACGTTTTGTCAAATTCGGTCAGATGAGTTCGCCGCGGCGAGAATTGTTTCGCCGGCGGTGAGAATGCTACAGCATTTTCCCGAGAGCATGATTTTTCTGGTTTCGAATCTGGCCGTGGCGAAAATCGCGAACTAGAAATCTCGCCGCGGCTAGAATTAGTTCACCGGTGGCGAGATTCATCAGATAACTCTTTTTCCTACAGCCTTCTCCCTCTTTTCCTTCATTTCCTCCATAGCTGAACCTTCCTCTCTCTCTCTCTCTAAAATTTTCTCCACCTTCTCTCTAAGATATCTCATCATCCGGACACCCGATTTGAGCCAACAAGATACCGTTGGACTCGTGGGAAGGAGAGCTACAAACCCCACTGATCAATTTTGAAAGAAAACCGCCAGAAAGTCGCCAAAAAATTGCATGAACAGTAACCTCCAAGGTAAAATTCTGTCCAATCGCGTTTTAAGCTTCGTTCTTCTGAAATTCTTTCCATAGATAGTCTTAGAATTAATTTCCATGCTAAAATATAAGGTTTTTAGGTTTAGGGTTAGTTTTATGGCCGGCGTGAATAGTGTTTCCGGTCGGCATGAATAGTGACGTTTAGGGTTTATTGAATTCTCATATTATGTCTATTTTTGCTAGGTTGTTGAGCCACCACGAGGTGAAATTCTTGTTGTTGGACTCCTAATAAGGTGAGTGAGTTTTTCATACTATAGCGCATGTTTTACGAATTCGGTTTATAACTCTCTCGTATGATTTTAACTAGTTGGAATGTATGCTAAATTGTTTTACCGCTTTGAAAATCAATATGTTCCAACCATGTTAGAAATTGTAAATTTCAATCCTAGTTGAACCCTAGGTATGCAGGGCAAGTATCTAGACTGATAATTCTCCATTGAGCTAGATTTATAGAAATGCGAACTTAGTCATAGAAATGAACTAAGTTAGCCATGAAATGATTTGATGCATGTGAACATCTATGCGACGTCTACGGACGATATGTTTAAAGGAAAAGTTTATGATGATAAAGGTCTCCATGGGAATCCATGGATGAGGCATATGTTACAACAGAGTTTTCTGCATGAAAAGAGCTAAATGGAGAATTATAGCTTTATTATAATGTTATTGAAATGCTTTAATTTAAACTATTTGAATAGCATATTTTCAAATATTTTCTATTGAAGGAACCCTTTTAGATCACTGTTAGCTAGCCGCAGGGAGTGCTAGCCCTGGTGCACTATAGTCATGCGAAGGCTTCGGCCTAAGATACTGTGACGGGCCTATGACTGCCTAAGACACATAGATTTAGGGTGAACTTATGTCTACGCCTACAGTAATTGCCATACCCTTGCTATGTGCTTGGGGGAATTTAGGGTGGACTTATGTCTATCTACGCCTACAGTGATTGCCATACCCTTGCTATGTGTTTGGGGGAATTTAGGGTGAACTTATGTCTACGCCTACAGTGATTACCCTTCCCTTGCTATGTGCTTGGGGAAGATGATGATCTGTCAGGAAAGAACTCCAATAAACTGATGCATTTTTCTTAAATATTAAATATTCCTAAACAAGCTCATTCATCATTGTTATTGCATAAATAACTTTATTTATTACTTACCATGCATAATTGATTTGCTTTACAGTTACTGATTTAAATCTAGATTTATCTTTTGAATATACATTTGAACTGTTTAGCCTTTCTTTCAATAAATTATGGTTAAATGCTCAATGTTTCTATTATTATCTTTACACTTAGATTTCAATTATTAAACTCATTGCGAAACACTCGTACTTGGTTTTCCCTATTTCAGTTATAGTATGATTTACCCATTCACTGAGATATGGTCTCACCTTTCTTCTGTTTCCTCCCCACAGATAGTTAAAGAGACTTTGATCCAGTTACAGTTTCGTAGGAGGCTGAATATAGCGTTGGTGAGCCCTAGCTTGAGCAAGGCTCTTTTGTACTGGTTGTCTAGTTTAGTTTATGTTTAGTGTATCTCCATGAATTTACAGGCAGGATCCTCGCTTCTTGCGTACTTTGATGTGTTGTTTGGAAAATGGTTTTATATTGTACAACGATGTTTGTATTATGAGGTCATAGGCCAAGTTGAATCACAAATGTTGGATTCATGAGATATATATATATATATATATATATATATATACACAGTATTTTCTTATACTGAATGTGGCATATGTGGCCAGTTATATTTATTATATACTCTGGATTGTGTACTGGATGTTTGTATGTGCTATGCGTTAGGCTTGCGGTTAGGGGGAAACCCTTATGCCGTGCCGATCATGTGTTCCATCATTTGGGACCGTGACAGTTCAATTGTATTAAGGTGTATTTTCATTGTGTTAGAATTAGCTAAATTGATTTGTATCTAGTTACTCTCTTTTTTTAAATGTAATTAATTACATTACATTGAATATTTGAATTTAAGTTAATTGTAATTGAATGAGTTTAAATATGACAATATTATTTTTATTATGATTTTATCAAGATAATTAATTTATCAATTACATTTTTTATTTTTGAATTATTATGTTTTTAGTAATATTTACAAATTTTAATAAAGAAATTAATAAAATGAAAAAAATTACATATTAAACTTTCAGTGGCGACCACAAAAAGTCATCACTGAAAGTGGTTAATTTAAGGTTTTGATGGCGACTAAAGCCGCTACTAAAAGTATATTTTCAATGGCGATCTATAAAAATCGCCACTGCAAGTAGACATTTAGTGGCAACTAAAGTTGCCACTATAAAATAGACTTTTGGTGGCGACTCGAGAAATCATCACTGAAAACATTCAGTGACGGGGTTATAGGAGACAATATGATAGCGACTAAAAGTTGCCACCAAAAGTCTTTAGTGGTGATTTTTAGACTTTTAGCTGCGACTTTAGTTGTCGCTAAAAGCCTGTTTTATTGTAGTGATAGTTAAATTATAATCATGATTAATTATAAGACATTACATATTAATAATTATAATAATGTATAGTACATGGTAATAAAATAAATATATTTACTAATATACTTGCAACATATTTGTCATCACTAAAACTTTTAACATCGAACTATAGGGCTAAAACTCTCCTTTTTTTTTAATGACAAATCACTATAGAAAAATATGTCAAATGATAAAGCATGCTATCTAATTAGAACATATTGTTATGCACACTATTTAAGGAGTCCAAGAACCCATTTTTCTTTCTTTATCCTTCTTGTTTCCCTATTTGATATTAACAAAGAGGCATAGGGAAAGCAATATATAAAAACTAAAATTCATATCATTTTCTTTACTATGGAAATCATATGATGTCATTTTAATATAAGACCTCTCATCATTTCACATGAAAAGCTTAATTTTTTCTTATCAAAATCCATTCAATCATATCAAACTTAAGATATTTTACAAAGTGTACTTTAATTATCATAGTACTTTTGAAATTTCTTTCTCCCTTCTAAAAAAACTTTTCAAAGATAAATTTTATTTTTCAAAAATCTTGAGAGTAATTTAAAAGGAATAAAAGCAAATGTGAAAAACTTTCTTTCAAAGACTCATGAGCTCACCCTAAGAATGAGCATACTTTTCATAAGAAAATTCAAGTGACAAAGCATTAATATTATAGCTCAAACAATGATATAGTATGCAATAGGAATCAAACAAGATGTCCAATCTATTAAGTATCTATTGAAGCAATGATAATATCAAGAATATAAATTTGATTAACCAATATGTCATTGATAAACATACTATTTATGATATATAAATACACATTATTACCAATATAGACAATGAAGAGAAGGAGTATCATTCAATCCATATATAAAATGAGAAATCATAAAGTAACTAGGGAAATGGATACTCATGGATTATGGTAATATGTGATGTTTCTTAATTGTTATGTCATTCTTTTAGAATTTAATCATTTCTTATCCATACTATGATGACTCTTGAAGTGATGACTTTGAGCTTCTTGCATATCATGGTCCATTGCTTAGAAAGAAACTTAATTTCAATTACACACATTAATATCATTAAGGTATGTTTTATGTTTCATGTTTGAAATAAATGTCATTTAAAATTTTGTAAACTTTTTTTCAAAAAACAAATGATAGCTTTTAGGAAAACAGGCCATAGATACACCAAATTATCCATAAACATATATTACTTAAGAGTTTGCTAATATTTTCTTAAAATCTTATTAGTTAGAGTTTTTAAGTTCTTGGAGAAAAACTTAGGGGTTTAAGGTTGCCTTGAACTAGGTTGTATTGGCTAATTTGGCCTCTCTATTATTGAGTTTTGTTAGGCTCTCTTGGGTGAAAATCTCAATTGGTTTGAAGGCTTGTAAAAGTTAGGAATAGCTTTCCCTTGGGTTGAATTTGTAAAGGTTTGATATTAGCTCCAAGGTTTCCATTTTTATTTTAAGAGATTTTGATGATAACAAACTATATATACTAAGTTGATGTTTTGATAATCCAAGATAAATCAGCATGTAGCTAATTCATCATGGATTCAAAAGCATTATTTAAGATTATTTGCATCAATAATGATCTCCTAATCAAATGCTATTTAATTTTTCTTAAAGGAATAAGCTGAAAATATTCAAGCCTCAAATGTCCTAAGGCCCTAGAGAAGGAAATTTTTTGATAAGAGTGTTTGGTGAAGGCTTAGGATGATATTATTCCCTAAAACACATTGTTTATTCAAATGGAAAAAGTCACTAAATAGTTAGACGCCTAAAATCATAAGAAAATTTTTTTTGAGTCGTCCTACTTTCGAGTTGACTACAGAATATTTTGAGTCTACTTAAACTGGGCAGAATATTGAAAATTTGCAAGATTTCAACTCCTCCATCTCTCAACAGTCCACAACTTTCAAGGAACACTATCAACAACTGTTTAATGCTCCACAATTCTAAGAATAGATGCAAACTTCAACATGGAAGCATAATCTAAAGTATGAAGTGCAAATGTTTGTTGTTTACCTTTAGGCTCTATTTGGTGCATCATATAAGATTAGGTCAGATAGGATAAAGGTCATTGGATAGTATATGATTAACTATTCTTCTTATAAACTTTAAGACTATCATGTATTTGTTGTGTCATTGTAAAACATCTTATATCGTATCACATAATCATTCATGTGCTTGATAAGCAATGGATATGTGAAAAAAATACTAAATTAATTACTAATTAGTTTTTAAATAAAGTTTTGACAATTTAGAGATTAGAGTTAAAGAGTTTAAGGTTTGGGGTTTAGATTTTGAAATTTTGGGGTTTAGTGTTTCACGTTTAGAGTTTAAGCTTTTGGGTTTTTTATGTTTGGGGAATAGAATTTGATATTTTGAGGCTAAAGGTTTCAAGTTTTAATGCTTAGGGTTTAGAATTTGGCATTTTAGGGTTCAAAGTTTAAGGGTTGAGGTTTTGGGGTTTAAGGTTTGAGGTATAGGATTTTAAATTTGGAAGCATATTTAGGTTTGGATGCAAATATGAGTTTTTATGATTTTTTTCATGCAATCTCTTGTCTAATCGTTCTCATCGGCCCTTATCCTCTACTCCCTTAGTTAATAGAGTTATACATTGATCAATGTATAAAATTGGTTTAATTGTATGCTACTATATAATATGGTGTCACACCAAACAATGTATAAAAGTATATTATATAAGTTTATACTCTCTTTCTTTCCTTTATATGGCACAACAAATAAGGCATTACTATTCTATGAATTCTTGATCATACATTGGCATATCAACTCTGTTTAGAAAGTGTTTGAGAGCTATTCTTGCAAGCCTAAGTTGTTTACGTTTTCACTTCATTATCACTTTTGTGTGATGTCTTTTCTAACTTTTTTGTGAATAAAAGTGGAGGAAAGCAAATATTTCTCGTTAACATAAGAAAAATAATGTTGTAAGCATTTTGGCTGAGCGTAGGAAAATTGTCCATTGTTTGTAAGTAGGTAAAAACAAGTTGTTATAAAAGAAAACTCCTAGGCCAAACTAGAACATCAAGCTTTTATGCTTATCTCTTTATATTTATATTGCATATGTTTATTCACTTTATATGTTTTGATACTGATGTAGTGAGTTGATGACAAAAAATCTGAGCTAACTCGCTCTATGGAGGATTATTTTTGAGATTTCATGTTTAATGATTTACTTTTTCCTTAATCTATTTCTTCACTTACATTGAAGAAATTTAATCTTGCTTTAGGTTCTTAAAATGTAATCAAGTGTTCAAACTATATTTTTGTAACATGGGGCATAATTTGTATGTAACCCAATTTAACCCCCTCTTGTGTTATTTTGTTTTCATTTGGTATTAGAGCTTTAGCCTTATTTTTTTTAATACTTAATAGTCAGATTAAAGGTCCTTGATAAATTGGAAATTACTATTCTTGGCAAATCATCTTTAGCACGAGGGCACTTCACCAATTGGTGACCATTTTTCAATGGGAATCACTATAGTCCTTGAAAAGCAAAGATGACGATTGCCATTCTCAACTGATTATGCTGTTTGGGATGTCATCACAAATGACCATAGATATCCAAAGAAGATTGTTAATAATCATGAAGTTGATAAATCAAAGACTAAGTGGAATGAAGAGAATATTACTAACGCATGTGCTATTAACATATTATTTTGGGCTGTTAATGGCACGGATATAACAATTTCATGTTGTCAAACAAATGTGGGACAAGTTAGAAGTCACTCATGAAGGAACTAGAAAGGTGAAAGAAATCAAAATCAATATGTTGGTCCATGAGTATGAATTGTTTATGATGCAAGTGGAGGAGAGCATAAATGATATGCTCAATTGCTTATCCAGGAACATTGGAGACTTAAATGCTCTTGGAAAAATTCTAATGTGATCAGCTAAGAAAAATTTTAAGAAGCCTTCCCAAAATTTGGCAATCAAAGGTAGATACTATAGAAAGTGGAGACTTGAACACTCTATCTTATGATGAATTTAGATAAACTACCTTAGTAGACATATGCAAGAAGACTTCTGGAAGAAAGAAGGCAAGGAGTCAAAGAAGAAGAAAATCACAATTGCCTCATGGTCGGATGAAGATTAATCAAACAGTGAAAAAGAACTCAAAAGTAATATGGAAAATTTTTGTTTTATGGCTAAAGATGATACAAAAGATTAATCCAAAATGATATATCTTTTTCCTAATTTTGAAATACCCCCTAACGATGATTCCACATATGAAGAGTTAGAAGAAACCGTAAAAAAAAAATTATATCATGACCTTGATATATACTTCAAAAATATTCATCTCTTAAGAAAAACAATTTGGTTTTGTAAAAGGATTTTGAGTAGGTTAAGGAAATGAGTAATGATTTGAAAGAATTAAATTCTTTCTTAAAAAATGAACTTGAAAAATTTAAAAAGTACCATTTCAAATGACTTAAAAATAGAAAATGAATCGTTGGAATTGAAAAATGGTACTTTAACCAAGGATTTGCAAATATTTGTCCAAGGGGAAGAAAACTTGAATGTGTTGTTGGAAAAACAAATGTGGGTTTTCAACAAAGCTGGCCTTGTTTTGATCAAATATAAAATGAAGAGTGTTTTAAGCATCTTCATGATAAAAATTCTAAAATTACAAGTCCTTCTGTTAAATTCATTATTGTGGTGAACATGGGCATATATCTTATAAGTGCTATGAAAAGAAATTTGCATTATGTTCCTAAGGTATTTTAGATTCCTAAGGGCTCATATGATCCAAAGGGTAATGACACTAAAGTCAAAGGATCCAACAAAATTTGAGTACCAAAAAGGGATAATTTCATATGCTACGTACCCTTCATGGCAACAACAAAGAGAAGACAACTAGCCTTCCATCTTTGAAACAAAAGGGTATTCCACCAAGTTACATGAGAATGGTGTACTTGTAGCGTAAGGTTTCATATAACATGATTTGAATGTCGTGTTACATTTGTAAAGTTTCACATAATTTGAATGTCGTTTTGCATTTTTTTTCATATTCTAAATCTTTACTCTCTTTGATTCTTAGAAACATGTTTTAAAATTGTTGTTCTTCGATGAACAAGTTTAAAATATTGTTTTACCCAGTTTGGAAATTTTGGCGTGTTTGTATGATTTGAAAGTTCACCTCCACACACAAGTGAACTACTTTCTGTTGTAGTTAACTACAAACGCTTTGTTCTATGACATATGACTTTTGCATATCTGCTACAATTTCTTGAGAATTAATCACCTAAGTATTTGTTTCTTTATATTCCTATATATGTTTTAGAAATTAATATTTATGGCTTTGATAATATATGGCTTGTTGTTATGGCTCATGTTTTGAAAATGTGTTGTCTTGATAAGAAAGAATGATTGATTAACTAGATACTAGCTTATTGTAGTGTCTCTTGTTCTTTGGACTAAAACTATTTAATTTTGATTTAATTCTGAAATTTTTATAGAATCGTTTTCAAAAATTATATGCTTATCATTCTGGAAGGTTTGATCTGTTTTGAAATAGATTTGAGCAAGTTATATGTGGAAAAAATATAGCTTTAAAGATTGTAGTTGAGCGAGACACTTTTAATGTGGTTAGTGTATATGCACACCAAGTTGGATTAGAGGAGCATCACAAGAGAACCTTTTGGGAGGATCTAGAAGGTTTGATTCAAGAAATACCTCTGGGAGAAAAGATTTTCCTAGGAGGGGATTTGAATGGTCATGTAGGGAGGGAATCGAAAGGATACAAGGGTATACATGGAGGTTTTGGATTAGGAGATGCAAATGAAGAGGGTAAAACTATCTTGAATTTTTTCTTTAGCCTATAATTTTACCATAGCAAATACTTGTTTTAGAAAGCGGATAGAACATCTTATCACATACAAGAGTGGAGGAGCAAGTTCTCAAATAGATTTTTTCTTGGTAAGGAAATCAGATAGAAAGTTCTGTACAAATTGTAAAGTCATACCCGGTGAGAGCTTGACTACCCAACACAGAGTTTTAGTTTTGGACGTATGAGTTATGAGAAGAGTAGAAAGAAAGAGTAAGAAAACAATTCCTAGAATTAGGTGGTGGTCTTGGAAGAATGAACAACAAATGAATAAATATGAAGTTAGAGTCATGGAGACAAGCTTTAGAAACACATGGTTTTCGGATAAGTAGAAATAAAACAGAATATATGGAATATATTTTTAGTAAGAGACGAACAAATACGAATGTAGACGTGAAACTTGGAGACTATATATTAAAACAAGTTACAAGTTTTAAATACCTAGGGTCTATTATACAAAATGACGGCAAAATAAAGGAGGACGTAAATCATAGGATTCAAGATGGATGGATGAAATGAAGGAAAGTTTCGAGTGTCATTTGTGATAAAAAAGTGCCGCTCAAAGTTAAAGGAAAATTCTACCGTACGGCTATAAGACCTGCTATATTATATGGTACTGAATATTGGGCGGTTAAAAGACAACATGAAGATAAACACAACGTTGTAGAGATAAGAATGTTGCGCTGGATGTGTGGACACACTAGAAGAGATATGATTAGAAATGAGTGCATTAGAGAGAAGATTGGGATAGCACCTATTGTGGAGATGGTTGAATCTCGCTTAAGATGGTTTGGCTATGTGTGGAGAAGACTTGCAGAAGCTCTAGTGAGAAGAGTAGATCGGATGGAGAATAACTCAATAATTAGAGGTAGAGGGAGGCCAAAGAAAACAATAAGTAAAACTATTAAAAATGATGTCATTTATGATAGGACACTATGGCGCCGTTTGATCCATATAGCCGGCTCCACCTAGTGGAAAAATGCTTTGTTGTTGTTGTTGTTGTATATGTGGAAAAATAGTTACTACAAAATTCTCGATATGTGCCAATGTCAACTTGAGATCCGAAACTAAGTTCTTCAACTATAACTTTCTTGAAGTGAGTGGCTATAGTTAGGACATGTTTATGAAATTTTTAGTTAAAGCTTATGATTATTCTGCTGAAACATTTACTTTTAATTTTTGGTTCAATGGTAAGACTAAAAATTGTTTCAGAAAACTGATAATAAAAAAATAGAATTTAAAAAGTCCATACAATTTATTAATATTTGATTATTTGACTCAAATTGTGTGCCAATCTATTTCTTAGCTGACATTGCTAAGTTAATTGTTCATCCTGCAGGATTTGAGGGGCATTATCAATTTCAGGAGCAATTTGCGGCACCTATATATTATGTGGTTTTTGTTTTGGTGAATAAATTTTTTTGATATGATTTTTATAGTTTTAATTTATATGCCATTTTGATTTGGAACAGAATTGTTTCTGTCATATTTTTTATGAGAATTTGTTTTTCAAGTTAGTATGTGGCAACTCCTGCATCGTATATGATTTGCATAAATATATGTGTGTGTGTGTATATATATATATATATATATATATATATATATATATATATATATATATATATATATGTATATATGTATATATGTATATTGTAGTGTATTGAAATTTTTTTAAAATAAAATAAAAATTCCAGAGAAATTTCTTATATTAAATTTAATTAATTAAAAATAATTATAGATAAGATATATACATTAGGAAGCAAATTCTGAGGCAATGTTCTTAATTTGAATCGTGTTTATTGCCGTTTGTTTATTCCAAAGTTATTGTGCGTGTAACAAAAAGTTACCAGAAAGTAGTTTGAGTCAATTTATTAGAGTACTAGTGGTTGTTCTGTGATTGTTCTGTTATCGTACAGCTGGACTAGTAATTCCAGCTAGGACGCCACCTAAGTACGTTAGTGATAGTTTAGCTAGATAGGTGTTTCTTCTCTATCAGAAACTCAATTGTATAAAATGCCTTGTACGGCACATTTGCTCTCGGGATGAAAAATTCTCGATTTGCTTCATTCAACAATTGACAAACAGAGTTCACCATAAATAAATAAAAAAATCGACAAACAGAGTATTTGCAGATCCAGAATTGAGAGCAATGATCTCGGCTTCTACTCCTTGGAAGGATGTTTACAAGATAGGACATGGACTTATTCATTGTGATTTACAGTGGGCAATAGGTTCAGGAGCCAACCCTACTTTATGATCAATTATATATATATATATATATATATATATATATATATATATATATATATATATTTTAATGTTTTTGTTCAGCCCACAAGGTTAGCTCAGCTCATCCTAGTTCAACTCTAGGGATTAATTCTGTCAAAAAAAAAAAAAAAGAACTCCAGGGATTAATAGGACTGGGCTAAAAACCTCTGTAAAAATTGACTGTAATTTCACTAATCCGTCTCTATAATTTCAGTAAGGTTTAATGAGATTGACACCTTTAAATTAAATCCTAATATTGAGTGTCAGTTTCTCCTAGGAACCCTATAGGGGCAGCACAGTATTAACATAAAGCCAAGAATTAGAGCCTAATAAAGATCATCTTGAAATAGCAAACAAAATATACGTATTGAATAGACAACCTATTCATAGCTTGAGAATAGAAGGAAGTAAGTACATCTATCAAGCAAACTGTTGCAAAGCATAGGAAAAAAATTAAAATCAAATCAATACCAAAATATAACGCTCAATTTCCACAAATAAATTTAATTAAATAAACTCAGAGCTCTTATGCAAAATTTTCTTTCTCTTAGGACTTACATGGAGACTGAGAGTTAGGAAGGGTTAAGGAGCCCAAGGATCTTGCAATTCAGCATTTGGCAGTAGTCATATTAGGCTTTTTTAGTTTTAGTCTACTTTGATGGTATGGAGATTTCTATTATTTTTAGATATTGATCTTCTTTTTTTTCTTTTATTATATCATCATATGCGTTTGGGGTTCTTAATTGATAAATTAGTATGGACAATTTCAAAGTGCGTCCAACAAAGAGAAAGATCAATCTCCCAAAAAAATAATCACCCCATAAAATTATTTTTTGTTTTTCTAACCTAATCAACCCAGCTCTGAAGTTTTTGTCGTAAGGTACTAAATTTCGTTTCAAGGTACTGTTTCGGTGACTCCAGAAACGAAAATATTTCGAAACGTTTCGGAAATTTCGAGAAAACGAAAGATTTTTTAAGAAACGTTTTAAATAATTTCAAATAATATTTTTTTTAATTTTAAAAGATTTTAACATAATATTAATGATAGATATATAAAATTATATTAAAATTAATTCAAATTAATATCTATAATTGAATAGTAAGTAAATATACTATTACAATAGGGACTTCAACTCAAATCCTAATAGTATTCAACAACAATATCTGTATTACATCTATCTCTCCATCTTTTTCTTAAGTCTCTTTCTCTGTCGACCATGATTCTATCTCTATCTTTAGGTATATTCCTCTCTCTTTACTTTTCAATCTCTCTTTGTATTATTTTTGTAGTTTCCTCTTTAAAATAAAGATAATGAAAAAAAATAATGTCATGAAAATAAAGGGGGAGAGTATGAAGTTAATAAAGATGTTATAACTTGTAAAAGAAAATAACTTGGTGTTTGATGTAATATAATACTATTTTCATCTACTTTTAGATTGTCAATTTTTTTATTTTTCAAATTAGTTTAGTATTTTTCCATCGAAACAACTCGAAACAAGAGTTTTTCTATTGAAATAATTCGAAACAAGAGTATTTTCATCGAAATAATTCAAAAAAAGAGTATTTCCATTGAAATAATTCGAAATAAGAGTATTTCTATCGAAACAACTCGAAATAAGAGTATTTCCATTGAAACAAGAATATTTCTATCGAAACATTTTGAAACATAATAATTTTAATTGAAATATCATAATTCCTTAACAAACACTTCGTTTCGTTTCGATAACTCCATTATGTATCGGTGACTCAGAAAACGGAAACGTTTCGGTCGTTTCGATAGAAAAGAAAGGAAATTTAGTTCTTTGAACTCGAAAATTTAAATTCGACAAGGCATCATGCAAAGCAAGAAAGCAAGAGCTATTGACAGAATTCGAACATTCAACGCAGAAACGAGACAAAAGTGGAGCCCAAATCCATGCTTGACCTTGACGATGGCTACTGAAATGAGCCACTGCATCTGCTTCTTCTATTTTTTTCTATCTTCCACGAAATTATCCCGACTTGCCTGCGAAATAATCCATGAAAATAAAAATATCAACGCGTTTGGGTTTAGTCTTTGTGATTGATTGTGTTCGCACAAAGAATTCATAGCAAATACTTTCGTCACTTCTTCGGAAGCTAGTTCCCAGTTCTTCGAGGAAAGATCCCATGTTTCCTGCAGTTCCCAAATGCATATCCAGAGTTCAAGCACTTAAATATGATTTATTATATATCAAGAACATTTGGAAGCTCTGGTGAGGGACGAGTACATGATGTACACTTAAGAACCATATATGTCTGATAAATAGAATTTTGGAGGTGTTAGCTACTGTGCTAAGTCTAACAATTAGAATTACTACCGTCTCTTCTCAGGTATGGATCCTTTTTCACCCATTTTTCCTCATTTCTCTAGTTCTGTTTTAGACTAACTTAACTGGAACCTTCCTTTTCTTGTAGGTCTTGAAAATTGTCCACAGAAGATAGAAACTCTTACTATCAGTCTCATAATTCATTGACTTGATTAGTAGTGAATGAGATGAGGACAACATAAGCTTGCGATGGCACTTAGGGTCCAAGAATTAGCATCTTCCTCAGAATCTTCTAATTCTAATTCTAATTCAACCCCACGACGTAGTTATCACATTTTTTTTGAGTTTTCATGGAGAAGACACTCGAAAGGGGTTTGCAACGAACTTATATTATGCTTTAGAGAGTAAAGGTCTTAAAACTTTCCTTGAAGATTTTGAATTGGTGGAGGAGAAGTTACTTCGCTAAAACTATATGAAGTAATTAAAGAATCTATTTTTCCCTTTGTAGCACTAAGTCTTGTACATCAATCACCAAGTTTTTCATGGCCACCAACTTTTGCACTACTCTTTCTAACTGTTTCATCAAACTTCTCACTCTTGCCTCTATTGCTAGCATCTAAGGACTTAGGAACCTAAATTCCTAACCAAAATTATAGAAAAAAAAACAATAGGAAAATAACAAAGCAAGAAAAACCTTCCTTAGCACTTCGAGGATCTAGGTCCTCCCCACAACATTGTCCCAAATTTTACTTATCCTCTCTCACACTCTCCCTTCCCTTTTATCTAATAATTCCTAACAACCTTCCCTTCTTTTCTCTTCCTTACTTCAGTCTTTGCGTCTTTACCATGCTCTGTTTTTGGTTTCACGTCTTCCTCACTACCCACTACTTTGGGTTCCATCTTTTCCTTTGCCCCTGTTTTCCTTGCTCCGTCCATTGTTTCTATCTCTTGTGCAGCCTCCTTTGCAACTTCAGGATCTTTAACCAACAATAAATTATGCCCATAACAGTTGCGAAAAAAGTGGATGGGGCAGTATTTCTCATTGCACCTATAGCTGAGCCCCATTCACGCAACCTCTACCTCTGTTAAGTGTTGGTAATGTCTTCCTTCCTTAGTCGATGAAGGTAGCCATCTAGATTTTTCTCTTTTTTCCCTTCGTATCACTGAGTCTTGTACCTCCATCACCAAGTTTTTCACGGCCACCAACTTTTACGCTACTCCGTCCAACTATTTCATCAAACTTCTCACTCTTGCCTCTATTGTTGGCATCCGAGGACCGTAGTGTTCTAATACCAATTTGTTAGGATAAAGCAAGACATGGCGTATATGTGAATGACAATAGTAACATATTTAAGGAGAGTCAACTTTCCTACATAGGACAAGTGTTTTTCTTTCCAGTTGGAAATTCTTTGTTCCACCCTCCTTTTTATATAGTTGAATGTTTTTGGTTTTGACTTGTTGACAAAAGATGGTAATCCAAGATATTTTTTGTAGGACCCAATATTTACTACTTTCAAGTAACCTGTTATCTGTTGTTTAAATCTATGTGGTGTGTTGAGAAAAGTAGAGTGCATAACTTCGTAAGTTTATCTTTTGGCCACTTATGTCTTCATATAGCTGTAGGATTCTATTCAGTTCAGTGTTGGCTTCTAGGGAGGCCTAGGAAAATAAGATTACTTCATTTGCAAATAGCAGTGTGGTACTAATGGACTTGTTCTTGAGATTTTTATACCTGGAAGTGCTTTTTTTTTTTGCACCCTACAACATGAAAAAAAGTCCTTCGGCACATATAAGAAATATATATAGTGCAAGGAGATCATCTTGGCGTAACCCTTTTGATGGTTTTATCATACTAAAGGATTCTCTTTCTAATGTAACAGAGTAGGAAGTTGTACTCACACATTGATCAATCAATTCTATCCATTCTACTTTGAAGCCCATTATCTTCATAATTTTAGACAAGAAGTTCTACTCTATCATATCATATCAAGTTTAATAGCCATATCAAAGTTTTTTGCATTTCTATTATTTTTCAAGTAGTGCATAATCTCATGTTCTATTAAAATATTATCTTATATAAGCATCCTTTTAATGAAAGCACATTGGTTGCCACTGATAATTTTTTCCATTAAGCCCCTTAATTTGTTCACTAGCACTTTAGATAAGATCTTATAAATTACTATGCACAGGATAATGGGTCTCAAATGTGTCATATTATCTGGATTTGGGCATTTGGGAATAAGGACAATATTTGTGTGGTTGATGTTCCTTAGTATTTTCTTGCTCAAAAAGAAATTATGGATTGCTAGGTAGCTATCTTCTCTTACTATGTCCCAGTAACTTTTGAAAATAATCAATTGAATCCATCATTACCAGGGACACTATTAGAATCAATAGGAAAAGTAGTTGTGCGTACCTCTATTAATGATACTAGCCATAACAGCCATTTGTTCATTCTACATATGACTCTAATTGGGAATCTTTATAGTGCTTCCTCTATATCTCCAGATGTTGTGGAAGAAAATAGGTTCTGCAAATAATTTATGGCCATTGCTGCTATTTCCTTCCTTCCTTCCTTCTTGCCAACTTTCTTCTTCATTTTTCAGCATTTTGATGGAATTTATGGTCCTTCTCTTCACTGTCTAAGTATGGAAGAAACTAGTATTATTATCACTGTCTTTCAACCATTTAACTCTAGCCTTTTGTTTCCAAAAAACCTCCTCTTCTCTTAAATCCTTTGTTAGCTCTTGCTCAAATTAGCAACATCTGTGAGCATCAAATGGTGTTGTTTGATTAACAATAGCTAGTTTCTCTTGCCATTCTTTTATGAGCTTCCTTGAGTTCAAACAGTTCCTTCTACTCTATTATACCAATTTGTGTATGCATTTTTTGAGTTTAGCGAATACCTAAAACATTTTTTTACCCACTAACCTCCTTTTAACAAGTTTCTTCAATAACTATTCTGATTGCTGGGTTGTCTTTCCACCTTGCATTAAATCGAAAGAGGCATTTTGGTTTTGTGTTATCTTTAGCAGCCTACATCAGTATGGGATTATGATAAGCTGCAATCATATTCAAATGTATAGTAATTGTAACAGTTTTTTATGATTAATACATTTTAATAATCTTCATTAACTCACATTAAGATGGTCCAAACGTTTTTCATTTAAGAGTCCCATAATTTTTATGTTTAATAGCTTTCAATGGCCATTATTTGGATTAAGTGGTGACCCTCCATGTTCTTGATGGTAGAACTTTTAAATGGGAGATTTTTGGTCCCTGAGTCTGTTCCCTTTGCCATTCCTACGAATTTACACTATCTAAAGAGAGGGAGATCAGACTTGGAAGCACCAAAACTTTTAGAAAATTTGAAGAAAACCAATGGCGGGAGGTTGGTGTAATCCTATTTTATTTCGCATTTGATTGATTTATTCATGTTACTTTATTTTAGAAACATGTTTAAATCACATGGATTATCTTACATTTGGTATTAGCGCATGAAATAACATCTGCTTTGCTTTGCATATATGGTGTAATTGTTCATGAATTTGTCTGGAAAAATTTTGGCGCTTTTGATGCAAAATGAGATCATGAATTGTTAGGATATTGTTTTTTGATCATTTCGGTATATTATGCATCATTTTTGGTGGTCAAAATTGGGAGAAAAAAATTGGGTTTTTTGCGGGTCAAAACCGGGTCACGACTGAGTATTTTTTGACCCACTAGAGGTTCAAGATGAACAGTGCACCCGTGTTTTTTTTTAAAAAAATTCCAGCAGGTGCAGTGTGCAGCCTTGAACCCGCGCCCTCTGGTCTGGTGCTGCTTGAGATTTAACCGCTAAACCAGCAATGATCTTTAGTTATATATATGCTGGTTTTTTTTATTTATAGCATTATGGGAAAATGTATATGAAAAATGGATTCGTGGGGCTTGAACCCGCGACCCAGGGGAATGGTTGCATGTGTCTTAGCCACTGATCTGGGTTGCTTCTTTAGTAATAATTGGACCTCTTTTATTATATAAAGGCTTCTGTTATGTAAAATGCCATTAGTGGGAATTAAACCTACGACCCTAGGGATAAAATGCATCAGTTCCAGCTGTTGGTCTGTGATGTGCCTTTAGTTATTTATGTGCTATTTTAATATTTTAATTTTTTTTATTAAATGCACATAAAAAACCTGCACACAGTGGGAATTGAACCCATGACCTTCTAGTGAGGGAACATAGCATTCTGCCACTGGACCGTGGTGTCTCTTGATTTAAGGTTGGCAAGTAAATATTGTTAAGGGATTTTAAATACAGAAAATTATTTTTCCTTAATATTTGGTTGCCATATTTATAATTCTTTGAATTATTTTATGTGTATGTATATTTGTTATTATGTTATTTTATTTACATGCAATTTGGATTAAATACTCTTATGATGCATGAATATTTTTTTTAAAGATTTATTTCATGCTATTAAGAATGAGTATTTTTGTGCATAATATTTAGTTTAATTATGCAATTTTGTTCTATTTATGAGATATTTATTTATATGTTCTTATATATCATTAAGTTTTGATATTATTAGAATGTATATAATTAAAGATTATTCTCATAAAATTTAATTATATGTCTAGTAATCCTTATAATCTTAATTAATTAGGGATTAGCCACAACATCTTTAATTAATTAAAATTATATATTAAGTTTTGTTTAGGATCACATAAAGAATTAGACATAATATTGTGATTAATTATATTTAATATAATAAATTTTATCCCACAGTAATTTTTATTATATTTATATAATTAATTAGGATAAAATGTCAGATTATTTTCATAATTTACCCACAGGAGTTATGAATTGATATATAATCTGATAGTTTTATCTTAAAGATATTGGATAGAAAATCAAATTATTTTCATAATGTATCCATAAGATATGAAATTAAGTACATAATTTGATAATTCTAGCATAAAGTACATATGAATCTAATTGAATTAAAAATTTAGCCCACAGGCAATTTTTATGTCACTAGATTCATACATGTTTACATTGGTAATACATGAAATATAGATTAATAAACCTCAAAATTTTGACATAAGTTTTTGGATTTTATACAGTTTCTTAATCTGCTAGTTTCTCTGATATCCGCTGTGATATTTCCGAACTTAGAGGAGATAACTATAAGGTATGGAAGAAAAGAATACTCCTCCATTTAGGGTGGATGGACATAGATTATACTATTAGGAAAGACGAACCACCTACAATTACTGATGAAAGCACGTCGGCTGAAATTGCGCTATATGAGCGATTAGAGCGATCCAATCGGCTCAGCGTGATGTTCATTAAGACTAAAATCACCGCCGGTATACGTAGTTCTGTCGATCAGCATGAGAAGGTCTGAGATTTGCTGAAAGCTATTGACGAACAATTCGTCACTTCTGAAAAGGCTTTAGAAAGCACCCTGATCATAAAATTCTCTTCTATCCGACTCACCAGTGTAAGAGGTGTGCGCGAGCACATAATGTAAATGCGTGATATTTCAGCTCAACTTAGGAAACTCGAGGTTGATATGTCGGAGTCTTTCCTAGTGCACTACATTTTGAACACCCTTCCACATGAATACGGGCCTTTCAAAATTTCTTATAACACGCATAAAGGCAAATGGTCAATTAATGAATTAATGACCATGTGTGTGCAAGAAGAAGAAAGGCTATTGATGGGGGTGGGTGAGAGTGCATTGCTGGCAACAGCTCGTGGGAAGAATAAATCTGATAAGTCTCAAGCTAATCAGAAGGGGAAAGGTAAAATACCATCTCAAGCTGATATAAAGAAAGAAGCGATGTGTTTCTTCTGTAAAAAGAAGCGACACATGAAGAAGGGATGCACCAAATTCCAAAAGTGGCTTAAGAAGAAAGGTAAATCAATCTCGTTTGTTTGTTATGAATCTAATATGGTTAATGTTAATATTAACACCTGGTAGATTGACTCTGGATCAACAATCCATATTGCAAACTCCTTTCAGGGTATGCAAAACCTAAGAAAACTAGTGGGAAGTGAGCAGAGCATCTTATCAGACAACAAGATGGGCTCACAAGTGGAAGCAATTGGAACTTGTATTTTAACTTTAAGTAGTGGCTATGTTTTAAAGTTAGAAAGGACCTTTTATGTACTAAGTTTCTCACAAAACTTGATTTCTGTTTTCAGACTTGTACCTTTTGGATATTCCTTTAATTTTAAAGACACATCATTCAGTTTATTATATAATTCAGATTGTGTTGGGAATGGTATTTTGTCTGATGGTCTTTATCGTCTTAATTTACAAAGTGATACTACTTATTGTTCAATGCAAGTTCAAACTGGTATTAAACGGTGTAATATTAATGAGGATTCCTCTATGTTATGGCACCGGAGATTAGGACACATCTCCATAGATATAATTAAGAGGTTGGTAAAAGATGGAGTACTTAGTACTCTAAATTTTACTGACTTTGAGACTTGTGTGGACTGCATTAAGGAAAAGCAGACCAACATGTCTAAGAAAGATGCTAATAGGAGTTCGAACATATTATAAATCATTCATACTGATATATGCTGTCCAGACATGGATGCGCATGGTCAGAAATATTTCATCACCTTTATAGATGATTACTCACGATATATGTATATCTATTTGCTTCATAATAAAAACGTAGCATTGGATGCCTTCAAAGTCTTTAAAGCTGAAGTTGAGAACCAATACGAAAAGCAAATAAAGATAGTAAGATCAAATAGAGGTGGAGAATATTATGGTATATACACGGAGAATAGACAAGCACCTGGTCCCTTTGCTAAGTTTCTTCAAGAGTATGGGATTGTTGCCCAATATACTATGCCTGGTTCTCCAGACCAAAATGGTATTGCAGAAAGAAGAAACCGAACATTATTGGACATGGTGCGGAGTATGCTTAGCAACTCCAATCTTCCTAAATCCTTGTGGATTGAAGCACTAAAGACGGCTATATATATATATATATATATATATATATATATATATATATATATATATATATATATATATATATATATATGTTAAACTGAGTTCCAACTAAGGCTGTCCAAAAGACACTTTTTGAATTATGGAAAGGTTGGAAACTGAGTTTGTGACATATGCGCGTTTGGGGATGTCCGTCTGAGGTGAGGATATATAACCCACAAGAAAAGAAACTGGACCCGAGGACCATTAGTGGATATTTCATTGGATATACCGAAAGGTCCAAAGGTTACAAGTTTTATTGTCCATCTCACACAACTAGGATAATGGAATCAAGAAATGCTAAATTTCTTGAGAATGATTTGATCAGTGGGAGTGATCAGTTCAGGAACTTAGTTTCTGCACATGATCACATACAGTCTCAACCTTCTACTTTAAGTGACAGATTGATTATTGTTCATAGCACCCCTCAAGTACAAACGGGTACTGAACAACCAGTCATTGAGTTTCCACAAGCTGATCAATTAGATCAAAATATTCAGGATTCACAAGTAGTTCCTGAACAAGTTGAACCACAAACTCTTTAAGAGGGTGAGGCTACAACATTAAGAAGATTTAGTAGATAGAAAAGATCAGCTATTTCTAGTGATTTTATAGTGTATCTACAAGAGTCTGACTATAATATAGGAGCTGAAAATGATCATAAAACATTTTCACAAGCCATGAGTTGTAAAGAGTCAAATTTGTGGCATGATGCCATGAAAGATGAGATAAATTCTATGAAGAGTGATGAAGCCTGGGAACTTGTAGAGTTGCCTAATAGGGCAAAGGCCATTAGCTGTAAATGGGTCTTTAAGACTAAGAAGGATTCATTAGGCAACATTGAGAGATACAAGGCAAGACTCGTTGTTAAGAGATTTACTCAAAAATAAGGAATCGATTACACGGAGACTTTTTCTCCTGTATCTAAGAAAGATTCTCTTTGCATTATTTTAGCATTAGTTGCACATTTTGACCTTGAGTTGCAACAAATGGATGTGAAAACGACATTTCTTAATGGTGATCTAGAGAAGGAGGTTTATATGAAACAACCTAAAGGTTTCTCCTCTAGTGATGGTGAGCACTTGGTTTGTAAGTTTAAAAAATCCATATACGGTTTAAAACAAGCCTCCTGTCAATGGTATTTTAAATTCCATGGAGTAATTTCTTCATTTGAATTTGTTGAAAATCCCATGGATCAATGTATATACCAGAAGGTCAGTGGGAGTAAAATATGTTTTCTTATTTTATACGTGGATGATATTTTACTTGCAACCAATGATAAGGGTTTACTGCATGAGGTGAAACAATTTTTCTCTAAAAATTTTGACATGAAGGATATGGGTGAGGCATCTTATGTCATTGACATTAAGATCCATAGGGATAGACCTCGAGGTGTTTTAGGTCTGTCGCAAGAAACCTATATCAATAAAGTTTTAGAGAGATTTCAGATGCAGGATTGTTCACCAAGTATTGCTCCCATTGTGAAGGGTGATAGGTTCAATTTGAATCAATGCCCGAAAAAAAAATCTTGAGAGGGAATCTATGAAGAACATTCCATATGTTTCTGCCATCGGAAGCCTTATGTATGTTCAGGTTTGTACCAGACCTGACATTGCATTTGCTGTGGGAATGCTCAGGAAATATTAGAGTAACCCAGGAATGGACCACTGGAGAGCTGTAAAGAAAGTCATGAGGTACCTACAAGGGGACAAAGACTACATGCTTATGTATAGACAGATGGACAATTTAGATGTGATCGGCTATTCAGATTCAGACTTTGCTGGCTGTGTTGATTCTTGTAAGTCAACATCAGGATACATTCTCATGCTAGTCGATGGAGTTGTTTCTTGGAGAAGTGTTAAGCAGACCTTGACTGCTACTTATACTATGGAAGCCGAGTTCATCTCCTGTTTTGAGGCCACTTCTCATGGTGTATGGCTTAAGAATTTCATTTCGGGGCTTAGAGTTATGGATTCGATTTTTAGGCCATTGAGAATTTTTTGCGATAATTCAGCTGCTATCTTTATGGCTAAGAATAATAAAAGTGGAAGTCGAAGTAAACACATCGACATTAAGTACTTAGCCATTAGAGAATGTGTAAAAGAAAAGAAAGTGGTCATTGAGCACATTAGCACTAAATTGATGATCGCTGATCCTTTGACTAAGGGCATGCCACCACTAAAATTCAAGGATCATGTAGAGAAAATGGGACTTGGTTCCACTTTATGATGTATACATACAGGTAATTAATGAAATTCTTATATATTGTGATGTTTTCTCATATTAATGTGCACTTTAATTCATTTGAGAAAAACATATTTTGTTTTTGGACCAAGAATAAACATATGGTTTATTCATTAAGTTTTTGTTACCACATTAAGTATAACACTTGAGAAACTAAATGCATTGTAATACATGGTTGATATTACTCGCTTTTAGAGGACCTATCACTATGATTTATGTATTTATTTCTTAAAAAAGTTGTTTGTGACTCATTTAAGTTACTAGGTTAAACGTATGAACCAAGTGGGAGAATGTAACAGTTTTTTATGATTAATACATTTTAATAATTTTCATTAACTCACATTAAGATGGTCCAAACGTTTTCCATTCAAGAGTCCCATAATTTCTATGTTTAATGGCTTTTGATAAGAGTCATATTATTGCATTTTGTTATGATTTAAATATTGATATTTGTGTGAAAATTGTGGTTATTTGATTATTTAATCCACAAATATCATTTCACGAGTATTTCGTGTTTAAAGTGCAATTTCAGGTAAAATCATAAGTTTGGAGAAGTTTGGGACAAATTCCAATGACCGGGATTGAGTGAGAATCAAGAAAAACAAGTTTTCAAGATTTGGAATTCTGGCCGCAGCGAGAATATTCTGGCCGTAGCGAGAATGCTGCAGCATTTTCCCGAGAGCGCGATTTTCTAGTTTCAAATCTGGCCGCCGGCGAAATAAGGTTCGCCGCCGGCGAGAAACTGCAGATCTCCATTTCAGTTTTTGTCCAGTAAGCTCGCCGCGGCGAGAATTGGTTCGTCGGCGGCGAGTTTCGGCAGCCAAACGCGTTTTCTATGACTTTTGTTCCAAAATTGCCCCCAAAACCCTAAATCTATAAATACCATAAGGTACAGAGAGAGGGGATGGCGAAATAGACAAAGGAGAGGCGTTTTTGGAGGAGAAGAAGCCATTTTGGAGAGAAAGCTTGGAGAATCTTGAAGGATCATCACCATTGTTGTTGCCAAGTGTTCTTCTCCAAGAGTTCTTCATCTCTTCTCCTTAGCTTTGTTTTTCTGTAGTTTATTTCGAATTTGTATTGATGTTTTCAGTTGAGATATTAGTTGTTCTTGTTTCCATTATGAGCTAATTCATTTTTGCTAAGGCTATGATGTAGTTGAATCAAGAAACTCTGATTTCTGTGGTTATGGTTATATGAGTTCATTGCTTTCAAGTTGAGTATTTATTTCCATGCTTAATGCTTCTAGATTTCTGGCCAATATTTAGCTGAATTGTTGCATTATATTGAGACCGAGAGGAGATATGTAATGAATGCTTATTGTGATAAATACCATATGTTGAATGCGAGTGTGAGAACTAATGCATGATGTATGTGGTTACTTTAGAAATTCCATAGATCATAATGTGCTTGTTTGTGATTAAATCTTCATAGAAATATAGTTTGATTTATTAAAGAGTTCTCAAAAATAACAAAACTTCTTTGCAGTTTGTTAGTTAAAAATGCACAGTTTGATTTCTCTTCCGAATGTTTGCAGGCTTTTAACCTTTTGAAGGAAAAGCTCACTTCTGCCCCTATAATTTGTGCACCGGATTGGAGTCTTCCCTTTGAGGTAATGTGTGATGCTAGTGATTATGCTATAGGTGCTGTTTTGGGTCTAAGAAAGAATAAGTTGTTGCATGTGATTTATTATGCAAGCAGGACATTGACAGATGCACAACTTAATTATGCAACAACTGAGAAAGAACTTTTGGCAGTAGTGTTTGCATTTGATAAGTTTAGATCTTATTTAATTGGGTCTAAAATCATTGTTTATACTGATCATTCTGCTCTTAAGTATTTGCTAGCCAAGAAAGATGCCAAACCGCGATTACTAAGATGTATTCTTCTCTTGCAAGAATTTGACTTAGAAATCTGGGACAAAAAAGGGACCAAAAATTTGGTTGCTGACCATTTGTCTAGGTTGGAGGAAGATTACCTTGAGGATGAAGAACAAATTAATGAAACATTTCCTGATGAGCAGTTGCTTGCTATCTGAACGGATCCATGGTTTGCTGATTATGCAAACTATTGGGTCAAGAAAATTTTACCTCCGGACATGTCTTATCAACAAAGGAAGAAATTCTTTAATGATTTGAAACATTATTTTTGGGATGAACCTTACTTGTATAAACATTGTGCAGATCAAATCATTAGAAGATGTATGCTGGATGAAGAAATGGAAAGCATTCTTCGTCATTGCCATTCAAAGGAAGTTGGAGGACATTTCAGTGGAACAAAAACTGCAGCCAAAATTTTGCAATCTGGATTCTATTGGCTTTCACTGTTTAAAGATGCTTTCAAATTTGTTTCAATGTGTAATGATTGCCAAAGGAGTGGCAATATTTCACGGAGACATGAAATGCCCTTAAACAATATTTTGATAATTGATTTATTTAATGTTTGGGGTATTGATTTTATGGGGCCTTTTCCTTCATCTCATGCTAATAAATACATTCTTGTTGGTGTAGATTATGTCTCTAAATGGGTGGAAGCAGTTGCCTTGCCTACCAATGATGCTAGGGTTGTGATCAATTTCCTCAAGAAGAACATATTTTCCAGATTTGGCACACCTAGAGCAATTATAAGTGATGGGGGTAAGCATTTCTGTAATACTCAATTTGAAACTCTGCTGCAAAAGTATGGAGTAACACACCAGATTGCAACACCTTACCATCCTCAAACTAGTGGACAAGTTGAAGTGTCCAACCGAGAGTTGAAGCGGATCTTTGAAAATACGGTAAATAACTCACGTAAGGATTAGTCAAGGAAATTGGATGATGCACTTTGGGCCTATAGGACAGCTTTCAAGACACCTATTGGCATGTCTCCATACCGATTGGTGTATGGAAAAGCTTGTCACCTTCCAGTTGAATTGGAACATCGGGCATACTGGGCAATTCAAATTTTGAATTTTGATCTTAAGGTAGCAGCTGAAAAGAGGGTGCTGCAATTAAATGAAATGGATGAAATGCGGAATGATGCTTATGAGAATGCCCGAATATACAAGGACAAGACAAAGGCTTGGCATGATAAGCACATTCTGAGGAGAAACTTTGAGGTGGGACAGAAAGTGCTACTTTATAATTCCCATCTCAGATTTTTTCCAGGAAAGCTAAGATCTCGTTGGTCAGGACCTTTTCAAATAACCAAGGTGTTTCCTTATAGAGCAGTGGAAATCAGTCATGAAACCAAGGGAACTTTCAAAGTGAATGGACAACGGTTGAAGCCATATTTTGACGGAGAATTCAGCAAGCAGAAGGATTCTCTAGAGTTACAACAACTGTAGTAAGAATGACAGGCAGTCTAGCTAATGACTATAACTTAAAGCACTTAATGGGAGGCAACCCATCAGATTTGTTTTCTCATCCTTTATCTCTTTAAATTTTCAGTTTTGGTGAATTATTAGTTAGATTTTCAGTTCTGCACTTCATTTAATGCTAATTTTAATTGCTTTCTTTGTTTTGTAGGTTATATTAAAAAAAAAAGGGGGGCTCGATTTTCGCCGGCGGCGAAATAATTCTGGCCGTGGCGAGATTCGTTTAAAAGGCACCAGTTTGCCGCAGTCAGTTTTTCCTTTCTTACATTGAGGACAATGTAAGGTTCTGATTGGGGGTGCGATAATCGGTAAATTTTTCTTAGTTTCTTAGTTTCATTTTTAGTAGTTTTTGTTTTTTTAATTATGTTTAATTTTGATGTTCCATTTATTTTTTCTGTATTCCGATTTCATTTGCATTTTATTTGTTTAATTTGCACGTTGATGATAATAATGTGATTGTGATAACACGTAGCTTTTAGAAGACATTAAATTTTGCTTCGGTTTAAAGATAATTTCAAATGTTAATTTTACTTAGTTGGCGACTCTTTTGGTATGTGGTATGACTTGGTTGATTAGTCTAAATGCTTAGAGAAGTCTTATGTGCCAATTTTTCATGGACATTTTTGTGATCTCAACAAACTCTAGAACTCATTTGAAAACTTCTTGAGGCGAAATATTTTGGAATTGTACTGTTTAGAATATGATATAGGCCATTTTTGGATCGATTGTGCCATTTTTAAGCCTACCTTGTTGTCCTTATGTCACTAGTTACCTCTTTGAGCCTATTTATATATAGATTGTTAGCCTTATTTTTCTTTCTTTTTCCCTTCTATAACCTACCTTTTATTTAGCCACAATATATATATATTTCATACCTTATTTGTTAAGAGCACTTAATTTTGAACACAAACTTTTCAAGAGCAATTGGAATAAGGATGGAATAATAATAATAATAATAAAATATCTTCCACATATATTGGAAGAAATTGGTTAGAGGTTATCTATTTCAAAAAACAAAAACAAAAAACAAAAAAAAACAAGAAGAGGGCTTTCACATTCTAGTAAATAAAAGAGTGTTAGTGATGGATGTACTGAGGTGAATGATTGAGAAAGAATTTTGTTTATCTTTGGAAAAATGGGATATGATCGGAAGAAACAATGTGGGTTTAATGGTGTTACTCTTTTACTTAATTGAGTGTGTTTAATCTAATAAGTTCTCTTATTTGTATTTTGACACTTTCCGTTTTTCTTAACCAAATACCTAAGCCTAACATTACAAGCCATATTAAGTCCTATGGATCCAAAATGGTGTATTTTTCCTTTATTAGTGGAGAGAGGTTTGAAAAATGAGCCTATGGAGTTTGAGATTTCACCTTTTAGTTTGTGGATGTTGTGCATAATATTATCTTGGCATTATGGCTATTGGTTTGTGGTTTGATGGATGTTTAAGAGTCAATAACAAAAGTGAAATTGGCATTTGAGGGTTTTTAAAGCTTAGGTGACATTTAATTATTCTATCTGTTATGTGATATTTACAATTTTTGAAACATTTGTGCAAATTAATTGTTGTGTGATTTGATTATTTTGAGTTACTATAATTTAGGGTAAGATGTTTGTGGGTATCATCACTAGAAGCCCTCACGAGACTACAACTCATCCTACTAGGGCCGCCTAGGGGTTTAAAGGCTTATTGCATATGCTTAATGCAATTTTGTAAATAGAATAAATTTTCTTTAAATTTTTCTTTTAATGTCTCCTTTGAATTTATTCATAGATCGCTTTTCTTGCTAGAGACTAGCAAGAAGCTGGTTGGGGGTTGTTGATAAGAGTCATATTATTGCATTTTGTTATGATTTAAATATTGATATTTGTGTGAAAATTGTGATTACTTGATTATTTAATCCACAAATATCATTTCACGGGTATTTCGTGTTTAAAGTGCAATTTCAGGTAAAATCATAAGTTTGGAGAAGTTTGGGACAAATTCCAATGACCGAGATTGAGTGAGAATCAAGAAAAGCAAGTTTTCAAGGTTTGGAATTCTGGCCGCGGCGAGAATGCTGCAGCATTTTCCCGAGAGCGCGATTTTCCAGTTTCAAATCTGGCCGCCGGTGAAATAAGGTTCGCCGCCGGCGAGAAACTGCAGATCTCCATTTCAGTTTTTGTCCAGTAAGCTCGCCGCGGCGAGTTTCGGCAGCCAAACGTGTTTTCTATGACTTTTGTTCTAAAATTGCCCCCAAAACCCTAAATCTATAAATACCATAAGGTACAGAGAGAGGGGATGGCGAAATAGACAAAGGAGAGGCGTTTTTGGAGGAGAGGAAGCCATTTTGGAGAGAAAGCTTGGAGAATCTTGAAGGATCATCACCATTGTTGCTGCCAAGTGTTCTTCTCCAAGAGTTCTTCATCTCTTCTCCTTAGCTTTGTTTTTCTGAAGTTTATTTCGAATTTGTATTGATGTATTCAGTTGAGATATTAGTTGTTCTTGTTTCCATTATGAGCTAATTCATTTTTGCTAAAGCTATGATGTAGTTGAATCAAGAAACTCTGATTTCTGTGGTTATGGTTATATGAGTTCATTGCTTTCAAGTTGAGTATTTATTTCCATGCTTAATGCTTCTAGATTTCTGGCCAATATTTAGATGGATTGTTGCATTATATTGAGACTGAGAGGAGATATGTAATGAATGCTTCTTGTGATAAATACCATATGTTGAATGCGAGTGTGAGAACTAATGCATGATGTATGTGGTTACTTTAGAAATTCCATAGATCATAATGTGCTTGTTTGTGATTAAATCTTTATAGAAATATAGTTGATTATCATAGATAAGTAATTCTAATATAACTCGAGAGAGAGTATTAGATAAGTTTAGGTATTTCAACCATCACTTTTAGCTTTGATTCTCATATAACATGACTTGAAATCGGATTGAATTGATTCAGCGAAATCAAATGCCTTGGCGTTTTTAATCATTTGTGAACAACATTCAATTGTGTTCTTTGCATTTATTTGTAAGTTAATTTGCCTCTTAAACAATTTCAACAATTTAGTTTTCAGATAAAATTCGGATTAGTCAATTTCGGTACTTAATAACATCATTCCTTGTGTGTTCGATATCTGTACTTTTGTACACTTTATTACTTGAACGATTCGTACACTTGCGAAAATACGCATAAGCTTTCAATGGCCATTATTTGGATTAAGTGGTGACCCTCCATGTTCTTGATGGTAGAACTTTTAAATGGGAGAGTTTTGGTCCCTAGGTCTGTTCCCTTTGTCATTCCTACGAATTTACACCATCTAAAGAGAGGGAGATTAGACTTGGAAGCACCAAAACCTTTGGAAAACTTGAAGAAAAGTAATGGCGGGAGGTTGGTGTAATCCTATTTTATTCCGCATTTGATTGATTTATTCATGTTACTTTGTTTTAGAAACGTATTTAGATCACATGAATTATCTTACAGTAACTCCATTTAGGTAGTTTTTGATCCACTGCTCATTTAGTAAGAACTTGTCTAGCACTTGTTGGATGTTACGTTCGCCCTCCCTTTTGTTATTCTAAGTAATTTTTTCTCCTTTCTTTGCATATTTTATCAAGCCTTCTTCTTGCATGAAATGATGTAGATCAGTGCCCATTGTCGGTTGAAAAGGTAGCCCCCCTTCTTTTTCATTACCATATAAAATTTTATTAAAATCACTACCAATAGCTAAGGGTCTATTTATGGTATTGATAATATTATGTAAAGTAATATATTGGTTGCACCCGTTATTCTGTTCATGGTCTATGTGGACTCCCATAAGTACTTTTCTTGGTCTTGTTCTGATTCACAATATTTCCCATGGATGAAGAAGTTATCAGCATTTTCAATCTGCATGTTGACTTCTTTCCACCAAAGTGATAGCACACTTGCTGTTCCAATTGTTTCCACCATGAAAGTATTCAAAAATCCACAACTTCTTGCTATTTTTTTTAGTTTTCCACTGGGGATTTTTGTTTATGATAAAAACATCAGGTCTGAAGAATGAAATTTGATAATCTCTTTCAAGTATTGGGCTGACAAGAGGTTCTCCATACTTTGACAGTTCCAAATAACTATCTTTATTGATAGGGTTGGGGCCATGTGTGACTAACTTCCTCAACCATATCAGATAATATATTATTATTATTATTATTATTTTGTTTCTTGTACATTCCGTCTCTGTGACTTCCATCAATCTTTTTCCTCCAGCTTTCACATTATCTATTTGTGCCTGCATATTTGCTCCCTTTTCGTTTAAATTCCGTTCACCTGACAACCCTCTTCTCCCAGCTTGACTAGCCATTCTTTTTAGATTGCTACGGCCAGTATTCCTTATTAGCTCTTCCTTCTCAGCATCTGTCTTGGTATTTGTTTCTCCCTTGTTTTCCTTATTCTGCATTTATTTCCCAGATACTTATGTTCATCCGTAGCCTTCTTTCCTTTATTCTCTTTCAGATCATGTGGCCCCACTTGTTTAGTTGTTGCTCCTACTGAGAATTTTTCAAGATGCTCTCTACTGTTGCCCCACTTCTTAAAATGATGAGGTGATTGGCATCAAGTTCTTTCAATCCTTGGGCTTCATTATGTTGCTGCACCTTGCTCCCTTCTATTTTCTTTTTTCCTGCACATAGGTAGCTTCATTAGTTTGTGCATGATTGGAAACTCAAACGTGTATTTTAAATTTAAATAGTTCATAATCTTTTATTACATTAAAATTACAAATCTTATAAAATGTAAACAGAATTTTTTTTAAGCCCATCATTGTCCCAACTAGAGTTCCAGTGACCAGAGTTGTTTCAAGACTCAATTTTCATTATTTTGACTTTATTTGAGGTTGTTTTAGATTTTGTCTATTTTTAGTATTAATTTTTATTTTTATTTTTTTATGATCAAGAGTTCTAGTTAAGGCTTTACAACTTTATTTTGTGTCCAGTTTGAGACATTTGATTAATTGATTGTTGAAATATTTTTTTATTACTATTTCGTATTCAGACTAATCTTTGCTGATAGAACTTCGTGGAATAAAAGATAAATCTTCTGTACATAGCAGCTAATAGAAGAACTGTTGTACCAAAAAAATATATATTAGAAGAACTGTTAATTCCAGAAGTAGTCGACCACTAATATGCTCAATTTTTTCATTTTTTATGGAGTTGTAAGTCAACATACTTAATTGGTGTTTGGTGTGTGAAGATTTTTAATTTATCATATAAATTTAAAAGAAAATACCATTTATTCATCTTTAACTATATTATCAATTGTAATATTCTCTTAATCTAATAATTATTGCAATATCTACTTCATCTATGATTTCATCGTAAATAACATTCAACACGACATAAATATTTCTCATTTTTCTTCTTCTTTATTAATAATTTTGGCCAAATTACTCTTTAATCCCCTATTTTATTTTTTAATTTTATTTTAATCCCTTAACTAAAATTAATTTTTTTAAAAAATCCTTTAATTTTAAAAAAAATCATCATTTATATTTTAAACCATAATTCAAATATAAAAGAAAGAAAAAATATTACATCTAAACTTAAAAATTTAAAATCTTAAAATTAAATCATAAACCTACAAACTCCAAATAATAAACTCTAAAATCCAAAACAAACCTTCAAAATTTCAAATTCTAAAACCCAAAACCTAAACACCAACATTCCAATATATCAAATCCTAAACTCCAAAACCTAAATCTCAAACCCCATACATCAAACACTAAAACAATAAAACATCTAAACTGATCCAAACCTCAAACTCTAAATTTTAAAACACCAAAATTTAATTCTTAAAATGGTAAATCCTAAATTTTAAATTTCAAATTTTCAAACTTTAAATTTCGAATCCTAAACTCCAAAATCTCAAATTTTAAAACTCGAACTTCAAATCCAAAAATTCAAAAACTCTAAATCTCTAAACTCTAAACCTAAATTTCAAATTCAAAAACTCTAAACTTTAATCCCTAAAAATTTAAATTCTAAATATCTAAACTCTAAACACCAGACTTAAAATAACAAATGAAAAATGTGTTTGGGGTATAAAAATTTAACTAACTTTCTATAATTTTTGAATTAATTTTTTAAAAAAATGTGCACTATCAAAAGTTACAAATATAATTAATACAGATAACTTTTAAAAATGCTAAGAGGATAAGAGCATTTGAAAAAACTAAAATTTTATAAATATATATAGAATTAAATTGCTCATATTTTGTAGATAATTAAATACCATAAAAAATTATATCAAACATAATAATTCTATTTTTTTTATATGAAGTTTTTAGAAAAATTTTAAAAATTCTCCGTACCAAAAATCTCCTCAAATTCATTTATGATTCGTTAGGTGATAGCTGTTACACGCATTGGGTGACGTAGTTGCCTTAGTTCTCTAGCGTTACAAGAGAAATTGTCTTCGTGCAGTGTTGTTTTCGGTTGGTACATAGTGCGCACTATCATCACATACAACAAAACTTGGGGCCATTTTGATACCTCCAAAGGACAAAAAAGTTATCCAAATCAATTTGTCTGAAAATTACGTAAGCTCAAATGCAACCTGCTTTATAGCTATTTTATACGTATCGCTCTCTGCCGGTTTTACATGTCTCTATAACTCAAAACCAGTGAGAAGCTCAACAAAGCTCAATCACCCACACTGGCAAACACTACCAACCAGTTATATCACCCTTTTGTTATTATTATATCCTGCCCCTAAAAACTATGGAGATGTGTTTTGTTAAGCACAAACAATAATAGGGACACATCACATGACATATCAAATTTTTAAAAATATAAATTTTGATATGATACGGAATACACACACACACACACACACACACACACACACACACACACATATTTAATTTTTTGTATTTTACTTATATTTATTGATCTACTTTAAAATATACATCCAACTTTACTCTATATTATTTTAAATATGTTAAACAAATCTTTTCTAAAAAATCTACAAAATAAGAACATGATAAATTTATTATTCATGTTATTCATAAAAAAAACTCTAGGAAGGAATGTATTTCATCAAAATGATTTTCAATTTCTCATTCCATATTTATTTTGGTAGGTTTTTCTTAGATCAGTTGCATTTGATTGTGTCAATCATGTGTCTAAATTGAATCTGAATGAAAAAATAAAATTTGTTATTTGGACACATGTCATCAATTTATCGTGAAGATGTCAATATCGAATACATGTCAGACATGCTAACACGTTTCAAGATAGATAGTTCGTACTTTGTAGTGTTCTATACATATCATATACCATATGATATTTCAAATTGCATATATTAAATATTTTATCATATTGCAATATTTGTTTCATATCATATCACACGTCTGTATCAATATCCATTCTAAAGATTATCTATGCTCAAATGCAACATGGTTGGTAGCTATTTATATGTAATGCTCTCTCCCATTATCGCATGTCTAACTTAAATCCATTGAGAAGCTCAAGTAAGACCAATTACTCAAACACTATCAACCAATCATCCCCTTTCTTTCTTCTATCCCATCCTTTACCTTGTTTTCCTTATCACTCTCAAGCTCTTGCTCTAAACCAGAAGATGATTCAATAACATCTCACTAGGCCCACCTTCTCTTCCTATACTGGGCAACCTCTACTAGCTTAAAAGGCCACTCCACCGCACCTTTCATGGCATTTCCCAAGACTATGGCCAAAAATTTTCTCTTTAGTTCGGGTCCTATTTTGTGGTCATTGTTTTATCACCATATGAAGTTCAAGAATGCTTTACTAAATACAACATCGTGTTGGCAAAATGACCCTTATTTCTCAATGGCAAGTACATTGGTTATAACTACACCTCCTTAGTGTTTTCCCCCTACGACGACCATTGGCACAACTTCTGCCGCATCACTGCAGTTGAGCTTCTCTCAACACACCGTCTCAACTTGTACTTGAAAATGCAAAAAGGAGATATGAAGAGGTTGATATAGAAACTGGCTCATGACTTCTACAATGACAAATTTACAAAATTTGAGCTAAAATCTAAACTTTCAGAGATGACATTCAACATTATAATGAGAATAATTTCTAGGAAGAGGCACTAGGGCGACGACTGTGAAGTAGGGGATACGGAGGAGGAGAGGGAATTTATAGGGATGATGAAAGAAATGGTGGCACTAGGAGGGGCAAATAACCCAGGATATTTATTGCCTATAGTAAGGTGGTTTGAGTTTGATCATTTGAAGAAGAAGCTCAAGATTTTTACGGAGAGATTTGATGGGTTCTTGCAAAAAACTGATTGACGTAAAGAGAAAGCGTAAATTGAAGAAACACGAAAATCTCTAGACTATGTATTATTCCTAAAATATCCTAAATGAATATAAATTTTGAATAACATAGGTTTAATTAGAAATAAATCCTAATCCAAATAAAAAGAAAGCTAATCCTAATCTTAATCTATTTTAAATTCAAAAATAAAGAAAATCATTAAAAAGACAAAAATGTAAGAAATACCCAAAACTCGCATTTTTAAGGGGTTTAAAGGGTTGAAATGGCCTTAACCAAGTAAACCTAATTAAAAAGACATAGGGCTCTGAACGAGTTTCGAAATGATAGATCATGGGCCTTGTAACTCCACCCGGGATGAAAGTTACACCCATTTTAGTCAAACATGGCATTTTGCAACTCCTTTCTTTTTTTGGGCCTTACTGTACTTGGTTAGCTCCATGAAATCACGAGTAACCTAGTCCATGTTAGTCTCCTCCACTTAAGAAAAAATTGCCCTTGAGTAAACTAAATCATCTAGGTATAAATGAGCCTTAAAAGAAAAATAAAGAAAAATATCTACCACATTAAATGTTTTGGAAATTCCTAAGCCTTCTAGAAAACCCACTACATATGCATTATCACTAATCTTTCGCAAAATTTGATCTGGCACATATTTCTTATACTGAAACTTATTGTATATGTCTACTGGAAATCTCTTCTTCCTTAAAAATACCATTAGCTGGTCACAAACCTGAAAAATTTGTTACCTGCGATGTTGATCTATAGCCTTTTTGTACCTAGCATTAGTTTGTTCTAACTTAGACTTCACCTCCTCCTGAACATCCACTGATTGGCTAAATTAGTTACAGCTACATTAGCTTTAGGCAATTTAATTAAGTCAACAACATGCTGGGGTGCCTTGGTATAGACCATAGAAAATGATGTGCTACCTGAAGCACTGTGGATAGCATTGTTGTATGCAAAGTTTGCCTAAGCTAATGCATAGTCCCACTATTTGGGCCTATCACCACAAATATTCTTGATAAGATTCTCTAAGGTTCAGTTAATTACCTAAGTTTTCCCATATGTTTGTGGATGAGCTATGCTACTATAATTTAGTGAGGAATCAAACATATTCCATAATGTCCTCCAGAAATGGTTGAGAAACTTACTGTCTCTATTTGATGTAATGGTTTTGGGAACCCCATGCAAATGAACTACATCCCTGAAGAATAGTGCCATATTGGTTGCATATGTAGTTTTCTTGCAAGGGATAAAATGTTCCATCTTAGAAAACCTATTAACCACCACAAAAATAGAATCCATACCTCTCTGGGTTTTGAGTAATCCAAGGACAAAATCTATAGAAAAATCCTCCCAAATGTTCTCTGGAATGGGTAGTGATGTGTTCATAATTGAGTATAATTTTAATACCTTTAAACTTAATTTTTGTTTGATTTGAGTAAAATATGATTAGAAATTAGCTAGTTTTTTGTTTGTGTTGTAGGAGCAAAAGGAGAAGAAAAGAGGAGAAAAATATGAGAAATTCATGAAAAAAATGCTAAATTGTCATGATTCTAGACTTTTTGACACAAATAAGACCATATCTTCTACATATAAACTGCCTGGAAGAAGTTAAGATAATAATCTATAACTTTTATATTGAGAATTTTGGCAAATTCTAGAGAATTTAGATAATTACAAAGCTTGAAAATCAGAATCGTAAAGATGAATCATGAGCTTGTGTCACTAATTAGGGTATATCTCCCTCATATTAGCTCTAATTAAGGTGATTGTAACGACTATGGAAAGTTAAGAGATTGACTAAAACTTTTATGTTAACTATTTTTTGAATTTTAAAGGAATCGTAGTGCCACAGTGCTCAAAAGTTAGCACTGCGACGTTGGCACGCCTAATTAGTAGCATCACAACGCTTAAGTGAGTGTCATGGAAGTATAGATTTTTAGTAACGGGGGGTCGCAGCGCTGCCATAGAGTGCCACAGTGCTCCCTGTCTGCTACAAAAAATTAAAGTATGATTTTAAGCCCTTTTTTATTCCAATTGAACCCCAAAAGCTCGAGAACCAACCTAAAAGCAATCCTACTTCATTTAGAACTCTCTCAACCTATAAATAAGAGGGAAAGCAGGCATGAAAAGGAAATCCAGTAAAATCCAAAGATCAAATCATCAAATTCTCAAGAATTCTCTCTTTTCCTTTTTTTCTTCTTTTAGGTTTTCTTATGGCCCTGCGTGACTAATTTCTTTTTTGTTGGTTGAGAAAAATTGATACCTCAAGGATCTTTTATGCATTGTGAGACTTGGATTTGAGTTTATTATATCAATTTTAATTAAGTATTGATTATTCATCCATTCTTATTTCCATGATTGTTTCAATTGATATCTAGGGTACACACTAGTGATTTCATTATTTCAATCTAATGCTGAATCATATATTGAACAAAGTTTTCATCATTGTGGTTTAAAAGCCAAATAGGGTTAATAATTGTATGATTATGAATTATTAAACCTATGGTGAATGATTGACTAAATTGAATATAGTTAATGTGTCTATGTTGTTTTAACTCTATTAGTTTCTCTAATTCTTCATGCGATTAATAAGTTATACTTTACTAATGTGCTAAAAATTACTTGTTAATTAGGGTTAATTGAGGTTATCCTCATCAATTACTAAACTTAAGGAGAAACATAAATAGAATCTCAATGGTAGATACTTAGTTTAAGATTGATTATGTTGTCAATAATCGATGCGATTCCTTGATGGTGAATATTAACTGAAACCAACTCTTTCATCATTAATCACTCTTTTATTATTTGCGATCATTCTCTTCTTACTTTATTAATTTACTTTCAGCATTCGAACCCCTATTTTCTATTTCACAAAAGGTAATACCAGTCTTTGTGGGATTGACCCTTACTCCCACTACTTCAAGTGAGTTTTGAGGTAAGTTATTTATTATATTTGGTGTACCCACGACACTATCCACCAAATTTTGGTGTTGTTACCAAGGATTGTGTCTATTTACCAATTGTGAATTTTTTTTCTTTTTGTTTTGTTCATAACTGTGAATACGGCAGTCAATTTTCAACAATTTGGCACTAAGTTATGCTCTCTATTAAGACATGCTAGTGAGGTATGTGGTTCTTCCCTTGAATAGAGAAACTTGCAAATTTAACTTCTCTTGTTCATCAAGGTATAGAAAATATACAAAGAAAGAAGTGCTATGAAAATCATTCAGCCATGGGGCATCCTACTATTTGGTACCTAGCTTTCCATAAATAATTATTTAAGCAGGTACATATGGTTAGTAGTTTTCGTGGACCCCTATAAGTGAGGTACATTTCCTATTTACACATGTATAATCTTGGATGGAAGGATAATCCTAACTTTAGATATGAGGATGCACAAAATAGGCTTGTAGGACAAAATTTTACAAATTTTTAATATAACCCACAAGCTTATTATCCTATACAGACTACATATTAGGATTCTCAGGTAGGTAGTTCTTTGGAAGAATTCATTAAATCTCTTGCATAGGAATCAAAGGAATTTGAACAAGAAACAAGAGTCAGCATCCAGACCCTAGCAACTCAAATAGGCCAACTAGCAATAGCAGTCAGCCAGCTAGAGGATCATAATTTAGAAATTGAAAGTTTAGCCTTAGCACCATTAATGAAAAAAGAGAAAAATTCTGCACTTAATAAAAAAGATGACTTGAAAATTGACACTAGTAAGCCTACTGAGAAAGAGGCTATGGAATCCACCATGAATTCCAATTTCTAAGAAAAAATTATAGCAATAAAGGAAGCCCCAAAAGTGCAGCTAATAGGTAAGTATTATCATATTTTGTTACCAATTTCTAATAAGATACATGTACCTTTTATTTTGTAATATCTTGACCTTGGCTTAAAAAGCCTCCCTAGCCACTTAAAGGGCATATATAGCAAAGAAACACCCTCAGTGATAACCTTAGATAAATATGCCCTACTCAAAGATAGATGAAAGCTACATCCTACTATGGAAAAAAATCAAAAAGATGAAATTAAATTGGATGCTAAAAGCTACTCAAAACATCGGTTATTTCCAGGTAAGTTGAGTTCTCATTTAATTAAACTTTTGATTAATACTGAATTCCCCCTTCATGATGCAGCTAAACCTTAAAAGTTTGCAAATCTAAATGCCTGCCAATTTGAAGTGGACATCAAGGATCCTCTATGAATGACAAAGGGAGCTTTGAGTCGAGCCAACGATATTAAACAAAGGCGCTTATTAGGAGGCAACACAACATAGTCATTACAAAAAAAGAGGTGGAATTTAGAAAAATTTAAGGTCTAGTAATTCAACACTTTCATCCCACCCCAACCATGAAAATAAGGAATGTTCACTTATCTCAAATCTCTTCATATCTCCCTCTTTGTTTTCATCTTTATTTTACATTGAGGACAATGTAAATTTGAGTGTGGGGGTGCAAGTATATTTTTCTAAATAATTGTGACTCTATTTTGAGCATCAATTTTCTGATTTTCGCTATCAATACACTTTTATTGCGTTTAGCAAGTTGAGTGATTATGTGAGTATTTCAATTTTTGTTTTGTGTTGTTAGGTACAACCAATAGCCAATGATATGACTATCCAAAAAAATTTTAGCTCTTGAAAAATGTAGAAATTCATGGTTGTGTGCAATGTTATCCCTTTTACAATTTATTTTTTACTTTAGAATCCTAAAACGTTTTTGCACAATAACTTTGGGTATATAATTTGTCTTTTACTTTGAGAAGGTTTATATAACTCAAAAATATTTTATGATTTGAATGAAATTTTAGAACATATTTGAATACTACTAGAGGCGAAATCCTAGGCTAATATTATTAATTAGGAGATCATTTAAGCATTATTTGATAGATTGTGCCTTTCAAGCCTAATCCAAGTAATTAGATATCCTTAACTCCTCTATTTGAGCTTAATTAACTTTTTATTTTATATCCAAAAATTAGCCAAAAGCCAACTTTTGTGATTAATATCCTTATTTTTTTTACCTTATTCATTCACTCCATTATTATTTTTTTTGAATATTTATTTTATAGAATTTTATTGACCAAAGGCTGGAAGGATGAAGTAAAGGAAAGAGAAGAAAATCCAAAGGAAAGAGAAGAAAAATTCAAAAAGGATAAAAACCTATGCAATGGGTGAAGAAAAAAAAATAGAAAACTAAAGAAAATAATGAACTGAACTTAATCAAAGCAAGAAAAAGTGTGTGTGTGTGGGGGGGGACCCCCTAAAATTGAGAAAGCTCAAGAGATCAGAATTAATCATGTAGTGTTGGATGATTTATCCTAAAATTATATCATCTATCCTACCCTATACCCTGGCCATACTACAAGCTGAATAAAGTCATTTTGATCTTAAAAAGTAATTTTAGCCTATATTAGTGGAGAGTGGCATAAAAAATAAGCCTATGAAAATCCTAAATTAATTACATATTCACACTCAAAATTTTGGGATATATAAACTTATACGGGTAAAAGAATTTTATTGACCCAAAAACACACACACACGCAGGGTTTAAGAGAACAAAATAATGGATTGCATTTAAGAACAAAATATTAATTTTTATTTTTGTCTTTAGGGCTTATTTTTCTTGAAGATAAGCAAAAGGTTGAGTGTGGGGGTATTTGATATGTTCATAATTAAGTATGATTTTAATACATTTAAACTTACTTTTTATTTGATTTAAGTAAAATATGATTAGTAATTAGTTTAGTTTTATGTTTTGTGTTGTAGGAGCAAAGGAGGTAACTGGGTGTACATCCCTATATTTTACATTGCTCCTTGGCTGTATGACAAACATAGCACCACTAGACAAGGTGCATCACATCCCTACACATATGAGACCAATAATATCTTTCCCGAATGGTAGCATAAGTCTTGTCATGCCCCAATTGACCAGCCAAACCTCCTTATGCAAATCTTATATTAGTATCTCTCTTAAAGATGTCTTGGGAATACATAGTTAATTCCCTTTCATGAGATAACCATTCTGGATGTGAAAATCTCCATTAGCATGTCTATCAATATAATTTTACCATATTCTCCAAAATCCTCATCAGTAGCATATAACTCTTTGACAGTATCAAACCCCACAATCTCCTGGATTTTTATGACAAACACTCATGCTTTATGCTGCAAAGTAAAAGGAAATTTCTCTAAAAACTAGGACCACCTAGTATGCATACCCTTATCAATTTGCTTCTGACTCTTCAAGTATTTAAAGGCATCATGATTTGAGTAAAGGATTAACTCCTTGCCTATTAAGTAGTGCTTTGTCTTTAAAGCTCGAAAGACTGCATAAAACTCCTTGTCATAAGTAGACCACTTACATCTAGCATCATTGAGCTTGTCACTGAAAAAAATACTGGTTTCTTTCTCTAGGTTAGTACTGGGGCTATGCCTACACCACTAGCATCACAATCAACTTTAAATAAGGCCTAAAAATTAGGTAATGCCAGTATTGAGTAATGCTTAACTTTTCTTTTAGAATTGCAAAACTAGTTTTATCCCTTTCACCCCATTGAAGTTTCCCTTTCTTTAGGCACTCAGTAATAGGTGATGCAACGTTAATAAAAAATTTTATGAAACATCTATAGAATGTAGCAAGCCCATGAAAACTCCAAACCTTAGATATGGTACTAGGGGTTAGCCTCTCCTTGATAACCCAAACCTTCTCTTTATCCAATCGAATGCCATCTGGACTAAACACATAACCCAAAATAGTAGCTTATTTGTTATAAAATCACACTTCTTTAGATTTACATATAGCTTATTTTTCTGCAAGACCTCCAAAACTTCTTGCAGATGTGAAATATAGTCCTCCTTTGTCTGGCTATAAGTTAAGATGCTATCAAAGTAAATAACTATAAATCTCCCAATAAAAGGTTTCAATACTCGATTCATAAGTCGCATAAACATACTAAGAGCATTCGTAAACCTAAATGGCATCACAAGCTACTAATACAAACCTTTCATTATCTTGAAAGTTGTATTTTGCTCATCTTCATGTTTAATTCGAATATGATGATACCCACTACAAAGATCAATCTTGGAGAAAATCTATACACCATGCATCACATCTAGCATGTCATCCAGCTGTAGGAAGAGAAACTTATACCCTACTGTGATCTTATTAATTGCCCTCCTATCTACATACAACATCTTGCTACCATCTTTTTTTGGAGTTAATAATGTAGGAACAACACATGGATTCATGCTCTCCTGAATGCACCCCTTTCTCAATAACTCTATTACTTGTTCCTTTAGAATCTCTCCCTCTTTTAGACTCATCCTATAATGTGGTAAATTTGGTAAACTACCACAAGGAATCAAGAAAATATGGTGCTAAATATCTCTCATATATGGTAACCTTGTAGGTAACTCCTCAAGCACAATATTACTAAACTCTTCCATCAACTGTCTGATTGAATCCTAGTACACAATTTTTCTACTTCTTCTAACACTAGCACTTGTTTCATGATCAAAGTGTGCACATCCCTAGTTTCTTTTATAGCCTCTTCAAATTCAAAAACTAAGTGAGTCAAAGTAAGGAAAGTCTACCCCTTCACTTTAGAAACTTTGGATCTAGAACTTTCCTTTATTGGCACGCAGTAGAGTGTACTTTCTACCATTCTTATGTAGTTTGTAAGTGTTCTCTCTTCCATCATGCTTTGCTGCAACATCAAACTACCAAGGCCTACTAAATAGTAAATGACAAGCATCCATGTCTATCACATCATAATATATTTCATTTGTATACTTATTAGTGGAGAAATGTAAATTACATCGTTCTATTACATGAATTTTGTCCCTAGCTTTGATCCAGCTAATTAAGTAAGGATCGAGATTCTTTTCTACCTTTAACCCCAGAGTCTTAACAGTGTCTTTCCCAATAATATTCTCACAACTAAGACTATTACCAATTACATCAAACAAATAACTATGAATAGTACACCTCATTCTAAATAATTGATGTCGTTATGTGTCATCCGTCTATTTTAGTGTGAACATTATTTGCCTTATCACATAATTTTCTCCTTCATCATTCCCATAGTTATCTTTGGATTCATAACTTTCTTCCTCTCCGTCAGGGTCACATAATTCTTCATCGTCTTCTTCTCACTCTACTGTATTGATTTTCTCTAAGGACAATCATTGGATTTGTGCCTAGGTTGTTGACATCTGTAACACTTACCTGTCATAGGTCTAGCATAGAGATTGACTACCTTTGGTGCCTCCTTTGCATCTGCCACCTTCTGTTTTCCTGCAACCTTATCTTCCCTATTCTTAATCTCTGAGACTATATTACATTTATCATTGGTAGTTTTAGACATTCCTTTCCCATATTTTCTATGAGCGTACTCTATTTTGCTCCTTTCTTGCATCAACTGCTCAGCCTTCAAAGTTAGGTTACGAGCTTCAGATAAGGTTTTCGCCACTTGTACCTCTATTCTATCTCTAATTTCTAGTTTTAAACCCTCTAGAAATCTGGCTACTTGATGCACTTCATTCTCCCTTAAATCGTTCCTTATGGCTAAACTTGTAAACTCGAAATAGTACTCATGAATGGATCTTTGATCCTGTCAACACTACTAGTATTGCTAGAATAAAAACCGCACATAATCAGGAGGAAGGAATTTTCTCATTAATAATCACCTCATTCTTCCCCATGTTTTGATAGAAGAATTATCCTCATGGTTACTTCTCATCTAAATCCTTTTCCACCAAGTATAAGCACCACCTTTCAACTTGTATGCCACCAATTTCACCCTTCTTTCTTTGAAAGTCTCCATGTATTAAAGAAAATGGTCTATATCACCAATCCAATCTAAAAATCTCTCAATGTTTAAATTACCATAAAAATAAGGGATGTCTACCTTTAGTTTGTAATATTTCTCTCTGTCTCCATGATCATTCATCTTGTAACCCACATTCCTTCTACGAGGTTCTTCAAAATATTCTTCTTTGTCCCCCTTGAATCATCATCTAAATCAAGATACATTTTCCATCTATGCATGACAGGATTAGGGATTTGAATAGGTTGCCTTTGGACAATCTCTAACTATCATTCTTACCTCTATTGAGATCTTTAAGATATGCCAACACTAAACCAAGTATCTCTTCCAAGTGATCAAAATGTTCCTCATGACATTGAAGCCTGATATTGATTTGATCAATTCGAAGCACCAATTCTTCGACCTCTATCCCAAGCTGTGGGATCTCAACCCTTTGAACATTTTTGTGAGAGCTACTACTCCTGGCTTGACCTCCTAACATCGAGCTAACTAGCAAATCACTCTGATACCAAACTTACACAGCAAGAAAGCAAAAATTGAAGAAGCACAAAAATCTTTAAATTTTGTATTATTTCTGAAATATCCTAAATGAATAGAAAGAGATTATAAACAGAATCCTAATCAAAATAAAAAAGAAGGCTAATCCTAATCCTAATCTATTTAAAATTAAAAAATAAAGAAAATCGTAAAAAAAAATCAAAAATAAAAAAACCCAAAACTCTTATTTTTAAGGGTTTTCAAGGTCGAAAAGGCCTCAACCTACTAAACTCGACTAAGATGATGAAGAGCTCTGAACGAGTTTTGAAATGACAAGTCACAGGCAATTCGATCTACGTCACTTATCGATGAGCGTCAAAATGAGGATCAGAGTACAAATACCTTGATAGACCATCTCTTAACTACGTAAAAATCATAGCTTGATTACTATATAGATCAAATCATCAAAGGGCTCATTTTGGTAAGTAGTTATGAAGTACAAATACTTCACATATTTGTATTTCACACTTCATAGTGTCACATCGTGTTGTTTGTCCTGCTTCATCAGTAGCAACTATTTTGGCTGCCATAGCTTGTGGTTAATGTTGGTAGCGTGACCATGAAGGGGTAGGTTTAGTTGTAGAGCAGATTTTGCAATTTGACAATGACAGGCTTGAATTCAAACTTTATTATCCACAAGTCCTTTATTGTGCTCCAAGACTTGCTCTAACCTTGGATTAAAATGTCCTCCCTTCAATCTAAATTTTGTTATACCAAAAATTAAAGTTGGCAATGCGACGTTTTGCTTTCTTTCTTTGAAGCAACCTTGCAACCTCATGTTCAATATTAGTGGATGACTTTTAGCTTATGATAGGATAAACCTATACGAGAAGGAGAGAGAGGAAAAAATCAAGGGATAATGTGGCTCCATGGTAGTGACTAGTGTGTAGTGCAAAATCATTTCGCTTTTGCCACGTGAGTTCGGTATATGCCACTTTCTCAATCAACAAAATGATAATAATGGTTAAAAAAACAAAATCATAATAATTTAGTATCTATTTGATTTGTGTGTTTTACTTTTTTCTTTATTGAAAATGTGTTTGATAGAATTTAAGAAAAACTATTTTTTAAAACTCAGTGAAATTTTTTAAAAAATAACCGGTGACATATTTATTATTTTAATAATATCATAATTATAGAATATCAAATTCAAAAATTAAGTAATATTTATAACTATTTATGTCAATTAAATTTGAAAATATAAAAAAATTTAACTTCACAAAACAAATATATTTTTAAATAATAAAAACTAAATATTTTCACAAATCAAAATCACTTGTTTAACTTTTAATGAATTTTTTTGACATATATGTATAATTATTCTAGTAAATGTAGTGTTAATTAATTTATTTATTATTATATTTTTATATTTAAGATTGGTACTGATATTGACTTGATCTAACTCAATAGGTTATATTTCTCCCTAGAACAAACACATTAGCTGTGACTTTAGAGTGGGCAATGTCTTGTTTACTGAACCAGCTAGAGGGGGTGGGGAAGGTAAGGGAAGAATTAGACAAACACATTGGGCAAGAATGCATGATGGACGAGCCAGATGTTTTGAAACTTTTGTACCTTCAAGGGATCATCTTTCAGATGCTTCGATTGCACCATGCAGTCCCATTGTTGTTTTCCCATCTCTCTTCAGATGATTACACCATAGAAGGATATAACATCCCGCGTGGCATTATGGTATTAGTCGATGCTTGGGCCTTCCATAGAGACCCCTAACTGTGGAGTGAACCTACGAGTTTTAGGCCAGAGGTTTGAGAAAAAAGGGGAAGTCAGCAAGTAATTTCCATTTGGGTTCAGAAGAAGGGCTTGTCCTGGAGCAGGGTTGGCTCAACGAACAATGAGCTTAACTTTGGGCTTGTTGATTTAGTGCTTTGAATGGAAACGAGCAAGTAAGGAAGAAATTGATATCAAAGAAGGAATTGGGATTATAATACCCAAGGTTATTCCCTTAGAAGCTATATGTAAAGCACATCACCCAGTAATCAACAAGGTTCTATCTAAAAGCTGATGAAGACAACTAAATGAGGGAATCATGTGAGAGTAGAGTTATCCATAATTAAAAAAATGTGTGCGCATTTTTAGTATTTAGTAATATTTATGCTGCAATGAAATATATTTATGTTCAGTTGGGTTTTGATCTCGTACGCGAAATTTTTTTTCTTAAATTTTACTGCTTTGTAATTTCTTTTATTTTGTGTTATTTATTACAATGAAATATATTACAGGAAACTAATCCTTGATTTATTTTTTTCTTTTTACGTTAAGAATAACATAAGTTAACAATAATGAACCTTCTTTATATAATGGAATGACCTACAATCTGCTCATGCTTTCGTGTGTGTGTGTGTGTATACATAAGAACATGTGAGTTAACCTAATGAAGACACTTTGACCTAAATGTTAAATGTAATAACCGTAAAATTTAATGAAAATTTCAATTAAAAAAAATATGAGAATTTACATTTTTGCCGCATAATTTTTATTTTTAAATAATAGTATTTCGCTATAAGAAAATATATTTTTATTTGTTTAAGTATTGTTTTGCTTAAAATAATTTTATTGGCCTCTAATGAATTTTTGTCATATTTTTAAAAATATTCTTTCTTTTATTATGTATAAAGATATTTATTTTGTAATTTGTGTTATTGAGATTTTTATCAAGAAAAATCATGATTTAAGAGTTTAACTAAAGATTTATGAGAATGTAAATTTTTAAAAAATTTTGAGATATTTTAGGATAAAACACGGAATTTATATGAATTTATATAAAATAAAATTCTATTATTTAATTATTAAATAACAATAATTATTATTATTAAAAAGAAAAAAAAACAAACGATAAAAGGGAAGAAGAATCGGAGAACGGAGATGGAGAAATCGAGAGAGAAGGAATAGTGAGTAAATAGTAACCTTCAACTTTTTCTCTAGATCTAAAGTGTCTATTGGCTTCCGATCTCAAAACTGAAAGTGTTACTGGATTCAGGACGAAGAATACTACGGTTTTGACCAATCAGTTTTTCAAATCAGCCGTTCAATCGCTGTAGATCTGAAGTAGAAAATCTCCGAAAAAGATAAATTCTGAAACTTTTACTTAGAAACTTTTAATTAAAAATCTAACACCGTCGATTGATTCAGAAGTTAGATAAACATTAGGATATGTATTCTTTTCGGTCATTTGGTAACTTTTTATGTGGTGGTGAATAGTGATTTCCAGTAGCGTTGACTAGCGTTGACCGAGCTTCTGAAGTCATTTCCTAGGTTTTTCGACCCTTCGAACTCATTTTTAAAGTCCATTTGATCAGATTTGGCTTGAAACAAATACATTTTAGGGCTATCCAATCTGGAGCCCTACTCAGTGAGTAGATAATTCTTGCTATGACTTATCATATACTCTTCTTGAACTTTACATGAATAATTGATTATATTTGCAAGTGATTTAAACTTTTATATATATTTGAAATGGATTAAATGATCTAAATTTGTCTATTGTCTGTTATATAAATCAAGAAGAGTATGGTTTTGAAAATCAGATTTTTGAACTCATTGAACATGTTATTTTAAATGTATTTCTGATCGTATAGTAAATGAAATATATTGTACACGACGCATTGATTTATAAAGTTATATGATTGCCTTGAAAAATGGCATGTATATGTGATAAACCCTGATTGGGAAGTTTCTGACAGAAGAATTGTACTAAGATTGAAAATTATGAATTCACACTGAAACCTCTGTTTTGAATGATATGGCATATGTGCAAATATGGTATTTGTGGAGGAATCCTATTGGAATCATTGTCTGATAACAGTAGGGAATGTTAGCCATAGTGCACCTTGATACCTCAGCTAACAGGAGTTGTGCTAGCCTCGTGTGACGGCCAGCAAATTCAGCTAAAGGTAGAAATTTTTCCCAACTACCCTGAAAATCTAAAACACAAGCCCGAAGCATATCTTCCAATATTTGAATGGTTCGTTCCGACTGCCCATCTGTTTGAGGATGAAATGCAGTACTGAGATTCAACTTCGTGCCCAAAACTTCTTGGAAAGCTCTCCAGAAACGAGCTGTGAATTGTGGTCCTCGATCAGAAATTATTGATATTTGCACTCCATGAAGCCTCACTATTTCATTCAAATATAATCTTGCATACTGAGCTACATTGTATGTGGTTTTCACTGGTAGGAAATGTGCTGACTTAGTCAACCTATCAATGATCACCCATATTAAATCAAACCCTTTTGGTGTTCTTGGTAACCCCGTAACAAAATCCATAGTTATTCTTCCCCATTTCCATTTAGGTATCTCTATGTGTTGATGTAATCTTGCAGGGCTTTGATGTTTCGCTTTTACCTGTTGGCAAGTTAAACATCAAGACACATAATCCACTATGTCTTTCTTCATACCTTCTCACTAATAAATTTCTTTTAGATCTTGATACATTTTAGTTATTCGAGGATGAATTGTATACATGGATCTATAGGCCTCCTCTAAAATTTATTTCTTAAGTTCCTCTTTATCAGGTACACATATCCGCTTGCCAAATCTCAGAATTCCTTCAGAGTCTACAGTAAAATCAACTTCACCACTATTTTTCACCTCTTCAATTTCCTTGCACAAATAGGCATCCTCTCTCTGTGCCTTCTTCACCTACTCGATCAAAGATTATTGAAATTGCATATAAGCTAATAATATTCTAGGCTCTTTTACTTCCATCACTACCCCATCACTTTCCAGCTTATGCATCTCTTTAACTAACGGCCTTCTTACCACTGTGATATGAGCTAAGCTACTCATAGACTTCCTACTTAATGCATCAGCCACTACATTGGCCTTACGTGGATGGTATAGTATTTTACAATCATAATCTTTAAGTAATTCCATCTATCGTCTTTGTCTCAGGTTAAGATCTTTTTGTTGAAAAAAATATTTGAGACTCTTATTATCTGTATAAATTTCACATGTCTCACCATACAAATAATGCCTTCAAATTTTAAGCGCAAAAACTAATGCTGCCATTTTCAAATCATGAGTCGGAAATTTTTGCTCATGTGGTTTAAGCTGTCTAAATGCATATGCAATGACTCGACCATTTTGCATCAACACACATCCTAAGCCAATTTTCGATACATCACAGTATACAGTGTATCCTCAAGTACCTGAAAGAATAGTCAATACTGGCGCCATAGTCAAACATTCTTTAAATTTCTGAAAGCTTTTTTCATATTCATCTGACCAGTCAAACTTTATTCCTTTTCTTGTCAACCTTGTTAAAGGAGCAGCTATCTTTGAAAAATCCTTAACAAATCTACAGTAATAGCCTGCTAAACCAAGAAAACTACGAATCTATATAATTGTTGTAGGGCGTGGCCATTTCTGCACCGCTTCTATCTTTGTAAGATTAATTTGAATACCATCTTTAGTAACCACATGCCCTAAGAAGGTAACACTACTAATCCAAAATCCACATTTTGAAAACTTAGCATACAACTGGTGTTCTCTTAGAGTTTGCAAAGCTATCCTTAAATGTTGCTCATGTTCCTCTGAACTCCTTGAATATACCAGGATATCATCTATGAATACAATAGCAAACTGATTCAAGAAAGGTTTAAATACTCTATTCATCAAATCCATAAATGCAACTAGAGCATTTGTTAAACCAAATGGCATTACTAAGAATTCATAGTGTCCATACCGAGTCCTGAAAGCAGTTTTCGGAATGTCCTCCTTCCTTATCCTCAATTGATGATATCCAGATCTCAAATCAATTTTTGAAAAACATTGGGCACCCTGTAGCTGATCAAATAAATCATTTATACGAGGTAATGGATACTTATTTCGTATCGTTACTTTATTCAACTGCCTATAATCAATACATAGACATAAGGATCCATCTTTTTTCTTCATAAAGAGGACAGGAGCACCCCAAGGAGATGTGCTAGGTCGAATAAAATCTTTATCTAGTAAATCTTGCAGTTGCTTTTTCAATTCCTTAAGTTTTGCAAGTGTCGTCCTATAAGAAGGTATGGATATTGGTTGTGTTTCAGGGAGGAGATCAATACTAAACTCAATCTCTCGGTCTGGTGGTAATCCTGGCAATTCCTCAGAAAACACATAAGGGAATTCTCTAACCACTGGAATCTGCTCTACACTGGTGTACTTCATATCAACATCCTTGACTACTGCTAAATATCCCTGGCATCCTTTTTGTAACAGCTTATGAGCTGTTAGAGCAGAGATTAAATTACTAGGTACCTCACTACGATCTTCTTGTATCGAAAAGGTAGATTCTCTAGGAATATTAAACTTAATCACCTTAAGGTGACAGTCTAAAATAACATGGCATGATGCCAACCAATCCATTCCCAGAATTACATCAAAATCTACCATATCTAAAATTATCATATCTACAAAATTCTCCTTATCTTCTATCAAAATCTCACATGATTTATACACATCATTTACTAATAAAAATTCTCCCATTAGAGTAGCAACCATAAAAGAACAATGTAAACTAGTAAGATCTCCACCCAATTTCTTAGCAAAGCAGGGTGATATATAAGAATGAGTAGAACTAGGATTAAACAGTACATATGCTCTATGGAAACACACTGACAATGTACCTGTCATCACTGCATTTGAGGCCTGAGCATCTTGTCGTGTCAAAGCAAAAACGTGAGCTGGTTCTCGGCCTCGACCTCCTGATCCTCTACCAAATCCACCACCACTTGTTTGGCTTGAAACTACTCTGACTAGTCGTGCTGGTGTAGAGGCAGAGGGTGAAGCTGGCTATACTGATGCTTGACTAGAACCTCGTAACTATGGACAATTCCTTACTATATGACCTACTTGTCCACACCAAAAACATGCACCAGTTTCTCGATGACACTGTCCAGTATGAGGTTTGCCACAATGGGGACATAATGGAATCGATCTTGAATTTTGTTGACTAGTAGGTCTCATATCTCTTTGAATCATTCTTTGCCTATTGATATTGACTGATGCCTGGCTGGTGCTACCAGATCTTGCTTGAGTAAAATGCTGTGGATTTTGAAATCTTGATCCTCTGACATTAGGATTATAGCCCGCTGAAACACTACTGTTTCGATCTCTTTTTCTTTTCTTTAGACTTTCTATCTTTGCTAGCTCTCTTGTTTTCTTCATTCTTGCACAATCCACAGCCGCTGAATAAGTTAAGAAATAATTCATCTAAGGACCCACTGATTTAAACAATAGACGTATCAATCCTAAAACAAATATCTTAATTATTTCTTTTTCAGTAGAAATCAGATATGGTGCATATCTTGACAATCGGGTAAAACGGATGTCATATTCAGAAACCGTCATATTCGGTGTCTGTCTCAATTCTTCAAATTTTCTAGCCTTATTATCTCTTTCACTTATTGGCAGGAAGCGATTCATAAATGTTTCCTTAAATTCATCCCACTCCATTGGTGGTAAAGTGGCTGATCTTCCTTGTACCAGGGTCTCAAACCAAACCTAAGCCACATATAATAATTGAAAAGACACTAATTCAACAGATCTCCTACTGGAACATCCTAAAGCTCTTAGGACTCGTTCCACAACATCAATAAATATCTATGGGTCTTCCTAAACATCTGACCCAGAAAAAGTCGGGGGTTTCAGCTTTAAAAATTGCGGTAATGTTACCTCAATCCCTGTAGATTTATCCTCATGTTCAGCTGGTATTTCTAGTTCTTGTTCTTCAGGAGCTTTTTCTGGTGGCTGGCCATCCCTCTTGCCCTGTTCTACTATAAATCCAGCTAATATCTCTAAACTCTTATGTATGCCAGGAATCCTATCAGCTGTTCTATCATGCGGCTCCTGAGGGGGTTCTACTCTCTCCTCAGGGACTCTATCAGATATATGAACATATTCATCATGTATGGGGGTACTCATACCCCGTGCACGCCCTCTGCGTCTGCCTCTTCCTCTAGGTCGGCCTTTACCACGGCCTTTTTGTACTGAAATTATAGATTGTGCAAACTCTTCAGTAGAGGGCGCACGATCTACAACTTTTTCTCTAGTGACCGCTTTAGTTCTTGGCGGCATCATTTACTATACAGAATAAAACACCCTTTTACGATACTATAATATTTATTCAAACCTTACATTAGGAATTTAATCATACTTGGAATATGAAGGAAGTGAATATCCTATAGAATCCCTCAGCAGCACTTGAAGTATAAATATTTCCGGCTCATATCGATACTAAAGGTCCTACATGCATCGAGAATTGGCTTAAGATGTGTGTTGATATAAAATGGTCGAGTCATTGTATATGCATATAGACAGCTTAAACCACATGAGCAAAACTATCCGACTCATGATTTGGAAATGGCAGCAGTAGTTTTTGCTTTTAAAATTTGGAGGCATTATTTGTATGGTGAGACATGTGAAATTTATATAGATCATAAGAGTCTCAAATATATTTTCCAACAAAAAGATCTTAACTTGAGACAAAGACGATGGATGGAATTACTTAAAGATTATGATTGCACAATACTATACCATCCAGGTAAGGCCAATGTAGTAGCTGATGCATTAAGTAAGAAGTCTATGAGTAGCTTGGCTCATATCATAGTGGTAAGAAGGGCGTTAGTTAAAGAGATGCATAAGCTAGAAAGTGATGGGGTAGTGATGAAAGTAAAAGAACCTGGAGTATTATTAGCTCATATGCAATTTCAAACATCTTTGATCGAGCAGGTGAAGAAGGCACAGGGAGAGAATGCCTATTTGTGCAAGGAAATTGAAGAGGTGAAAAATGGTGGTGAAGTTGATTTTACTGTAGACTCTGAAGGAATTTTGAGATTTGGCAAGCGGATATGTGTACCAGATAAAGAGGAACTTAAGAAAGAAATTTTAGAGGAGGCCCATAAATCCATGTATACAATTCATCCTGGAATAACTAAAATGTAGCAGGATCTAAAAGAAATTTATTGATGGGAAGGTATGAAGAAAGACATAGTGGATTACGTGTCTCGATGTTTAACTTGCCAGCAGGTAAAAGCGAAACATCAAAGGCCTGCAGGATTACATCAGCACATAGAGATACCTGAATGGAAATGGGAAAGAATAACTATGAATTTTGTTATGGGGTTACCAAGAACACCAAAAGGGTTTGATTCAATATGGGTGATCATTGATAGGTTGACTAAATTAGCACATTTTCTACCAGTGAAAACCACATACAATGTAGATCAGTATGCAAGATTATATTTGAATGAAATAATGAGCCTTCATGGAGTGCCAATATCAATAATTTATGATCGAGGACCACAATTCATAGCTCGTTTCTGGAGAGCTTTCCAAGAAGCTTTGGGCACGAAGTTGAATCTCAGTACTGCATTTCATTCTCAAATAGATGGGCAGTCAGAACGAACCATTCAAATATTAGAAGATATGCTTTGGGCTTGTGCTTTAGATTTTCAAGGTAGTTGGGATTATTTATTGTATTGGTTCTAATATGGAAACCTCCTAAAGCATGTGAAATCTTTTATTGCATCACAGTATTTGTTTATAATTGTATTGTACTATATTTGGTTTTGAATATTAGGCTATATTGTGAAATGAGGATATTTGAAATACGGGTTCCATATAGATGTACTTCTGAATTGTACTTTCTATATGATAAATTTTAAAGTATAAGTTTATCCATATACTAACCTAAGAGGTTATAGAAGGTCTTATCTGCTCACTGAGTTGTAAAACTTACTACACGTTGTGGATATATTTTTCAGATAAGGAGACAGAGTCTAGTCCTGCGGATAGGTGATCAGCTAGACTGTTTACTCTTTGGGTGAACCTATGTTGCTTCCAAAACTCACGTTATTTGTACTGTATTGTATTTGTATTCTAGAGTATGCTCTATATGCCACATGCATGATCCTTGCTTCTGCCGTTACTCTGGTGTTTATAGACTTAATATGTATATTGTATATGTATATAGGAACCTATATGTATCGGTTTATATGATAAAGAATTGCATAATGTACATTTATGAAAAATATATGTGTATGGTATATGGGTATCACGTGCCCTAAAGTTAGGGGCGTGACATTAAAGCAACTCCATGAAAGAGAAGACATCGTCTCCTCTCAAGGTTCTAGAGAGAGAAGCTCCACAAAATCCAATCATTGGTTGTAATAGGTTTGAAATATATATGTGTGTGTGTGTGTGTGTGTGTTCCGAATTCCTCTATTTTTCTCTATTCCATTCAAACAATTGTATGCTAATCTAGCAAGTTTCAAAGGTTTTATATTCTTAAAAACTATATATGGAGTTTAATGTTTTATATGCATTTATAATTAAATACTAGTTGGACACTATTTAAATAGTCCATTTATTATTATTATTGTTGTTGTTGTTGTTATCACTCTGTATTGTATTTGAACAATGGCATCATTCATGTTATTTAAAGTTATAAAACAATGGAATTATAAATCTTAAAATGACTTATGATAGAATGAGTTACTAATAACAATAATAAAACATTTTACTAAATTTCATATCAATTTAAATTGCTTACTAATTTGCTTCATTTCTCATTATTGGTGTTGATAAATTAACGACTGGTTTAAGCTGAATACAATATTTGAAAACAACTATTAATAAAATAAAATTCTTAACTATTTGACTCCTAGCACAAATATCATAGGAAATGAATTATGAAATATCAATCAAATAAACCTATGACCAAATTTTTTTTTCAATAACCAAATGTGTTAATCTCAAGCTACCACTCTTAATTTAAAGATAACTGTTAATTGAACAATCCTTCCTTGCATTCAATGCCTTTATTTTGGGTATTTTACCCTTTTTAAGTTTCCACTAAAATTTGATTTAATCTCTAGTTTTTTTAAAAAAAAATCCTCTCTAACACTTCAAAATTTTTTCTTTTAAATTCTGAGGTTTAACTATGTAAATTTATTTAGCAAAAAATGTTGACGTACTACCATGTGTCATGTGAGATGCTGAGTTATGCATCCAAACTATTGACTAAAACACCTCCAACCTACTCAGCCCAAAAATGACGTCATTTGATCTTTCTTCTCAAATCCCTCTCATTTTTTTGGTTTTTCTCCTTCTATGTTCTCTATCCAAAATAATTGCAAAAGAGTCATGAATGAACAAGGCCTCTTGTTTTGGGGTAAGTGAAACTATATTTAGTAGAGGAATTGTGAAACTCTTTTATCTCTATTTTTATTACAGTTTGATTCATTTTGTAGATGATAAGGATATGCTAACTGAACAATAGCTAACACTTTTTAGTTAGATTTTACAATTAATAGAATTATTGCATCCTTGGCTCTTTTTACTTGTTCCTGTTAAACTAAGGTAGCGTTTGGTTCAGGAGAAATTTTATTCCCAGGAAAGTTATATTCCCAGGAATCTCATTCCTAGGAATCTCATTCCCAGGAAAGTAAGATAGATATGTTTGGTTATCACTTACTTTCCTGGGAATATTTATCAGGATTCCCATCAGAATTTTATTTCCATGTTTGGTTGGTACAGTATATTCCCAGGAATGTAATATATTTTTACAAAAATGTCCTTAAAAAATTTGACTACTTTAATTTACTACTACAACAAATTTCAAATAAGCCCCTTGTGTCTATACTACTCAACCATTAATATTAATTAAAAAATTTATATTCCCGAAGGGCAAATTATTATATTATCAATATAAAATTTTAGTACTAATGTTTCTAAAAAAATACTAGACAATATAGAATCAGTATCAAACATCTACCGCTGTTATCATTTCGAACATGTAGCGTCAGCTATTATAAATAAATGTTCTGAGAATTGCATGCAATAGGTTACATTGTAAAATTAAAAATAAAATTGGCCAGGGTATTTTATTAAGTTATGGAAAACTCTCCCATTAAAAAGTCTTCGTTTCGCCAATAAATTATATTTTATATCAATAATTTGTAAATGTTTAGTCTTTTTTCTTACGGCTCCTTTTTGCAACCCCAGAATATTTAATAGGTACAGGGGAGGTCATGATTAAGATTAATACCAAAAAAAATATAGATCATGATATCGCAAACTTAGGATCCCTATTAATACTTGATACGCGAATACCATCAAATGAACTTTGCTTACTATACAGTGTTCAAAATTGCAATGTGGAGTATTAGTGTATATGGTCAAAATTGCAGACTTCAACGCTTAACTATTCATTTTTTGGTACCATTAGTGCAAGCAACTTCAATGGTTTTTTTAGGTTCGAAAAAAATTTATGCAAAATCTCCCCTATAAAATGGATATTCCCAAAAATACAATAGTTCCAAAACAATCAAATAGAACTATTTACAATTTCTATATATCATCCGGTAAATAATCAAAAATACATAATTCTTGTATATAATCCAATACTCAAACTCAATCTAAATCAAGACAAATAAAATCAGAACAATATATTTTAATTGAATCGTCAAACCAAAGGCAATATATGATTTCAGCATCAATACTTCTAACAAAATACTGGACAATATAGAATCAGTATCACAAATTAAAGGCAACATATGATTTCTCGATATAGTGTAACCACTGTCTCTTCTACTAGTAGAAGTCCAACATAAGACATAAAAACATAAAGAGCTCAATTAACAATACAATGCAATTAATGGTTGTTTAGTGCTAAAATTTGTTGCACAAAAAGAACTTTCGACTCATCATCAATAGTAAAGAAGTAGTCTACTGCACTTTGATCCTTTGCGATTAAAAACCCAACCTTTACTCTTTCCATACTATTCAACGGCTCAATCTTCTTTAATTCCTCAAATACTTGCATTCTCCTTTCCGCTCCTTCCTTTTCATGCTTGAAGCACCCAACAAGGTCACCAATGTTGTCTTTGGTGCTCTCATACACTTTTCCTAAATTTTGTATGGTATCTGAAAGTTGAGCAATAACAGCATCACTTCCAGTGGTTCTCTTCCTCTTCCCTCTGCCACTAGATGCAGAATCTTGGCCTCTTGAAACCCCAATTCCAGTGTGACTGGAATAATGACCAGGAGAGTGTGGAAGCTGTGTCTCAGCCACAGAATCAATTGGAGCCTTATCATCGCCTGTAAAAAAGTCATTTTCTTGCATCTCTCTATCCATCGCCTCAACTGCATCAGCAGGATCTTCAGCATCCATCCCATTGGCTCTATCCTTTCCAAACACCAATGCCAAGTCATCAAAATGAGGAAATGACTTCTTGAACAAACCTGCAGCATTTGGATGTACCTATATTCCAAAAGAACAAAAGTTACTATAACATAAATATAAATGATACTTACAACATAAACTAAATAATTGTATCATTACCTTTACCCAATCTCTAAATAAGTCCTTTTCCACCACTATCATTTTTTCTTGGTCATTCCATCCAAATCCACTTGCCCTCAACATTTCAGCTATAGCACAATATTGTTTCTTCAGCTGCTTTACTCTTGATTCAATATGTGGGTTGGCTTTCAACCCACAACCCGGCATTTTTTGGTGAAGCCACTGCTCTAACTGCTTTAGATATCCAGGTCTAAATGTGCCGTTGTCTCCAGTCCACTTTCTGCATGCCACAAGCTCCAACAAACACTCCACAAGCTTTATATCTTCATCTCTTGTCCATTGATGCTTTTTACCCATCAAAGTTGATTGGCTTGATCCTTCCATGTTCCTTTATGACATACAAATGATTAAAAAAATACAAGTATATGCAAGATAAAAATTGTCAATAGTAATGCACAAATAAATAAAAGTAGAATTTCATTAAAAAAAATAAATATCCATTACATCAAACAAGTAAATAATGTCAAAGGAGAATAAATCAACTCAAGTTCATTACAAATATTCATAGACAATTGAATTAACTGCAAGCATAACATTAATTTTTATTTCAATGTTGTCCTCCTCTCCAAGCATTGAACATTTCTGTTGCAAGGTTGTCTCTCCATAGACTCCAAACATTGCTTGCCTCAACATGTCTAATCATTTCTCCAAGCATGACATCCTCATTGTTGTCAACTTCCGTCTCTATTATTTCTCTCTCCAATGGATCCACAGGCATCTCTCGTCGGATATGATTATGCAACAAGCAGCATGCAGTAATTATCCTCCCTTGAGTCTTAATTGGGTAAAATGACTTATTTCTTAAAATTGCCCACCGTCCTTTTAGCAATCCGAAGCATCTCTCAATTACATTTCTAACAGAAGAATGTTTCATATTAAAATACTCTTGTGGGGTTGTAGGCTGTGATCCATTCCTCCACTCATTTAAATGATATCTTTGACCTCTATAAGGGGCTAGAAACCCTTCCCCGTTCATATATCCAGCATCACACAAGTAATAATAACCTATTGTAAAATATAAAAATTTAGATTAAAATATATCAAAAATAATTAACACGAATTATGTAATATCATATAAATACATAAAGTACCTTGAGGGACTTTCAAGCCATTCCTACGAGAGATAGCATCTCTTAATACCCTAGAATCTGCAGCTGAACCCTCCCACCCAGCCAAGACATAAATAAATTGCATGTCTGGAGAACAAACTCCCAAGACATTGGTTGCCAGTTCTCCCTTTCTTGTTCTGTATCTAGGTTTATCAGCTTCTAATACATTAACCTTTATATAAGTTCCATCTAATGCTCCTAAGCAATTCTACATTAAGAACCAAAAAAATGCACAGTCACTGAAGTTTAAAAAAATAAAAAGAAATTTTATTTATGTTTGAAAGAAAAAATTGCAAAAAATTACCTTGAACCATTTCCATCTCTCATCAGTGCAATTTTCCCGAATTGGCTCAGGTTCTTTAAGGAGTTCTTTGTAGCATCGTAAGATGGCATGCAGAACATAATTAAATCTCCTACTAATGGTCTCACCGCTCCTCATAAATTGCCTCTTAATTATTCTATTTTTAACATCATGAGAGATTATATGTAAAAAGATTGTCACCATCTCTTCCACTCCCATATTCCTAGATGGCTCCAAATGACCTACTACTCTCAACATATGGCATAAGGAATGGAAACTCCTCCTATCCATCCTAATGTTTTCTACACAGGCTAAATCTGAAACAAATACCACTCTATCAAAATTAACTTCCCTCACTAGATGTCGACTATATGAATCCCAAGTCCTATTATTACGATGTCTAAGATAATTGATTATGATATATGCGCAAACTGATATCAACATCAAGATAGAATCATTTAGCATTTCTAAATACAAAACTAAAATTGCAATAATCCTCATCTTCCTTGTTCTTTGCAATTGATCCATGATTCGTTAAGTCAAATAACTGGTATAAGAAAAAAATTAAATTAGAATCTACATTAAAAGAATTATGTTTCACAATACATTTGAACATGAAACAAATTTGTTTAGCATTCCAATAAAATTTCAATTGCACAATTCTTTTTTTGGTTTTTGAAGTTCTCTAAAAATTTCAGCGGAGTTTCCCCTATAAAATGAACATTCCCAAATATACAACAGTTCCAAAACAGTCAAATTAAGCTATTCACAATTATTGTATATCATCCAATACTGAAACTCAATCTAAAACAAGACAAATAACCAGCATACAATTTGAAATCATCCACATCGCATACAATCAAAATATGAAAGAAAGTGAAACAAAAAACTTATTATAGACAACTATAAATGCATAGAAAGAAAAGCACAGTGATTCATTCTCAAACAGAATGAAAAAGAAGAAAATTAGCAATTAAAAAAATCAATTTTTTTTATATTGTTTTAGTCATATACAGCACAAATTTTAAAATTTTTATATTTATTACACTTAAATATTTCAAAAATTAATTTTGTTAGTTTTCCACTTATATATTTTGATATTTATTTTATACTTTACGTTTATATTATTGATTTATCAAATAAATGATTAGTTAATGAAATAAGATTAGTCTTATTATACCACCTAAAACATTATTAAATATAAAAACAATAGTCTCAAGATGTGAAAGAAATAGTATAAAAAAAATTACATTTAGTTTTAAACCAACCTCAATTATGAGTGTTCTCAAACCAATTTTTTTATAAAAGAAAAATTATGTTGATGGGAGGACGACACCAATTTAGGGTCAGAGCATACCTTAGACTCGGTAAGTATTTATAAAAAATTTACAAATAACTTATCATTAAAAAATAAATAATAAAATTAAAATTGACTTAAAATTGTGACTATCAAATTTTGAATTCAATCATTTTTTTTTCTCAAATTTTACTCACCACGCAAGATGAGATATTTTAAGTAGCATTAAATAGTAATATACAAACTATTCAATATATAAATTTTTATATTATTATTGCATTTATGATATCAACATATAATATATATAATAACAATGACCCTCCTTATTTTATACTACACGCTAAATGGGGTCAAGTGATCCCCTTGGTCAAATATATTAATATCTTTCAACTAACTTTTTATTTAACTTTATTATACATAATAACAATGACCCTCCTTATTTTTTTATTTCATTAAAAAATAACTGAAGCCTAAAGATCCATACATTCAATCTCTGGTTTTTCAAGCATAGGTGATGAAATTTATTAGCATATATAATAGCATGAATTATGTAATTAATATAGATGAAATTTCTAATGAGGAGGAACACCACAATATTATATTTTCATTTCTCTTGCCTATTTATTTTTTAGACGTGTTTTTAAAGAGATATTTTATAAAATTTATGACTGGATGTCAAGTCTCAAATGTTGAACTTTTTAATATTTATACTATATTAAATATGAAATATAATACAACATCATAGGCCCATGTTGATAGTATTGATAATGTTTATGACACGTAGATAGGTCTTAGATCATATAATCAATACAATAATTGTCATGATTTAAGATTGTTGGTAGTGTTAGGAAGAACATAAATTAAGAAGGAATTTCAATTTTTTTAATGGAAGAGGGATGTTCAATGGATCGATAGTGAAGAAAAGGATGGACCAAATTGAAATCCGATTATATTCTTGTTGGTTTGAGATGAATTCAAAGTGATCCCCACATATCTCTAATATTAGTTTCTATTGATCCTAAAGAGTGCGCACAACACATGGGGGGTTGGGGGTTTTAAGTATGCATCCAGGAGGAAGATATAAATGAAGAATCCCCATCAAAATACCAACGACAATATGAAAGATCCAAAGAAAACAGCTAAGAAGCAAAAACAATAAAAGAAATGTTTCTCATCCAAAATCAACCCTTATCTGAGATGCCATTCTAAATTCATATATCTTCGTTTTATGGTTACCAATATTCATTAGTCGTAGTATATGAAATTCCTTATATCCCTTTTTTTTCTGTCATGTATATTTTGCTTTTTAGAATTACAGCACTGAGACATGGTTGTGACTCGTGACCCCAATTTTGGCTTTCTTTCTATTCCCCTCTTTTCCCCTGTTAAGCTCTGTATTTTATGTCTTTTCACACTTGATTAGCCAAGGTTAATTAAAAGCCATTCTGAATTTCTGAAGATGATAAACACGCCAAAAGGGTAGTTTCCCCACCAAGAATGGAGTACCAAACAGAAGCACTTATCAGAGAAGAACTAATACTTCCCTAAACAGAAACATAGCACATATGAAACCAAACCAAACAGTACCAGAAACCTAAAAATTTCCAAAAGGAATCACTGAAAAATTGGGAGAAAGAAAAACTAGTTCTTCCATATTCTTCCAGTAGAACACTAGCTCCTCATTCCAAAAGGATTAGCTCAGTTGGCAAGAATTTCATCTATTCTTATGAACTTGAGTTCAAGTTCTCTGAAGAGGATTTTGAAAGCAAAATACTAAAGTGTCTACCTAAATAAGAGTCACAATCAAAAAGATTCATTTTTGTTTTATTTTTTCTCTGATCATGTTTCATGCAAAGTAATCTAGAAGCAGAATGCAGGGAAGGGGCAGAATGTGCACATGTACAAAGTAAACATGGAAGATAAGGAGCAGAAGGAAGAAGAAAGTGGTCATCGTAGCCATGGAAACTCACCTGAAGATGATGAGCTGCTACGCGATGAGGGAACGAGCCAGACCGGGAAGGGACCTGAAGACCGAACGATGAAGACAGGGAGCAGGAATGCAATGAGATGCTATGCAAGAACGCGAATGCAGGGGGCCAAGAACTCGATGTGCTGATATGCAGATGCTATGCAGGAGGCAAGAACACACAAGGGGAAGGGAGAAGGAAGACAGCGGCGCAGCTCTAGGTTTTGCATGAATAAGAAAGAGTTTCCTGGGAAAGTTATATTCCCACCATAACCGGTGGGAATAAAAAATTTGGCAAGCCTTTGTAAATTCTATTCCTGGGAATAAAAGTTTCCCAGGAATAGAATTTCATAGCTGAAAGCAAACGTGGGGAACTTTTTTTAATCTAAACTTTCCCAGGAATGTGGAAACTAAAACCTGTAACAAACACCCCCTAAGAGTTGATGGGTTTTGAATAGCCTAGTGGCATTTTGAAAATGTGATGTGTGAAACAAGATTTTTCGTAGGACCAAAGCTTTTAAGCATTTTTTTCTTTAGAGAAATTAGTAATGCTCTACCAAATTTATTATTCCATTTTGGACACACAAAAAAGAGGTGGAAACGCTTTTACTAGATGGAACATGAAATTTAAGGTCAGACTCATACACAAGCTTCACCACAAGACATATATCCTAAGCTAGAAGGACCCAAACCCTAAGGTGTCGTTTGATTGGTGGTAAAGAAAGGAATGGAAATGAGAATGAAAAATAGAATGGAATAGAATGGAATACTGTAAAAAAATTATGTTTAGTACATATAATAAAATAGAATGGAATACTGTAAAATTAATTTAAAAATTTATTTAAAAATAATATAAATAAAAAAATATTAATAATATAAAAATTTATTAAAAATATTAATGATTTTAAAAAATAATTTAAATATTATTTTTTTATCAATAATAAATAATATTTTTTAATTAATTTATTTATTTTTAGAATATATTTATTTTTTTGAAAAAAATATTTATTTATTATTTTACAAAAAATAAGTTAGATTTTTTAAAGTTTTTTTGTAAATATTTTTTAATTAATTAATTTTTAAAAAAATATTTTTATTATTTATTTAATTAAAAAAAAATTTGAATTCCATTTCTTTTACCTGATTCCTTCCCTTTTAAGTGGTAATGCGTTCTCCCTCTTATGACAAGCATTCCCATTCTACTTCCTCTATTCCACGTATCAAACAGTACGTAAGTGATGGAATGGAATGTACATTCCCATTCCCTCCCCTCTATTCCACGTACCAAACGGCCTCTAAGTAGTGCACCCTAACTACTAGCCATCAAATACATCTCATTGAAAGAATTTCAGAATGTACGTCAAGATGTAAGTTATAAAATTTGCATAAATTGCAATAATCTAAAAGGAAAAGTTTAAAGATACATAGTTCCAACCATAGTAATTAGATTCTTAAAAAACACAATCACCAAATACAAATTAGTATAAAGACAATTTGTCTAGTCTATTTAAGATTCTGATTCATGTATTTGATAAAAAAAATCATAAGTTTTTGTATAGACTAGAGATCCTTGATTAGAAATGTAATAGCCGTAAATTTAATTAAATTCAAATTAAAGAAAATTTGGAATTAAAGAGAGGATTTTGAAAATGGAGTTAAGACCCGGTGAAAATAAGTTATTATTTACATGGATTAAAGAATTACAAAAGAAATATGAGAAATTTACATTTTGGGGCCAAAATGTAATTTATTAAAAGTTTCGGGGTTAAAATCTAAATAAGAAAAATTTGCAAGGACCTCCCTCTAAAAGTAAATTTTTGTAGAAATGTCCCCCGGGATATTTTAAGGACCTTAGCCACTCAAGAGGCCGATCATTTTCTAGAATTTTCCATCTCTCCTCAAAAATTTTCTCTCGAAACCCTCTAACTTTTCTTTAAGATTTCTTCGCAATCGGACCTCAGATTTTGACACCACCACCACCAATGGACTTGAGACGAAGAGTTCTTCAAATCCATCTGATTGGTTTCTGAAGAATTGGCTGGAGATTGGCCGGAAAAGTGAAGGAAAAATCGCTTACAAAGGTAATTCTCGAAACTCCTATCTATGACTGGCTAACGCAAAAACTAACACCGTATATCGATCCAGAAGGCACCGAAACCTTTGGATCTCAAATTTCAGGCCGATCCACCACCACACGCGCCCCTACGCGCCGCATCTCTCTCGGAGAGTGAAGCCCACGTGCAACTCCTTGGGCGGCGCGTGTAGCGCGTGGCAGCCGGACCTCCTTGTGTTAACCGAGCTCTTAGAGGCCAAATTTTACAAATCCGGAGTCATTTTCAAAGTTTTTGGACGTTCCAAACTCAATTTTGGGGTTTATTTTACCGAATTCGAACCAAAAATGAGGATTTTAGGGTTGTCCAACTTGGTACCCTGATTTCGTGAGTAGATAATTCTTCCTTTGGCTTGTTTTTACTCTTCTTGAACTTTAAATTGGTAAATGAGTATGATTACAGGTTATTGATACTTTCATATGTTCTTTAAATGATTTAAAATCTTTGAAACGGTTGAAACATGATATCTAATTCAAGAAGAGTATGAATTCTGAAATAGATTTTTAAATGCTTTGAATACGTGATTTCTAAATACATTTCTCATTATATAGTAAAGAAAACATGGTGTGTATATGATATTGATTTATATAATGAAATGTTTGCGTCAGATATAGGCATGTGTTTATAAATTCCCTGATTGGGAAGTTTTCATAGAGGAAATATTCTGAGATTGAAAATGTTATATTATGATAGAACCTCTGATTGATAAATATGGGATAGATGAGAATATGATTTTGTGGAGGAGTCCTATTGGAAACACTGTCTGCTAACAGCAGGTTATGTTAGCCCTAGTGCGAACCTTCATTGCCTCAGCTAGCAGAGGAGGTGGTGCTAGCCTCGTGTGAAGGCCAACACACGGGAGATTATATGTGATGGAGAACGGTATGCCTCCTATATATGGGCGAGATGCCAGTTATATGAGATGTTATTTGCCTTCCCTTGTTGTGTGCTTGGGAAAAGACCCACATAGAGTCCCTTCGTGTGTCCTCTTGAATGGTAGTAGGGCAAACCTCAGCAAGAGGCTAAGTTTAGGCAAATCCTATACCACCAAAGTACGGAAGGGGATTAGACTCTGATGTGGTGGTTCTGATATGGGATCCTCCAAATATTTTATGAGACATGTTTTGATGCATAACATATTTTGATTAATGATTTTACAGTATTGAATACGATTATGAACTTGATATGAGCATTTTTTATATAGTACCGCATAAAGACCTGATTATGATTTTTGAACAGAGAATATTTGAAAATGCAGGTCCCATGTGGATGTACTTCTGAAATGTAATTTTTGAATACTTAATTTTTATTAGATGAGTACATCCATATGTTGATCAGAGAGGTCTTAGGAGGTATTATCTGCTCATTGAGTTGTAAAACTCACTACACGTGGTTGATATATTTTTCAGATAAAGACCTAGAGTCTGGTCCTGCGGCTTATTGATCGACTGGATGTCGTACTTCAGTGGTGAGCCTAAATTGTTTCTGAGCTCTCAGTATGTAAACTTGTAATATATTTGTACTCTAGAGTTGCTCTGAACGTCACATGCATGATCCTTGTTTGCGTTGTAAACCTGTTATAGATATAGACTTGGCATGTAAAATTATTAGTATTGCAAGTTTGTAAACATATGGTAATACTCAGATATGTGATATTGTGAGACTATTTGCAATTGCCTAATAATAAAATTTATCGAATAGTAGAGATATTCGCGTTCCTAAAGTAGGGGCGTGACAAGAAAAGTATTTTCTGTGTAATTCTTTATGCAACCTTCTTCCCATCAAAGAAGGAGAGGTATTTAAATTTGATGGATGGTTACTTAACCTCCATGTACTTTTGCATATAGAGATATCTTTTCACATATGATTACTTTTTTTACATAAGAACACATTTTCACATAGAGAGATAACTATTGTATATTTTTAAAAAATGGGCCACAGAGAGAGAGAGAGAGAGAGAGAGAGATATATATATATATATATATATATATATATATATATATATATATATATTAAAAAATAATTAACATTCTCCCTCTTGGTCCATTGAACATTTAATATGTATCAATTCAATATAGATACACTCTTAAAATCTCACATAGACGCAATATCCCTATACCCAAACAAAAGAGTTTAAATTGCATGAATCATACCTGGAAGTCCTTCAAAACAAGTATTACAATGTAGCTAAAATCTTGAATGAGAACTATATGTGGTACATATCTTTATGAATAAACTTCCAAATGTTATTCTCTTAAATTTTGTGTATACAACTAAATAAGAGAAGATAAATATAAATTAGTGGAGTCTTTCAAATCGACAAAATGCAATACAAAACATAAGGGTATCTTAATCACATAAGATTAAATAATAGAACTTAGTCTTTTATGCTCAACATGTTTCTTATAAGAAACAGGTGGTAAAAATTTTGTCAAAATATTTGCCATCATTAGTCTATAGCTGATTTGTTATATAATAACATTATTTGCTTTTACATGTTCTCTAATATCTAAATGCTTAATGGCGATGTGCTTACTACAACTTCTTCTCTTATTGTTCTTGGCAAAAAATACTACTGCAGAATTATCATAGTAAATCTTCAATGGCTTACTCATTTTTTCAAAAATTGTGAGTTTAGAAATAAAAAGCCTCAATCATATAGCTTGTGATATTGCTTCAAAGCACGATACAAACTCTACTTTAGTGGTAGAGTAGCAATCAAAAATTGCTTTGCACTTTTCCAAGAAATGACCCCTCAGCTAATAAGAAAATATATCTTAATATTGACTTTCTTGATTCAAAGCAACTAGCAAAGTCAAAGTCTAAATATTTAACCACTTCTAAATAATCATATCATCTATATGTAAGCTTGTAGTCCTTAATTCCCTAAGATTATTGCATGAATTTCTTTGTAGCTCTCTAATATTATAAACTTGGGTTACTTTGATATCTACCCAACATTCTAACTACATACGTAATATCAGGTCTTGTAGAAATCTGAGCATACATTAAACTCTCAACTGCATAAGCATAAGGAATGTTTTTCATTTGTTCCCTCTCTAAAACTTTTCTTGGTATTTGTTCCAAACTAAATTTGTCACCTTTGACAACAGGTATGACACTTGATGAATAATTGTTTATATGAAATGTCTCTAAAGGTTTATTGATATAAGCCTCTTGAGACTATTCTAATATCCTTCAGGATCTGTTTCTCTCCAGCTTTATGCCTATAAAATAAAAAGCTTCACTCATATATTTTATATCAAATTGCTGTGAGAGAAATCATGCAACCTTATGAAGTAAATGCAAATCACTTGTAGCAAGTAAAATATCATCTAAATATTAGACTAAGAAAATTATTTTGCTTCCATTGACCTTATAGTATATACATTGATCCATAATATTCTTCGCAAAACCAAATGAAGAAATAACATTATACAAATTTTAATGCCATTGATGGGAGGATTGTTTTAGTCCATATATAGATTTCTTAAGCTTGTTAACTAGGTGATCAGTGCCTTTTGAAATGAAATCTTTTGGTTGTTTCATGTAAATCTCTTCCTCTATTTCTCTTTTGAGTAACATCATTTTCACATCCATTTTATGTTACTCAATATAAAAAATGAGCTACTAATGCCATGATTATCTTAAATGAATCCTTCTTTAAAATAGGAGAGAAGGTATAGAATACTTAATTCCATCTTATTGAGTGAATTATTTGCCTACAAGTCTTGTCTTATATCTTTTAATATTATCTAAATAGTCTATTTTGGTTTTAAACACCTACTTAATTACAAAAAATAGCATTTCACCCTTTAGGCAATTCAATAAGACCTTATAATTGATTGTTAGCCATATGAATTCATCTCATCCTTCATGGAATCATACACCAATGTGGATTTATTTCCATTGATAGCCTATGAAAAATGTAATAAGGTTATCTTCAACACTACGTCCTTGTTAGATTCTTGTAGGTACACAATATAATCTAAAGAAGTTGAAGGTTTCCTGACTCTTGAAGATCTTCTTAATGTTGTCTCAACATCCTCAGATTAAGAATCCTAAGTAACTGGATCTATAAGAGTATCTTCATAATAAAGCAGTTCTTCAATCATTGGTTTTTCTTGAGTAACCGAATCCTTATGATTCTCATAAAAAAAAAAACCAATCTATGTGAAGAAGTGGGAATAAATTTAATTCTATTTTTGAGTTTAACATTATCTCATGTGGATTGTAGACCTTAACTTCAACTAGACATCCCCAAACATGTGCACACCTTTAACTAAGTTTCCCATATTTTCATAACTCAAATGACATTTTCTGAACCACCTTGGTTGGAACCTTGTTTATTACATATGCAGCCGTTCTCAAAGCTTCACTTCACAAATACAATGGAAGATCAAAGTTACTAATCATACTCCTCAATATGTCCATTAATGTTCGATTCCTCTTTTCAATCACACAATTTTGTTATGGTGACTTGGGCATTGTATATTATACCACAATACCCTGTTTCTTAAGGAACCTTACAAATGGGCTTGGTAATTGTCCATTTTCAATGTACATACCATAATATTAACAACTTCCATCTAACTTCGTGATCTTAATTTGTTTGCCTAATTGTTTCTTTGTTTTTAGTTCATAGACCATAAAAGCATCTAGTGCTTCACTTTTATCTTAAAACAAATAGAGATACATATATCATGTATAGTCATTACTAAAGGTAATGAAATATTTTAACTATTAAAGCACACATCATAAGGTTCTGAAATATCAAGGTGTATGATATCTAATACATAAGAACTCTTCTAGGCACCTTTCATAGACTTGTTAGTTTGCTTTCTTTTAATGCAATCTACACAAGTACCAAAAGTAGTAAGGTCAAGAGTCTTAAAGACTTCATCATTTACCAAACTCTTAATTCTAATCTCCTAGGCCATAACATTAAGGATTTCTCATTTATAACACCATGCTTATTGTCAACATTATTACCATGCACAGTTATAAGTCTACAATCAAAGATAAAATTTAAATGACGTTTAAATAATCCATCATCCATAATAATATTACTAATAATAATAGTGTCTTTATACAAATGTAAGTTGTACCTGTAAAATTGAAACTAAAACTACAAGGTAAAAGTCTTAAAACTAAAATAAGGTTTCTTGTGGTTTAAGAAGAGATTGTAGAACCAGAATCAATCCACCAAGTGTTATATGAAACGTGGATCATATTAGATTTAAAAAACACTAAAGAGATAATATTACCTTTCTTTTCAAGCCATTGCTTGAATTTGATGCAAGTCATCTTTATATGTCCTTTCTTCTTGCAAAAGAAACATTTGAAATTGCCTTTATTAACTTGATTAAGAGGTACTTCAACCTTCCCTTTCTTAGATGATTTCTTGCCAGAGTTGGCAAATAGACACTTTTGATCTTTCTTGATTCAATCACTTCTTCCTCTTGTACACACATGGTCAAAAGTTCATTAATTGATCGTTTATCCTTATATGTGTTACAAGATATCTTAAAGGGTCCAAATTAAAAAAGAGTAAGTTAAAGATGAAGTGAACTAGAAATGACTTCTCCAACAATTTAAGTTGTGACACTATGTTCCGCATCTTCATAATGTGCTAACGCACACCATTGGTGCCATTAAATCTCATAGAATACAATTTTGTCATCAGGGTGCTTGCTAATGCCTTGTCAGAAACCTCAAACTAATCCTAAATAGCTTTGAAATATTCATTTACTTTAGCACAATTAGGGATAGATCCAAGGGTACATTTCCTAATATGATACTTAATAAACATCAAATTTAAACAATTCGATCGCTCTAAAAAATTATATGATGTTTTCTCAACTTGGGTACATTATTCTATGGGTTTTGGTGGTTTATCCACTTGAAGTGTTAAATCAGGGTCCATGCACCCCAATGCAAGGAGAATTTTCTCCTTTTAATCAAAATAGTTATCTCCACTTAGAGGAACAATATTTGAAAAATAAAATTTTGGGACAAATAAAGTTTGATATACTACAAATAAACAACAAGCTTACTCATACTATGAAACCAAATATGAAATATTTACCGGTGTAAATTACTCCCAAAAAATTAACTAATACATTATTATAATCTTTCTTGTAGGCTTAGATTATAACATGTAAGTCATTTAATTACTTTATGATGGGTCTAGCATAAGATCTATAAGTAATTATCTAGACATATGGGCAACTAGAGTTTGAATATATTAAATTATTACTATCCCATTCTATTTAGTCACTTAATTATAATAATTACTTTGTGGGGTTGAATTATTATATATCTATTATTAATTACAATTATTGATGTCATGTATTTTATGTGACTAAACTTAAAGTCACTTGACATTTTGTGATTAAGAATGATGTGCTTATTATTAAATACTCAAATGTCAACTTAAATATGACATCAAAATTATTGACTAAATAAATTCAAGTTCTCGAAAACCAATATTGTCATAATTATCTTTCCAAACTGATGCTATGTCAAAATAAATGTTCCAAGCAAATCATAGCAAAAGGAGAAACAAGAGTGCAAGAATAGCACCATCTCTTGTTCCTGTCCATTTGACGAACTTTTCCTCTATTTTTTTTAATCGATAGGAACTAAGATGCTATAGGAAACCAACCTCCACCATAATAGTTTCCTTTAATGCAAGTCATTTAATACCCTACAACTTTAGTAAGTGATACTCAATGTTTATGGAATATATATAATTTGAAATCTTGCACAACAATTCTATGGTTTTTCATTTCAAGTTTCTCAAATGTCTTGATTAATGGAATCAAAAACTAGATTAGAAGTACAACTCTGATACTAAATGTAAGCTATAAATTTTACATAAATTGCAACAATCTAAAAACAAAAATCTAAAGATGAATATCTTTAGCCATAGTAATCAAATTCCTAATAAATATAATCACCAAATATATGTTAGAAAATTTCCTTTGATGAAAACCATCACCCAAACATAAGATCATTCATGTTGGATCACCAAGAAACAAAAGATAAATGTGTGAAAGTGTACCTGAATCCATAATGATCAATCATTGTTTAGAATTGTGCGGTTGGCCTTCTAGATTAATACGAATTTAGTAGAAAACCCTTTAGTTTTTCTCTATACCTTATCTCTGACAATGGGATATCAAAAAAATAGAAAATTGAAAGTTATGTGTGATCTGGAGATCATAACCACTATATATATATAGATAATTTCCTATTATCTTTGGTATTCCTATTTTTCTATCATAAAATAGAAATTACTCATTACGTCTCTACACATTAAAGGCTCACATCCTATTAGATACACTAAAACTCAAATTACCAAAATTTAGCTGATCACTTTTAATTGGGCTTAACCTTATTTGATAGTCTACAACACATATTCATTCATATATAAACTTAAAATTGGATTAATGATCCAACAATCTCTCACTTGGACTATATGTGTAATCTTATAATCATGCTTTTCAAAAAATAACTGAATGAGCTCAACTTTGCTATCATTACCACAAAAAAATTAACCAATCTAGTACACCAATCATATCAACATAGGATCAAAGCGGCCTTTGTTACATTTGTTGTCACTCAACCTATCAATGGTCACATATGTCGATACAATTAAATGACATTGATCTTGATGTGAATGCACAACATGAAATTTTCATGTAATGTGATCTTAACATGCCTATTTCTAACTAGTTCACCCTTAAATCTTAGTGAGATCAAACCATACCAAAAATCAGAGTGTGAATAAATAAAACTTTATTTCTACAGAAAATAACCTTCAATACTCATAAACTGAAATAATTGTAAAAGCATCTAAAATTACAAACTCCCACTAAAATTGAATATCATTAATTGACACAACACGCATACAAGCAGTGTAATCATGAAATTGTTTTGGTAGTAATCCCTTAGTAAGCAAATCCACAACCATAGAGTTTAAACTGATGTGCTTTATAGACAATTGTCCACTCTAAACTCTTTCTTTAACAACTAAAAATTTAATGTCCATCTACTTTGACATCATTGAGCACCTATTGTTATTGGAATATAGAACTGCTAACTTATTGTCACAAAATAATTTGACTGGTCTTTTAATACTATCCACTATGTGCAGCCTTGTGACAAAATTTTGTAGCCATACTCCTCACTTAAATGCTTCATAACATGTAGCACTGTTTCAAGAGATAGCACCTCCAGCTAGCAGATAGATATAATTCAATATAAATTTCATACTATCTTGACATCCAACAAAATAGGAGTTAGTATACCCAATGATCACAAGCTAGTCTATCCTCCAATATGTAAGCATATAGTCATTTATTCTCTGTAAGTACTGCAAGATATGTTTGGCTACTTTCCAATGGTTTGCTCCTAGATTACTTAAATATCTGCTCAACATCCTAGTAATGTATGTAATATCCAGACGTGTATAAATCTAAGTATACATTAGACTCCCTACTACTAATGCATAGGAAATTTTCTACATTCATTTTTCCTTAAAATAATTCTTAGAGCACTTATTGAGACTAAAATTATTTCTGTTAGCTATAGGGGTATCACTTGGTTAGTAATCTTTCATGCTATATATCTTAAGAACCTTTTCAATATAACTCTTCTGTGATAATCCAAGAACATCTCAAGATCGATCTTGGTGTATTTGAATCCTTAATACAAAAAATGTATTACCAAGATCTTTCATCTCAAAATTCTTAGCTAGGAATCTACTAGTTTTGTGTAATAAGCCTATATCATTGCTAGCAAGTGAGATGTCATTGACATAAAAAACCAAAAAAATATGTTTACTCCCATAAAACTTATGGTATATACAATCATCAACTAATTCATCACAAAATTAAATGAGATGATCACTTGATGAAATTTGAAATATCATTGTTGAGATGATTGTTTGAGTCCATAAATAGATTTCTTGAGTTTACAGACCATATTCTTTAGGTCTCTTAACACAAAGTTTCCTAGGTACCCCGTATAGATCGTCTCATCAATGTTACCATTGAGAAATATTTTTTCACATCCATATGATGTAACTCAATATTGAAATATGCCATCAATTCCATTATAATTCTAAAAGAGCCTTTTGAATGAATTGAAAATAAAGTCTCTTTATAATCAATACATTCATTCTATGTAAAGCCCTTTACAATAAAATGAGCCTTGTACATTTTCATATCACCTTTTGAATCCCTCTTAGTCTTAAATATCTATTTACAATCAAAGGGTGCACCTTTTGGTAATAGGAAAAAATATTACACATCATTGTCCTTCATGGACTTAATTTCCTTATTTATGGCATTAGTTTACTTCTGTGAGTCAAAACTTCCATAACTTGATAGAAGTTGATTGGATCATCCTCCATCACTCCAATATATACCTCATGTTCTTGGAGAAATACAATATAGTCATAAGGTATTATACTTCTCCTTACTCTAATGGATCTTCTTAGTGGCATAGGTTTTTGAAGTACTAGAGTTTGTTCTTTTGAAATAATTTCTTGAACATGAGATTCTTTGACATTTTCTTGATATGTTATGTCTTAAACAAGGTTAGGAATGTGATCCTAATAAATGAGAATAACACATGTAGGAATATCAATATGTTCTTCTTCAAAGATAGTCTCTAACTGTATCTCCCCCTACAAACTCAACATTATTGAAGAATCGGATATTTCCTGAATCAAAAATTAAATTAGTTGTGGGATCATAAAAATTATACCCCCTATAATTTTTATAGTATCCAATGAAATAGCAACTCACTATTCCTGAGTCTTGTTTCCTTTCAATAGGCCTATGAAGCCTTGCCTCAACTGGGCACCCAAAAACATGAAAGTGCTTTAGCTTAGGCTTCCTACACATCTAAAGTTCATAAAATTTTTTTATAAAAGTTCATAAAAAAATTTTGATAGCTGTTTTAGTTGGAACTCTATTCATGATATATGTTGTAGTCTTAAGTGATTCTTCACATAATGTTTCTAATAATATAGAATGACTAATCATATTCCTCACTATCTCCTTAAGTGTTCTATTTTGTCCTTCAGAAACACCATTTATAGTGGATGAACCAAACATGGTGTACTATGGGACAATACTACATTTCTCTAGGAACTTAGTAAATGGTCCTAGACATTGCTCACCTGAACCATTAAATCTTCCATAATATTCAACACCATGGTTAGATCTGATCCTTTTGTTGTGTAAATTATCAACTTCAGCCTTATGAGTTTTGAACACATCCAATGACTGTGATTTTTCATGAATGAGATATATACAACCATATTTGAAAAAATTGTCTAGGAACGTTATAAAGTATTTTTAACCATTCCAAGCAACCATAGGGAATGGCTCATATATATTTGTATGTACGAGTTCTAAGACATTTAGAATCCTTTTGGCTTCAAATCTCTTTTTTTTGGCTTGTTTTTTCTTTATACAATTAAAACAAACATCAAAATTTTTGAAATCTAAGGGATCTAAAATTTCGTTTGACATAAGTTTCTCTATTCTCTATTTAGAGATATAACCTAATATATTGTGCCATAACGCAACTAAATTCTCATTATTTAATTTTCTTTTTGCACCTCGAGTACTTAAATGTAGAGATTCTTTAAATGAAGCAATAGTATCAATTAAGTAATAATTATCATATCCTAACAAAGAACCAAAATAATCTAATTTTGAATCATGTAACACTACATTTTTCATTCCCAAATAAACAAGAATAACTAGATTTCTCCAAAGCAAAAATAGAAATCAAATTTGTCTAAATGAGAAAACAATAAATATCTCATTAAGATCTAAATAAATTCTAATTTTCAACAATAATCTAAATTTTTTTATTGCCTCAACTTGCACTATCTCATACATACATAATAAACAATAATCTAAATTAAAAAGCATGCCTTTCTTAGCACGCCATGCATGATAATTGATGCATTACTTCTTCTCATGCCCGTCATCTTCACAGAAGAAACAACCAGTACCTTTTGATTCTTTTAGTTTCTTTTGCTGTTTCTTTTAAGGTTCTATATCTGTAACTTTCTTATCCTTCTTCCCTTTTTTTACCTTGTCCTTAAAGGTTGAAGATAGATGAGCACTTTCTACTTTATCTTGCTTAAGATTTTCCTTTTCATAAATATAATATGAGATAAGCTAATTCAAAAACCAAGTCTCTTTCTGACAATTGTAGCTTACCTTAAAGTGGCTAAACTATGCCAAAAGAGATATTAAAACTAAATACACCAGCAAGTCCTTAGAGAGCTCAAGTTTAAGTATTTTCAACTTGGAAGCAAGATAAGACATCTCCAAGATGTACTCCCTGATATTACATTTACCCTTGTACCCTATTGAAATTAGACTTGTCAAGAGTGTACCTATTGTAACCTTTTCATTCTTGATAAATCTCTTTTCAATATCCGTAAGGAACTCCTTAGTTGTAGTTATCTTTTTTAACATTGTGCCCCTAAATGCTTTTGGAATGGCTTTCTTTATGATCATCATACACTGCGATTTGATTTCTCCCACATTACCATATCCTTCTTGTCATCAGAGGTACTCTAATATGTAAAAGGTAAGGGAGAATCAGCCCTTAACACAAGGTCAATATCCACTACTCCAAGAATAATCAAGAGATTCTTTATCCATAACTTGAAGTTAGAGTAATTCAGCATAATGATAGAATTGATGTTAGCATTAATATTAGCATAACAAAGAACAACAAATAGATAAAACAAGACCATAAAAGTCTCAAAAACAATTAAATTCAAATTTGGCAAACCCTGTCTCAAGATACCTAGCATTCTATTAATATTTTGTTTTTGGACAAATATATTAACTTGCAAGTGATTTATTGGTGTTGAAATCAAACACTAATAATAAAAACATCAAATAAAAAATCTTTCCCTGGGCTGATTTATTGTTCATATGTAAAACCAAATAATCATGAAGTGTTTATTACCATAAGTGTGCATGTAATTCTGTTAAACATTGATCATCCTTTGGGCTGATAAATATTCAAATTAGTCACATGCCTTTAACCATTTGTATTTCAAAATAAAATTAATTTCCACAAGGAAGGTCACTTTGTTGACATGTTGTTTCAATTAATTCATCTATATATATATATATATAGACATGTCAATATTTAAATTTAAAATTGTACCAAAATTGATCTTTAATTTTTTTTTGTCACAAACAACATTTGACTATTGATCGTTAACTAGACACTTGTTAATCGAATTGGGGCTCGAGTCGGGTCAAACCAACCCGGATCCTATACATGCCCACGTTCCCTATCTACCCTAAGTTTTCTTGTTTTAATATTACACATCGGCTATTGTTTCTGTTATTCCTTATTCTACAAATTTTATTAAACTTGTGGTTGTCGCTGCTCCTAAGCTTGTAGAATTTCCATAAACCCAAAGCCAACAAAGTAAGAAAACATATATTAACATGTAAAATCTAGTTCAAAAAGTGCTAAAATTGAATTGGTAATGTAACAATTCTTGTAAAATCAAAGGTAACTATAAATCCCTTTCAAAAATTGATTTAAAGGACTAAATAGAAAAATTGGCCACAAAATTGGGACACCCTAATTAAATCAAAAACTAAATTTACATGAAAATCGGAATCTAAATATTTTGAAAATTATCTTCGAATTCAATATTACTAAAACCCTAATTATTAAATCCGACAATACCCAAAACAATAATTAATCATTGATCCAAATTTATTCCTAATTTGTTCTCAATAATTCAACATGAAGATGTTTTGATATCACTTGTTAGAAAGTATCCTTTGGTGAAAACTATCACCTAAACATAAGATCATTAATTTTGGAGAATCATCAAGAAATAAAAGATATATATACGAAAGTGTACTTGAATCCATAATGACCAATCACTATTTATAACCGTGTAGTTGGCCATACAAATCAATATGTCTTCACCATAGAATTTTTTAGTTTTTCTCTGTACCCTATCAGTGACGATGGGATATCAGAAAATTGAAAATTGAAAATTACGTGTGATCTGGGACCATAACCACCATATATATAGATAACTTATTGTTATCTTTTTTATTCCTATTTTTTCCATCATGAAATAAAAATTACCAATTAAGTCTCTACACATTAAAAACCGACATCCTATTAGATACATTAAAACACAAATGACCAAAAACTTAGTTGATCACTTTTATTTGCACTTAACCTTATTTGATAATATACAATACATAATTATTCACATATAAGCTCAATGTTAGATTAATGATCCAATAGTCTCAATCCATGTACTTGATAAAAAATTATAAGTTTTCTTATAGACTAGAGACCCTTGATCAAAAAATTATTTTGTGTGTAATTATTTCTGAAGCCTTCTTCACCTCAAAGAAGAAGAGGTGTTTAAACTTAATGCATGGTTAACATAACCTGTACCTTTTCACATAGAGAGATCATTAGTGTGTGTGTGTGTGTGTGTGTGTGTGTGTGTGTGTGTGTGTGTATATATATATATATATATATATATATATATATATATATATATATATATATATAACTAACACAAAATTCAAGACCCAAGTTTTCATTTTTTTTTGGCTCTAAAATGACAACATTTCAATTCCTACCGCTCGCACAATAGAACAATTGACAAATGTAGCATTTGAGAAAAAAAAATCAAATGTGTACTTTATAAATAGAGGCACCGCAAGTTATACACCTATGTAAATGGAATCCACAATAGTTTCCACTTTGGTTCTCTTACGTACATACTATGTGATGAGTAGATTTTACACTCATAAATTAATTATCTTTAACTTAAAATTTTGTGATTTTGCGATTAATTTCTGTTAGATTTATGTGTGATTGTGTGCTTATTTTGTATATGAAAAGAAGATGAAAAATTGAGAAAAATTGGAGGAAAAGGAGTAAGAATTGCATATTTTGGATAGTTTCGATGTTGCTTCACTAATTTAGACATACCTCTCTCATTCAAACTTTAATTGAGATTATTCAAGATGCTGTAGAAAGTTAAGAAAAAATTTACAACTTTTATGTTTCGAGTTTTGAGAGATTAGGCATCGCGAAGTTGGATATTTGCATCGCAATTCAAAAATGATATTGCATTTTGTGAAAAATAAAATAATAATAATAAAAAGAAAATAGATTTTAAGTTGAATTGAAATATCTTTTTTGAAAAAAAGGTTGAGTTAGACTAAAAGGTCTTTTAAAGATATAGTTTGAGATAGATTCAAATATCTATTTCACCTTTAAAAGAACCCTTGAGCTATGAATTAGAGGAGAAAGAGAAGAGTTCAGACTCTCTCTGGATGGCAACTTTAACTCCATCTTCATCTAAGATTTATTCTTCTTCTTATTTTTTTTCTTTTATGTTCTATTTTATTTTCTAGGACTATGGTGTAGCCTAATTATGGACCTTTGCATTTTCTATTCAATTTAATTCATGAGTTATTTTTCTTAAATTGAATTTTCTACATTGTTCTTAATGCTTCTAATTGCTTGATCACCAGTTAGATGATGTGCTAATCATAATAAGATCGATAGGAGATTTATGTGTGTAGTTCATTGTGTAGTTAATTATAAATTGCATGTTAGGTAGAGATATACTTGCAAGATCTGCGCAGTCTTAATTAAGCACCATAGTAATTAATGAATCTTTGTTTATTATAATTCACATAAAGACATAGTAAGTTAGCATTCAAAAAGTGTTTTTATTAGACCTCGAAAGAGGTTAGTGGATAATTTAGGGTATATCAACTGATAATTAGGATTATAATTTCTAGATTAAAGAGATAGATAAATGTAAAGTGAATTAATTATGGTGAAATCAGAATCCTTAAAATCTCAATCAATTTTGAATTACTCTTGCTTTTAAATTATGCAGTTTTATTTTATTCTTAATTAATTCAATATTTAAATTATTCAATTGCGATAAAGATTAAATTAGTGCAGTAATTAATAACATCAATCCTTGTGGAATCGATACTTTATACTCACCAATTGAGATTTTATTTTTATTACTTGACAAAGATAATGTACGTTTGTACTTAAATGAATATTTAATTCATGTGTATCACTATGAATAAATAATCAAAATTTAAAACTAGATAAATTGGATGCTAACCATAAGGTAACCTATGCATGAAGTTAGTTACATTAATGGGCTAGGGGTTTTGAGGATGAAAGACCTAAAATGAGAAAAAACCAGAAGAAGGGGAAGAAGGAGAGAGGGAGATTTGAAGAGAAAGATAAAATGTTGTTGTTTTGAGGCTAAGTAGGCTGGAGATGTCTCAGTGAGTAACTTGTGTAACATCCCATAATTTTTATTTTTATAAACGATTATGTTCTGCTAAAAGTAAGTCTATTTTTAATTAAAATAATTATTGTTTTGTTTGAAATAATTATCTTGGTCCCTAAGGAATTTTTGTTGTATTTTTAGAAATATTCTTTCTTTTAATATGTATAATTTGAGATTTGTTTTATTATGATTTTTATCAAGAAAAATCATGATTTAAGAGTTTAACTAAAGGTTGATGAGAATGTAAATTTTTAGAAATTTTTGGGATGTTTTAGGGTGAAAAACGGTATTTATATGAATATATATGAAATAAAATAAGAATAAATCTAAATATTTAATTATTAAATAATAATAATTAATATTATAAAAAAGAAAAATAAAAAGGGAAATGAGGGAAGGTGACGGCAATTTTTCTGAAGAAAAACCGATAGGATGAATAGTGCATGAATAGTGAGTGAATAGTATAGTGTCTATTGGTTTCCGATCTCAAAACTGAAAGTGTTACTGGATTCAGGACGAAGAATACTTTAGTTTTGACCGATCAGTTTTTCAAATCCACCGTTGAATCGTCGTAGATCTGAAGTAGAAAATTTCAGAAAAAGGTAAATTCTAAAACTCTTATTTAGAGACCTCAAATTAGAAATCTGACACCGTAGATAGATTCAAAACTTAGATAAACATTGGGATATGTATTTCTTTCGGTCATTTGGTAACTTTTTATGTGCGGTGAATAGTGATTTCTGGTGTGAATGGTGGCAGTGAATAGTATTTTTCGGTGGTAAATAGTGATTCCGGCGGTGAATAGTGCCATAGCGTTGATTTTCAAGGTTTTTGGACCTTCCGGACTCAATTTTGGGGTTTATTTTACCGAATTCGGATCAGAAACGAGGATTTTAGGGCTGTCCAATCTGGAGCCTTTACTTGTGAATAGATGATTCTTCCTATGGCTTGTCCTATACTCTTCTTGATATTTGAGCATGTATATGATTATGTTTATGAGATATTTACACTTTGATATGTTTCTAAAATGCATTAAAATGATCTGAACTGCTTATAATTTGAAATATGATTCAAGAAGAGTATAGTATTTGAAAATGGATTTATGAACTCATGATGTATCTGATTTCACTTATATTTATCATTATTTGATAAAGTGAATATTATGTGCACGATGCATTGATTTGTAAAGCTACATATTTGTGAAAATGATGCATGTCATATTATAAATGAGATTGAATGGCAAGCGTAAAGCTCATGGTAAGTTGCTTGATATTTTACATGTATATATATATATTGATGAATATCGGCTGGTTGTATAGCTTGTGATGGTACCGAATAGGGGACGCCCTATTAGCCTGAGTGAGCCGGGGGAGGGCCACTCCAACCGGGTGACAGTGGTAATGTGGAGAGGCAGGAGGGTGATGTACTCACATTCCCTGATCACTTATTGTGACTAGGGTCGAGGTCACTATGCGTATAGCAAATTGCATTGCTCAGATCGCCGACTGAGGCAGGTCATTTTCAAATTGCATTGACCAGATCGGCGACTGAGGCAGGTCATCATTTTCAAATTGCATTGACCAGATCGCCGACTGAGGCAGGTCATTATTTTCAAATTGCATTGACCAGATCGTCGACTGAGGCAGGTCATTTTTAAATTGCATTGACCAGATCGCCGAGTAAGGCAGGTCATTTTAAAAATGATGATTTTATCTCTAGATCTTAATATTTTACTATAACTTATACAACTGAGCATAACAACATTTGTTTAATGATTATACCATGGTGCATATGGTTTTGGATATCTGAATATCCTTTGATTTGAGAATATTTGAAATACGGGTCTCATATGAATGTACTTTTGAACTGTATTTTCTATGTGACATATTTTAAAAAATAAGTACATCCATATGCTGACCTAAGAGGTTATAGGAGGAATTATTTACTCACTGAGTTGTCAAACTCACTACACGATATTTTCACATTGTTCATATAAGAATATCAGAGTTTGATTCAGCAGATAGGTGATATATTCTCTGGGTGAGTCTACGTTGCTTCCAAGACTCACGGTCTTTGAATTATACTGTGTTTGTATTCTAGAGTTCTTTGAACGCTATAGGCAGGATTCCTGTTTCTGCTGTACTCTGATGTTTATAGATTTGGTCTGTATATTGTGTATACATGAGAGATCCTTTATGTATTGGTTCCCATGATAAAGAATTGAATTATGTATCTTTATGGAAAATATCTGATTGCGGAAAATAATAAATAAAAAATTGTTTATTTTACGTAACATAAATTAGGGGCGTTACAAGTTGGTATCAGAGCATTAAGTTTCCCTGTGGCTATCAGAACAAATGATTCTTTAGTAGGATCTTTAGTATCGATATGAGCCGGACATATTTATACTTCAGGTGCTGTTAAGGGATTCTATAGGGTTTCAAATTCCTTTCTATTCCAAGTTGCTAAAGTTTATAGTATAAGACAGATTGAATATTGTGACATCTTAAGAGATATCTATGGATCAATTACAGCTTGAAAGTGAAAAGGATAGGCATCTCATAGAATTTAAAGAATTGATACAAATACCAAACATGGTGGTTTTTGAATGTGACATCCGATTTACCCGGTTGTCTAGATATGGTAGACTTTAATGTATGAATTAGTTGGCATTATGTCATGTCATTATGAAATATCACTATAAGGTGATTAAATTCAATATTCTTGGAGAATTTTCTTTCTTGATACAAGGGGATCGTAGGGAGATACCCAGTAATCTAATCTCTGCTTTAATATCCTACAAGTGATTATAAACAAAAATGTCAAGAATATTTGACAATGTTGAGAAATATTGATATTAAGTAAACCAGTATAAATCAAGTGCCACTGGTTAGAGAATTTTTTTGATGTAATTCCTGAGGAATTGCCAAGATTACGCCGAAATAATAAATAGAATTTGGTATTGATTTATTTCTTGGAACCTAACCAATGTCTATATTTCCATATAGAATGGCACCCACTAAACTTAAAAAACTGAAAAAAAAAATAGTTACAAGATATGTTAGACAATGGATTTAAAAGTCCTATTACTTTTAGTTGGAGTGCTCCAGTTTTATCTGTGAAAAAGAATGATGGGTCACTATGACTATGTATAGATTATAGACAATTGAATAAAGTGACAGTGTAGAATAAATACACATTACCTCGTATAGATGATCTATTTGACCAGTTAGAAAGTGCTCAACATTTTTCAAAAATTGAATTGATTTGATATCTAGATATCATCAATTAAGGATAAGAGAAGAGGATATTGCAAAAAAAATTGCTTTCAGGAGTCGGCATAGACACTATGAGTTTTTAGTTATGTCATTTGGATTGACAAATGCCCCAGCTACATTCATAGATTTAATGAATAAGTAATTAAGTCATCCCTGAATCAAGTTGTTATTATATTTATTGATGATATACTAGAATATTCCAAGAGTTTAGAGCAACATAAGCAATATTTAAAGATAGTTATACCAACTCTAAGGGAGTAGGGTTGGTAAGGATGATATCCAAGTTGACCCTAAGAAAGTAGAAGTAGTACAACAATGGCATGTCCTACTACAGTTACAGATGAAGATCTAAATCTAACTTGCGCTTCCTGTGGTTGTCTGTCGTCCATTCTATTCGAGCCATAGTTGAATCAGGTACATGAACATATGCTTGTAAAGCATCAATCAACTCTTCAGCATTTGAAGCTGAGATGAGAATTTGTCGTGCTGAGTGTGGGATAAACTTTTGTTCCACAGCATGATCAAGAAAAGACAACAGACCATCAAAAAAATTGTTAACATTTAACAAATCTATCGGTTTGTGAGGCATATTCAATTGTGCCCAAGATATTATTTGAAAAATCTCCTCTAAAGTACCAAAACCCCCTGGTAAGGCAATGAAAGCATCAGCATTGCTCATCATTCTAGCCATGCGCTCATGCATGGAAGCAATCCTAAATTCTTCCCCAACTGTCTTTCCTATGATATTTGATACAGTTAGAGCTGTAGGAGGATGCCAAGTTCTAGGTATTATTCCTACAACTCTAGCTGCATCCAACATCACAGGAAAAACAATTGAGAAAAAATTTAAGGTTGCTTCCATGCATGAGCGCATGGCTAGAATTATGAGCAATGCTGATGCCTTCATTGCCTTACCAGAGGGTTTTGGTACTTTAACCCACGGTTACCTCCACCATAGACTAAATGAAGTTTTCTTCTGGCCAACACCATACCTAGGTTTTGTGCAGCTTTCACATACGCTTCATCTTTTCCAGGATTGGAACCACAAAAGACACAAATATTTCGAAACTGATGGAATGCGATTCCCTCCATAATTTCTATCACCTTAACTTTGAGTATATACAAAGATACTAATGTAAGTATTTATAGAACTCAGAGAAGGGCATATTTAGAATAGCTATTCAAATAGGCCGGGTATTATTAGAACAACTATGTGAGTGATTGGTGGATATAAGTTAAATTAAAGGTAAAAAAAATGCAAAAATGACGGCAAGCATGTATATGTACAGTAGTTATGAATATGACCCATACAAACTAATTATTAGGCTATTTTCGAGAATTGAATTATGTATCTTTATGGAAAATATCTGATTGCGAAAAATAATAATAAAAAATTATTTATTTTACGTAACATAAATTAGGGGCATTACAACTTGGACAAAAACTCAGCATTTAATGACACATGGTATCATGTTAGCATTTTTCATTAAAGAAATTGATAGAGTTAACTTTAGAGACTAAAAATGGACATTTTTGAAACGCTATGGAGAATTTTAAACCAAAAATACTTTAGAGACTAAATTGAATTTTGCTACAAATCTAAAAGATTTAAATAAAATTTCTCTTTTTATTTATTTATTTTTGGGAATACAAAATAAAAGTAGTAAAGGTAAGTTATTGTAAGACTACTAAATCTCAGGGGTATGCCTGTGATGCAAAATGGATAGGTGGAGGGTCAACTAAAAAGACTATCTCCAACTTCAGAAATTACCTCTCTAAAAAAAAAGGCAAGATTGTGATGGCCATTTATGTAAGAAGACTGCTAAAATGATAATTCGACTCTCTTTTAAAAGGTTTAAATAAAATTAAAGTCATAATATAAAATATATAACTAGCAACCTAAAATTAAAAGTATATTTGGCTATCAAAAATGGAACTTAGTGTATTTTTCACAATCTATTACCTATATACTAAAAGAGTTCCACTTAGTCCAGAAGCTAAGATGTGGAGCTTTGAATTTTTTTTTTTCAATTAATCATTAAACAAAATTAAATCTTATTATGTACATGCATAAGTATGAAAAAAAGAATTTTGAATATCAAGCTTAGACACGCACTGTATATATCATCATCTTTAGGGTTTCAAGGTTTTGGAAATATATTATTATTAACTACGATTCATAGCTTGCTAATCTGTCAATTAATTTTCATATTATAACATTGAAAAATGGAAAAGTTATAAATGCATTATTGAACTCAGATTTCATTGCCGTCTAAGGTAAAATTATATTCAAATATTTTTAGATAAATATAATTATTAATTAGTATCGACTATCTATTTCAATTTCATACGTCTGTAATTGGTATTGGTGCAATATAAAACACTATCGGTTTAGATTTCTATTTATCATACATTGGCTTCGTTTTGAAAATCGAAAAACTCATTCTTTCTGGTTTTTTATATGATTCGCTTTCTCTTCCTCTTCCCCTTTCTTTCGCTGATGCTCCGTCCCTACCTCTCTGCTAGTGGGACTTCCTCTAGAAACATCAATCAGTTTAAATATTATTTTTTTAAAGGCTTAAATGTATTTTTAGTCTTCCTATTTTTATTAATTTAATATTTTTATAATTTATAATATAAATTTGATTTTTTTAATTTTAATAAATGATTCAAAATAGTATCTTAATTAATTATCTATCTATTTTGTTATTAATATACCGCCGTAGGTCATATATACATAATTGAATCTGACATTAATATATTTTTTAAATAATTAAATTATGATACTTATAATTTAATAATGTATACATGGCATATGCATAATGAATTAACGATAAAATAGACAATAAATTTAATAAATTGATATTTTAATTCATTTATTAAAGTTAAAAATAAAAAATTAATATTATAAATTATAAAGAGACTAAAATGACGTATTCATAAAAATAAAAGGGCCAAAAGTACATTTAAATATTTTTTAAAAATTGAATAAAAAAATATTTAGTTTTAAGTTAATTTTAAAAATTAAAGTGATTATTTTTAAATAATATAAAAATAGCCTTAAAAATTACCCCAAAAATGAAAATATATATTGTTTCAACCAAAATTGGTGGATTTGGATCCCTGCATAAATAAAGGGTGATATATGACTGACTTCAGATTTTGACGATTTATTTTCGTTAAAATTTATTTTTGAGTCAGATGGAGATTGAACCATTTTGCTATAATTGTGAAAAGGAATGAATAATTTTTCTTCAATGATCATATTGCAGGTCTCGAAAATCGATCGGATGAATATCCAAAACAAGTACGTATGCCAGAGTGGGGCTAATAATCCATATTCCAAACCTAAACACTTTTGATATTCTGACGTAGAAGAACAGATAAATGGTTGGAAACTCAAATGTGTATTTCAAAATTAAAAATTTTATAACTTCTGATCAGATTAAAATTTAAAATTTTATAAAATATAAAGGGAAATTTTTTTTATGTCTGCTGTTCCCGTGATTAAAGTTGTTTCAAGACTCAAATTTCATAATTTTGACTTCATTATTTGAGATTGTTTTACATTTGTTGTCTATTTTTCAGTGTTAATTTTTATTTATTTATTTTAATATTTTCTTTTATGATTAAGAGATCTAGTTAAGGGTTTATAATACTATTTTGTGTTCCAGTTTGAGGAATTTTATTAATTAATTAATTTGAGAGAATTTTTTTTTTTTTTATTCAGGCTAATATTTGCTGATAGAAGGAATAAAAAGTAGATCTTTGTACATATATAGCATCTAACAGAAGAACTGTTAATGTAACTGTTAATTCCAGAAGCAGTCAACCACTAATATGCTTAATTTTTTTAAGGAGTTGTAAGTCAATATACTTAATTGGTGTTTCGTGTGTGAAGATTTTTAATTTATCATATAAATTTAAGAGAAAATATAATTTAATTGTCTTTATCTATATTATTAATTGTAATATTCTCTTAATTAAATAATTATTATAATATTCTTGGTGATCTATAACTCCATTACAAAGAACATTAAAAATGACATAAATATTTTTTATTCTTCTTCCTTCTTGTTAATAATTTTGGCCAGATAGCTCTTTAATCTCCCAACTTATTTTTTTTTATTTCATTTTGATCTCTTAATTAAAATTAATTTTCTCAAAATTCTTTAACTAAAAAAAATACTATTAAACTCAAAATTTTAAAATATTAAAATTTTAAATCATAAATCTCCAAACTTCAAAACTCAAAAAGTCAAAATCCAAATATCAAAATTTCAAAATACTAAAACCTAAATTTTAAATTTTAAATTTCAAATTCAAAATCTCAAATTTTAAACTGCAATCCTTAAAACCTTAAACCTCGAACACCAAACTCTAAATTTTAAAATTTTAAACTCTAAATTATAAACCCTAAATTTCAAAACTCAAATTTCAAACCTAAAAACCTCAAACCTCTAAAATATCAAACTTTAAATTCAAAAACTCTAAATTCTAAGCCTTAAAAACCAAAATTTTAAATCTCAAACTTGAAATAATGAACGAAAAATGTATTTGGGGTACAAAAATTTAATTAACTTTCTATAATTTTTGAATTAAATTGTTGTTAAAAAATATGTGTATTATCAAAAATTATAAATATAATTAATAGTGATAAGTTTTAAAAATAATAATAGGATAGAAACACTTGAAAAAACTAAAATTTTATAAATATATTTGGAATTAAATTGCTCATATTTTGTAAATAATTAAATGCCATAAAAAATTTTATAAAAAAAATTAGAGAGAGGAATCATTGAGTTACTTGCTGATAAAATGTCCACATGCAAGAGAAGCATGTCAAAGGAGTGGCTTAGTGAATTTTATGAGCACAATTTGTGGGAAAAATTAGGTTTTACCTAGATCAAAATTAATATATAGATACGTAGTATAGCATGTTCTTAGAGAATTATATAAAGAAATTTGAAAAAAATTTGTGTACCTAGTACCATTGATGGATCTATAGTCTCCAGTAAAGTCAAAGAGAACTCAGAGAAGGTAACTGCTCTATATCTGATGATACACAAAATTAACTTCTTATCTAATGGGACAACAAGAGATGCTATGTCAAATAAGAGTAGGGACCTCTCAAGTGGGCTACAAATGGACAGTTTAACCCATCATAGACAATCCATTTACAAAACCCATATCGATTCATTAATTGGTCCAAATAGTGTAATGTGTCCATATTTCATAATTGATATTATTTAATAATCCAATAAACAATTCTTAATAATTGGTTAATGCTAATCTATAAATAATTATTAAAAAAATCCAACATTCTCCCACTTGGATAGCATTAGTCAATTATTAGAAATAAATTATTATTATAACTATGATAAGTATCAATTATGACCAAAATATATATAGATCAAAAGTTCAAAAGAAATATAAAGACTTTGATCATGTAGAAAATCATATCCAATTGGGATAAAATATCATACATGTCTATAACCTCATATTTCATATAAAACAATTATGGATATAGAATTGTATAACAAAATATTCAATTCTCAAAAAAATGGTCCAATCATCTCAATGATGCTATCAAAGGTATGATAATATTATTGACATGTCATTTAGTACATATCTCACACAAAATCGCATAAATGCATAAAATTCAGACTCCTATTGACCTAAATGTCAAAAGACTTAATTAAGCCCATATGAGTTACATGATTTTTTTTTAAAAAAAAAACTCCAACAGATAGGCCTTTGGTCAGTGGATTTGCTAACATATGTTTTGTACCAATGTATTCAATTAAGTATGAAATTTTTGAACTTTCTCTCAAACAAACAGGTATTTTATATCAAAGTACTTTATTATTATGAGAGAAATATACAACAGCAGTATTGCACAATATATCACAAATGGCTTGGATATACTTTCAACAATATGAAAGCTAAAAATCAAATTCTTTAGCCATATGGCTCGAAAATAGCCTCATAACAAGTGACATACTCTATTTCTATAGTCAAGACAGCTGTAAGTGTCTGTTTAACACTTTTTCAAGAAACAGCTCCTCCTACCATCATAAAAATAAAACCAGAGATGGACTTTTTGTCATTTGAGCAACCTATAAATAAGAATTGGAACAACCAGTGACTTCGAGTTGATCAGACTGATTGTAAATCAACATATAGTCCTTGGTACCTTGCAAGTACCTCATGACATTTTTCATCACTTTCCAATGATTCAAAACTAGATTGCTCAAGTATCTCCCTAAAACATTAACAGCAAAAGCAATATCGGGATAAGTACAAACTTAAGCATACATCAGGTTGCCAACAGTAGAAGCATATAGGACATTTTCAATTTTAGTTATTTCATCAACATTTTTTTAAGAACATTTAGATTTTGAAAGCTTATAACCAATGGGTGCAACTCAATAAGGAACAAGATTAAATGTTAAACCGCTTAAAGGTTTTTTTCAATATATCCCTCTTTGAGACATCACAAAATTACTGGATCTTATGGGGAAGCAAGTGATATAAGACATGTAACATCCTCGATTTTTTCTTATATTACTAATTGAAATTTATTTCTTTCAGAGAGGAGAAAGGATTTTAGATCTCATGGGAGGATTAAATTATTTTACTTAAGTCAAACAAGATAGTAGGAATGGTTAAAATAGTATTTAATTTATGTAATTTATGGAGAATGGCATTTGCGTAAATAATGGATGATGGTATGGGAATTTTGGAGATAAAGAGGTGGTAGGTAGGGGTAGGTAGGAAAAAAAAAGAAGTTAAGAAGAGAAAGAGGGAGTGTCGGTAGGAAGAGAAAGGAAAAAGAAGAGAAGAAAAGGAAGAGGAGAAAAAGAAAGGGGAAGAAAAAAAAAGAAGAGAAAGAGGAAGAGGAAGAAGAGAAAGAGGAAGAAGAAGAAGAGAAAGAAGAAGGAGAAGGAAGAGGAAAAGGGAATCAAGAATTTTTGGGTGGTAGGAATCAAGCACAAGTTCAAGGAATTGTTTGAGGTAGGTTTAACATCTTTTAATAAATTTTGTACAAAATTATATATATGCTTTTAGATTTGTTTAAATGTCATTTTGAATAGCATGTGGTCTGGATATCTATGTGAAATTATATTTTGGATGTTGAGACATGCATATGGGTGCATGGAATTATATAAAAGAAAATTCAAAGAAGAAGATAAATTAAGCTGAATTTTGGAATAATTGGGAAGTTACTGTTTTTGAAATTCTGGAAAACTTCGTTAAGGATTTTAAAGAAATCGTCAACATATGAATTGTAGACATATATATCACGGATCTATAAGATTTTAAATTACTTAATTTGGAGTTCATATAAGGGAGCTATGGCTGGTTAATTGAGCAGAGGTCAAAATTTAGGATAGTAAAAATAAGCGTTTTTGTTTTAATTTTCAGGGAATAATCCGTAAATAATCTGAAGAAATAATAAACACAACATTGTAGATAATTGTCTTAACTTTCTATAGGATTTCAAATCACCTCAATTGGAGTTCGTATGAGAGAGATATGAGTGAATAAGTAAAGAAAGTTCACAAAACACGGCCAGGCCATGTTCTGGGTTGCTTCAACATAGGTAGGCCATGTTCGGAGCTATTTTTAAGCATGTTTGAAGTATTTTTCAAGTATGGCCGTGTCTTGAAAATGGCCAGGTTGTGTTGAGTGCTGGATTATCATACTTTTCACTATTTTATGTCTAAAAATAATCTTGTTTATTGTAATATTTTTAGGAAACATATATTCAAGAAAACTACTTTTAAAATGATGATTTTGGCATCACAAATTACTATTTTTCTTTATTTGATTTAAAATGAATTATATTCAATATTGGTATGTGATGAATGATTATTAATCATTTGGTATAAAAATGATACATCATATTATGAAAGTAATTAAATGGCAAGCGTAAAGCTCATGACGAGTTGCTTGATAGTTATATATTGTATTTGATGAATATGAATTTATATATATACATTTATATGTATGGATGAATATCGACGGGTTGTATGGCTTAAAACGGTACCGAGTAGGGGACGCCCTATTAGTCTGAGTGAGCCAAGGGAGGGCCGCTCCAATCGGGTGTCAGTGGTAATGTAAGGGGGTAGGAGGGTGATGTACTCACATTCCTTGATCACTTATTGTGACTGTAGTCAATCAGTCACTATGCATATAGCAAATGAGTAAATTAAAAGTCGTGATAGGGTTGAGCATTATAAAAAAATGGACTTCCAGTGCATGTGTAGTATGATAATTATGCATAAACAAAAATTATGATTTTATCTCAAAATTTTGATATTTCTCTGTAGCTTATACAGCTGAACATAACTCATATTTTCTCATCATATTTTATTTATGTTAAGTCTACTAGGAATCTTTATTCTCACTATTATTATGGTGTTATGTTCAGATAAAAAGAAATGAAATGTAACACAAAATGGCATTACTGATGGAGATCTAAATGTCAGCACCAACTCCTCACTCTTTGTATTTCAAGGGTGAAGTGCTGTATAAAGACTCTTATTTATGTACTGAAATGTTGTATTGTATAAATATAATATGTGTGAGGTTTGTAATATATATCTAAACATGTATATTGTGTTTTGAAATGTTGTATTGTATAATTATAACATGTATGAGGTTTGTAATAAATATGTATATATATATATATTGTATTTATACATATGACGTATTTTAACATGCGTAATATAAAAAAAACAGATGTTACAAAGTTGGTATCAGAGCGGTCGATCTTAGGAGACCATGGGGTGGGTGGTCACCTAGATTGATTTAGAGTAGTCTTGAATAGTTATGTGAAAATGTTATGTAAGATAGTAGATAAATTCAATAGGAAAGTACTAGTATTTCCTATTTATAATCTTGTGTAGTGTGATAACTACTGTAAAATTTTGAACTGCTGTTGAGTTTGATCACCTCAATAGTGACTAATATTTTGCTTTACTAATACAGTGAGTTATGGCACCACCAAGAAGGAATCTGCCAAGCAGCGCAGATACTACTTTAAATAACATAGCTACAGCTATTCAAGCTTAGGTAGCTGCTACGAATCAGATTCTGCAGCACCTTCAGAATATTAATAATAATGACGAGGTTAAGGAAAATGAAAGAAACCAAAATGGAAACAGAACTGAAAATGGTAATGGATGGTCTGAATTTATGGGAACACGACCTCCGTCTTTTGTGGGTGCATATGACCCAATAGTTGCTGAGAGATGGCTAAAAGAACTCGAGAAGATTTTTGAAATTTTAAATTGTTCTGATGAGCAGAAGGTCAATTTTGGGACATATATGCTGAAGGAAGAAGCTAAATACTGGTGGACAGGAGCCAAAGAGTTACTGGTACATCAAAACAGGGAAATTACATGGCACTTGTTCCGAGAGACTTTTCTAAACAAATATTTTCCCAGTAATGTGAGAGCTGAGAAAGAGATTGTTTCTTCAACTTAGACAGGGAAATGGGACCATTGAGCACTATATTACCAAATTTGAAGAACTGTCTAAGTTCTCAAGTACTTTGAAGAATAATCCAGATGAAGCTTGGAAGGCAGTGGAGTTTGAATCAGGACTGAACCCAGAGCTTAGAAATGCTGTGGTGGCATTAGAGATTCGAGAAAATGCTCTGTTGGTAAATAAATGTCAGATGCTGCCAACAAGTCTAAAAGCAGTCGAGGATGAAAAGGAGAGGCGGACTCAGTGGAAGCGGAAGAGAGAGTTCCCAGTTATGGATGGAAATATCAGAGAGAAGAATATTATGAGAGGTAAACAACCAGCAACTGTAGAACCCAGACCTTTTCTAAAAATTCCGGCAATGGGTCAGTGTGGAAAATGGGGGAAATTCCATAGAAATAAACCATGTTATTTTGATTCAGTCACTTGCTACCAATGTGGACAGAAGGGGCACATGGCACGATATTGTCCACTGGAAAATGGGAAAGGTATTACACGAACTCAACAAATGACATGAAGAGTTTTCACCTTGAGTGGTGCTGAAGCAGAGACAGCTCTTAATCTGATGCAAGGTACGTGCTGTATCAATAATCTGTCTCTAATTGTATTGTTTGATTCTGGTGCATGTCATTCTTTTATAGCAATAGAATGTGTGGAGAAGTTACAACACTCTATTGCGGAGTTACCATACAAGTTAGCGGTAGTGACACCTACAGGAGAAAAAATAATTACCTCCTCAGTGTGTTTGAAATGTCCCATTGTATTGAATGACAGATCCTTTGAAGTGGATCTGATCTATCTACCTCTGGACGGTATAGATGTCATCTTGGGTATGGATTGGTTAAGTCAGAACTGAGTCCTACTGAATTGTTGCAATAAGACTTTTGAGTTTCTCTCGGACCCACCGGAGGACCAAAAGTATAGCATTCTTAGTGCTCACCGTCTCTATAAGGAGATGAGGGATGCAGATCTAAGATGTGTTTTCCTGTATACCATCAACCCGAGTATGAAACAGGAATTACTTGAGATTCCAATAGTCCGTGAATTTCCAGAGGTTTTTTCCTTTAAGATTTATGAACCTCCACCTAAGAGATAAGTGGAATTTTTCATCGATGTAGCACCAGAGGCAAGGCCTATTTCTATCACTACCTATAGAATGTCTCCTGTGGAACTACAAGATCTAAAGAAGCAGATCAAAGAGCTGTTAGAAAAGAATTTTATCAGACCTAGCGTATCACCTTGGGGAGCGCCTGTATTGTTTGTAAAGAAGAAAGATGGCAGTTTGAGATTGTGTATTGATTACAGGCAATTGAATAAGGTGACTATTAAGAACAAGTATCCGTTGCTTTGAATAGACGATCTATTATATCAATTAAAGGGAGCTAATATTTTCTCTAAGATAGGCTTGAGGTCAGGATATCATCAAATCGGAGTTAAAGAAAAAGACATTTCAAAAATAGCTTTCAGAACTCTGTTTGGACACTACGAATTTTTAGTCATGCCTTTTGGGGTCACAAATGCCCCTGCAGTCTTTATGGACTATATGAATCGCATTTTTAGACCCTACTTGGATCAATTTGTAGTAGTGTTCATAGATGATATTTTAATCTACTCTAAGAGTGAGGAAGAACACAACCAGCATCTTCGATTAGTACTTCAGGTTTTGAAGGAAAAGAAACTTTTCGCTAAGATGGAAAAATGTGAATTTTGGCTGGAAGAAGTGAAGTTTTTAGGTCACGTAATTTTTAAAGATGGTGTGTCAGTGAATCCCAGTAAAACTAAAGCAGTGCTGAAATGGGAGAGACCAAAAACTATGACTGAAATTAGAAGTTTCTTGGGTTTAACAGGATATTACAGAAGGTTTATACATGGATTCGATCAAATAGATTTTCCTTTGACTCGATTGACCAGAAAATGAAGTCTCTTTAATTGGACTGAAGAATGCGAGAATGGTTTCCAAGAGCTTAAAGTCAAATTGACTTCTCCACCTGTTCTAGTTGTTCCTAACCCTTCTGGATGCTTTGTAGTGATGTGAGCACAGCTAGCAAATGGAGATGGAATGCAGACCTGCTGGAAGTCCCAAGTGGACCTGTCATAAAAGCTCGGGCTAAAAGGTTCAAAGAAGAATTTAATGCTCTAATTTTAGAAGCCCAACAAGGAGATATCTGCATTACTAGAAAAGAAGAGTGCAAAACTAGTCCATGTCATTAAAACCCATTTAAATATGGGTCAAGACCAGCCAATTTAAATGTGGACTTAAAGCACAAGAAGATTCAAGCCTGAAGATTGAATATAGGCCTAAAATCAATGAGTTATCAAATGTGGACTTTTAGTATTTTATTTATTTGACTAGAAAATTTTCCCATTTGATAGTTTCTAGAAGAGTTTCCTATTTGTATTTTTTCTTACCCTATAGGAGTTTCCTATTTGATAGTTTCTAGAAGAGTTTCCTATTTGTATTTTTCCTTGCCCTACAGGAGTTTCCTATTTGATAGTTTCTAGAAAAGTTTCTTATTTGATAGTTTCTAGAACAGTTTCCTATTTCTATTTATCCTTGTCCTATAGGAGTTTCCTATTCAATTTTCCTTCTTAGTTTAGGTAATTGGCCTATAAATAGGTATGTATGCTCATGAACAATTCAAATTATCATTTATATTATTGAGAGTGTTTTCTCTTTGGTTCTTTAAATAACTTTTCTGAACTTATCAAGATTTATCTTGTGGCGTTCAAGCAAGACTTATCACTCACAATCTTCTTACTCTTTCTTGAGTGTGGCGTCTGCAATATTTTCTTATACCTTTGGTTCTTATCTCTTTATAGATAACGGGTCAAGGTCTTTTTTTATTTATTTTCTTATATAAGTCTGAATTAGAACACGATCCTTGAACTTGGATCCCATATTGATTTCGGGTCTCACTACTCTTGGTGAGGTTCATATCAGGGGTTCACATCATTTGGTATCAGAGCCTAAGTTCTAAATCAGGTTTGATATATCCTATTTGTTTTCTTATTATTATTCCATCTTACTATCTTATATCTTTTTTTTTCTTTGTTGTGTTCTTTATTCATCTTATCTTCTAATTTTCGTTTTATTTTTTTAGTGTTCTTAGTTAAGTGCATATCTAGAAAAAAAACGAAATTAAAAAAAAATGAAATTCAAAAAAATAATAATTTAGAATTAAAAAAAAAAAGAAAAAAAAGAGTGCATAATTCTAAAAAAGAAAAAGAAAAGAAATTCAAAAAAAAGGGCTAGAATTCAGTAGTGTTGAAATTCAAGTTTTTACCAATAGTTTTACGTGCATCAAGTGTTCTTGCTTTGATCTCTTATTTCGTTTGCTTTTCTTACTTTGACTATTTTTTTATCTCAATTGTTTCCTTTCCTCCAGTCTTTGATTTCTTTCTATTCTAGTTGCTTCTTGTTCTAATTTTCTTATCCTATTACTTATCTTTATTTTTTTTCTAAAGTTCTATTGCTTTGTTCCCTTTTCTTCTTACAATTCTGTTTGTTTTTCTTCCTTTGCTTCTTAAAATTCTGTTTGTTTTTTTTTCTTCCTTTGGTCTTTGTACTCTATTAGTTGAGTTTGGTGAGTTTGTTTGAGTTCAATAAAGAACTGAAAGAGGGGACTAAGAGAGGAAAACGGCAAGAGGGTGTGAGCTTATAAGAGGGTAAAAGCCAAAATTTGAGTAAACACGAGTGTGAGTGCCATTAATCTTGAGAGAAACACGTGAGTTAGTGTTGTGAGAATTTGTTTACTCTAACATTATTTTGCAAGAAAATCATGTAACACAACAAGGATAAAAATACTTTCGAAGGTGTGTCGAGAATGGCGGATTCAAAGTTGATGATGGATACTTTAGTGAGTGAGATGAGGCGAGTTTTGAAAGAGGAGATAGAACAAGTTCATGAACATTTAGATTGGGTAGATAATTCACAAAATACTCCCAATATGCATAGGAGAGAAATAGTTCAACCGAGGAAAGTAAGTTTTGAAAGTAGAGAGTATTATAGAGATGATTTTGATGAAGTTGACAGAGATTTGAGTAAAAGATATGGTGGGAGATTTAGAGAAGTTAAGAATTGGGAAAATAATAACTTTGGTAGTTTTAAGATGAAGGTTCCGTCGTTTCATGGAAAAAATGACCCCGAAGCTTATCTAAATTGGGAGAGAATGATAGAGTTGTTGTTTGGTTGTCACAACTATTCTGAGTTAAAAATGGTAAAGTTGGCTATCATGGTATTTTCTGACTATGCTATTATTTGGTGTGATCAATTGATTTTAAGCAGGAGACGAAATGAAGAAAGACCCATTGAGACGTGGGAGGAAATGAAAACAGTTATGAGGAGGCAATTTATTCCAAGTCACTACCATAGAGACTTAATTAAGAAGTTGCAATGCTCCACTCAAAGGTCCAAAAGTGTTAAAGACTACTATGTTGATCAAGTGAGGTTACAAAAGAAAGAGAGTGAAGAAAAGAAAATGAATGAAAGAATTAAAAGAGAAAAATAGAGAGATGTTGAGAAAATTATGAGAGAAAAATAGATAAAGGACAGAAAAAGTATGATAGAAAAAGAAAGAGAAGATGAGAAAATTAAAAGAGAAAAAGAGAGAGAGGTTGAGAAAATTATGAAAGAAAAAGAGATAGAGGCTGAGAAAGTTAAGAGAGACAATGAAAGAGAGGCTGAGGAAATTGATGGAGAAATTACAAGAACCAATTGGGTCATTGAAAGAAAAATCGAGAGACAACAAATGAATTTTTATACGAGAGAAAGTGTGACAAAAAAATGTTTTGTTTTCAATTGTGCCAATGATTGTATAAATGAGCTTAACTCTTACTTACCCAATATTGAGGTTTCCATTTTGCAGGGTAATGTTCTCAATGGATATGAGAAAGTGGCATCTGATAAGTTATTTGGGCATAATAAATTTCTGTTTAAAGAAAATAAATTGTGTATGCCTAAATATTCATTGCAGGATTTGCTTATTAGGGAAGCTCATGGAGGTGGTTTAATGTGGCATTTTGGCATATCTAAGACTTTAGATGTTCTACATATGAAATATGATGCAAAACGAATATATGAATAGTTTTTAACTTGTAGACAAGCTTAAGTTTAAAATGAAGCTTAATGGATTATATACTTCTTTGCATCTACCTAGTGAACTTTGGATTGACTTATCTACAAATTTTGTGTTAAGTTTACCTAGGTCAAAATAGGGTAGAGATTCTATATATGCGGTTGTTGACAAATTTTCTAAAATGACACATATCATACCATGTCATAAAACCCATGATGTATCACATATTGGAAATTTGTTTTTCAAGAAAATTGTGAGATTGCATGGCATGCCTAGAAGTATTGAGTCTAATTTGTTTTTGAAACATGTCAAGTTTGTATATAATAAGAGTGTGCATTTTGCAACTAAGTTTTCACATTTCAAAATTGTGCATGGTTTAGATCCATTAACACCTTTGGATTTAATTCCTTTATCGATGGATGATTGTGTTAACTTAGATGAAAAGAAGAAAGTTGATTTTGTTAAGCAGATCTATAAGAAGGAAAGGCAAGGCAAGACATTGAGAGAAAAATTGAACAATATGTCAATAAACCTAAAAAGGGACACAAAAGAATTATATTTGATCCTAGAGATTGGGTTTGGTTGCATATGAGAAAGGAAATGATTTTACCTCAAAGGCATTTGAAACTGCTTCGAAGAGGATATGGTTTATTTCAAGTGATTGAAAGAATCAATATCAATGCCTACAAGTTAGATCTTCCAAGTAATGATAATGTTAGTGTGTGTTTCAAAGTTATTGATTTAACTTTTTTTTATGTAGGTGCTGATTTGAGGACAAATCCTTTTCAAGAGGAGGGGAATGATGTGAGCACAGCTAGCAAATGGAGATGGAATACAGACCTACTGGAAGTCCCAAGTGGACCTGTCATAAGAGCTCGGGCTAAAAGGTTCAAAGAAGAATTTAATGCTCTAATTTTAGAAGTCCAACAAGGAGATACCTACATTACTAGAAAAGAAGAGCGCAAAACTGGTCCATGTCATTAAAACCCATTTAAATATGGGCCAAGACCAGCCAATTTAAATATGGACTTAAAGCACAAGAAGATTCAAGCCTGAAGATTGAATATAGGCCCAAAATCAATGAGTTATTTTATGGCCCAATTTAGGCTACGTTTTTTCTGATTTATTTACTTTTAGTATTTTATTTATTTGACTAGAAAAGTTTCATATTTGATAGTTTCTAGAAGAGTTTCCTATTTGTATTTTTCCTTACCCTATAGGAGTTTCCTATTTGATAGTTTCTAGAAGAGTTTCCTATTTGTATTTTTCCTTACCCTACAGGAGTTTCCTATTTGATAGTTTCTAGAAGAGTTTCCTATTTGATAGTTTCTAGAACAATTTCCTATTTCTATTTATCCTTGTCCTATAGGAGTTTCCTATTCAGTTTTCCTTCTTAGTTTAGGTAATTGGCCTATAAATAGGTATGTATGCTCATGAACAATTCAGATTATTATTTATATTATTGAGAGTGTTTTCTCTTTGGTTCTTTAAAGAACTTTTCTGAACTTATCAAGATTTATCTTGTGGCGTTCAAGCAAGACTTATCACTCACAATCTTCTTCCTCTTTCTTGAGTGTGGAGTTTGCAATATTTTCTTATACCTTTGGTTCTTATCTCTTTATAGATAACGGGTCAAGGTCTTTTTTTATTTATTTTCTTATATAAGTCTAAATTAGAACACGATCCTTGAACTTGGATCCCATATTGATTTCGGGTCTCACTACTCTTGATGAGGTTCATATCAGGGGTTCACATCATGTAGTCTATACGGATGCTTCCAAGAAAGGTTTAGGTTGTGTTTTGATGCAAGAAAATAGAGTAGTTGCTTATGCGTCTTGACAATTGAGACCACATGAGGAGAACTATCCTACTTATGATTTAGAGTTAGCTGCAATAGTTTTTTCCTTGAAGATGTGGAGACATTACTTGTATGGAGTTGTATTTGAAATATACAGTGACCACAAGAGTTTAAAGTATCTCTTTGACTAAAAAGAATTGAATATGAGGCAAAGAAGGTGGATGGAATTCATTAATGATTACAAATTTGAATTAAAGTATCACCCAAGGAAGACAAATGTAGTAGCTGATGCGTTGAGCCGGAAGTCATTGCATTTAAGTCAAATACTGATAAAAGAAATAGAGCTAATTGAGAAATTCAGAAATTTGAAATGATCAGTTATGACTGTCTCTGGTAGTTTAATTGTTAGTGAATTAAGAATTGAAAGTGACTTGAAGACTCAGATTAAGGAAGCGCAGACACATGATCAATTTTTACAAGATCGAAGAGATCAGCCTGACTTTGCAATGTCAGAGGATAGAATTATTATGTACCGGGGCAGAACATGTATACCACAAGGAGAAAATTTGAAGGCTAAGATTCTGGAAGAAGCTCATCAAAGTAAGTATACAATCTATCCAGGATCTACAAAAATGTATAAAGATTTGAAAAGATTATACTGGTGGCCAGGAATGGAAAGAGACATTGCTGAATATGTGTCTAAGTGTCTGGTTTGTCAAAAGGTGAAGATAGAACATAAAAAACCTTCTGGGATGTTACAACCTTTAGAAATCCCTGAGTGGAACTGGGATAGTATATCTATGGATTTTATTGTCGGATTACCTAAGACTCAGATAGGTCATAATGCGATATGGGTAATAGTTGATAGATTGACGAAATCTGCACACTTTTTACCCATTAAGAAAAACTACTTGTTGAATAAGTTGGCTCAGTTGTATATGAAGAAAATTATACGGTTGCATGAAATTCCTAATAGTATCATTTCAGATCAAGATCCTCGATTTACTTCCAGATTTTGGAGAGCACTACAAGAAGCTTTTGATACTTGTTTGTGTTTTAGTACTACATATCATCCTCAAACAGACAGTCAAACGGAGAGAACTATACAGACTTTAGAGGATATGCTAAGAGCATGCGTGCTAGAGTATAGAAAAGGATGGGATGGATATCTGTCACTGGTTGAGTTTGCGTATAATAACAGTTATCATTCTAGTATCGGAATGGCACCATATGAAGCTTTGTATGGTAGGAGATGTAAATAGCCATTATGTTGGAATGAAGTGGGGGAGAAAAGGTTATTGGGGCTCGAGTTAGTGCAACATACTTCTGAGCAAATACAGATAATTCGAGATAATATGCGAATAGCTCAGAGTCGACAAAAGAGCTATTTCGATAGGAGAAGGAGATCGATACAATTCCAAGAAGGTGAGCATGTGTTCTTGAAAATTTCTCCTACTACCGGAATTAGTCGAGCAATGAAAATTAAGAAATTGAGTTCGAGATATTTAAGACCTTATCAAATTCTGAAAAGGATAGGGTCATCTGCGTATCAAATTGCACTTCCTCTGCATTTGTCAAATCTGCATGATGTGTTCCATGTTTCTCAACTTCGAAAGTATCTACCAAATCTGTTGCACATAATTCAAGAAGAAATAATAGTTGTAGACAAGAATTTAATTTACCGACCGAGGCCGATAGTAATTCTGGATAAAGACGTGAAATAGTTGAGAAATAAAACCATTCTATTGGTGAAGGTAGGTTGGGAGACTTTAACAATGGAAGAAGCCACATGAGAAAAGGAAGATGACATGAGACAGAAGTATCCATAACTATTTGAAGACAGGTAAACCTTAAATTTTGAGGACAAAATTCTTTTTAGGGGGAGAACTGTAACATCCTTGATTTTTTCTTATATTACTAATTGAAATTTATTTCTTTCAGAGAGGAAAAAGGATTTTGGATCTCATGGGAGGATTAAATTATTTTACTTAAGTCAAACAAGATAGTAGGAATGGTTAAAATAGCATTTAATTTATGTAATTTATGGAGGATGGCATTTGCGTACATAATGGATGATGGCATAGGCATTTTGGAGATAAAGAGGTGGTAGGTAGGGGTAGGTAGGAAAAAAAAGAAGTTAAGAAGAGAAAGAGGGAGTGTCGGTAGGAAGAGAAAGGAAAAAGAAGAGGAGAAAAGGAAGAGGAAAAAGAGAAAGAAGAAGGAGAAGGAAGAGGAAAAGGGAATCAAGAATTTCTAGGTGGTAGGAATCAAGCACAAGTTCAAGGAGTTGTTTGAGGTAGGTTTAACATCTTTTAATAAATTTTGTACAAAATGATATATATACTTTTAGATTTGTTTAAATGTCATTTTGAATAGCATGTGGTCTGGATATCTATGTGAAATTATATTTTGGATGTTTAGACATGCATATGGGTGCATGGAATTATATAAAAGAAAATTCAAAGAAGAAGATAAATTAAGTAGAATTTCGGAATAATTGGGAAGTTACTATATTTGGAATTCTGGGAATATTTAGTAAGGAATTTAAAGAAATGGTCAGCATATGAATTGTCTATATATGTCTCATGGATCTATAGGATTTGGAATTACTTAATTTGGAGTTCATATGAGGGAGATATGGCTGGTTAATGCAGAGGTCAAAATTCATAATAGTAAAAATAAGTGTTTTTGTTTTAATTTTCTGGGAATAATCTGTAAATAATATGAAGAAATGATAAACACAAACGTTGTAGATAATTGTCTTATCTTTCTAGAGGAATTGAAATCACCTCAATCGGAGTTCTTATAAGAGAGATATGATTGAATAAATAAAGAAAAGTCATAAAATACGGTCAGGTTGTGTTCTAAGTTGCTTCAGCACAGATAGGCCATGTTTGGGGCTGTTTTTAAACATGTTTGAAGTATATTTCAAGCATGGCCGTGTCTTGAATGTGGCCAGGCCGTGTTGGGTACTGAATTATCATACTTTTCACTATTTTATGTCTAAAAATAATTTTGTTTGTTGTAATATTTTTAGAAAACATATATTCAAGAAAAATACTTTTAAAATGATGATTTTGGCATCACAAATTACTATTTTTCTTTATTTGATTTAAAATGAATTATATTCAATATTAATATGTGATGAATGATTATTAATCATTTGGTATAAAAATGATGCATCATATTATGAAAGTAATTAAATGGCAAACGTAAAGCTCATGACGAGTTGCTTGATAGTTATATATTGTATTTGATGAATATGAATTTATATATATACATTTATATGTATGGATGAATATCGACGGGTTGTATAGCTTGAGACGGTACCGAATAAGGGATGCCCTATTAGCCTGAGTGAGCCAAGGAAGGGCCGCTCCAACCGGGTGTCAGTGGTAATGTGAGGGGGTAGGAGGGTGATGTACTCACATTTTCTGATCACTTATTATAACTGTAATCGATCGATCACTATACATATAAGAAATGAGTAAATTAAAAGCCATGATAGGGTTGAGCATTATAAAAAAAAAATGGACTTCCAGTGCATGTGTAGTATGATAATTATGCATAAACAAAAATTATAATTTTATCTCAAAATTTTGATATTTTTCTGTAACTTATACAGCTGAATATAACTCATATTTTCTCATCATATTTTATTTATGTTAAGTCTACTGGGAACCGTTGTTTTCACTATTATTGTGGTGCTTTGTTCAGATAAAAAGAAATGAGATACAACACAAAATGGCGTTATTAATCGAGATCTAAATGTCAGCACCACCTCCTCACCCTTTGTATTTCAAGGGTGAAGTGCTGTATAAAGACTCTTATTTATGTACTGAAATTTTGTATTATATAAATATAATATGTGTGAGGTTTGTAATATATATGTAAACATGTATATTGTGTTTTGAAATTTTGTATTGTATAATTATAACATGTATGAGGTTTGTAATAAATATGTGCATATATATATATATTGTGTTTATACATATGGCGTATTTTAACATGCGTAATATAAAAAAAACCAGACGTTACAAGACACAAATACAATGTTCCATAATCTGAATATAACAATATTTTATTTTATTTCAAATTCAATCAAGTAAGCAACTAATACAAAATCACTAATTCCTATAAGGAAATAAGTAATATAAATAAAGTGTATCATAACAAAATCATTGATCCTATGGTGATACAAATGATATAAAACGCATCAAAATGAATTGAACAAATTTACATAAATGGCCTTATAACCAACCAAACTAAGACTCCCACTAAACCAAGATTCCAGCAACAATTTAACAAGACCTATGTGAGCGACATGTCTCTAAAAACTCTCACAGGTAAGCCTTTGGTCAACAAATCTGATAGCATTTATTTACTAGAAATGTGAACCAAACGAATTTGAGATTTAGAAATGAGACGATACAGATTCATTGAATACGATAGGAAAATAAGTGATATTAAATACACAGAGTCTCAAGTTTGAATAGAATATAATACAAAATTGGTCCTTTAACCATAGCTCAGAAAAGAAACCATACAAGATTATTGAATCTGATAGGGAAACAAATGATATAATGTTTCAATATTTGAACTGAACAAAATTACATAGATAGTCTCAGAACCAACACTATATTCAGATGCCCGCTAAATAAAGGCTACATCAAAAGATTTTGTAATAGCTGTAAATTTAATAAAGTTCAAAATAAAGAAAATTTTGAATAATAGAGAGAATTTATGTTTTGGCGCGTAATTTTATTTTTTTGAAATGATAGTATTTTGCTATAAGCAAATATATTTTTATTTGTTTAAAAATGATTATGTTTTGCAAAAAGTAAGTGGACTTTTAATTAAAATAAGTATTGTGTTGCTTAAAGTAATTATACCAGCCTCTAATGACTTTTTATGGTATTTTTAGAAATATTCTTTCTTTTAATATAAATAAATATATTTGTTTTAAAAATTGTTTTATTACGATTTTTATCAAGAAAAATCATGATTTAAGAGTTTAACTAAAGATTTATGAGAATAGAAATTTTTAAAAACTTTTGGGATATTTTAGGATGAAAAACGAAATTTATATGAATTTTTATAAAAGAAAATTCTATTCTTAATTATTTAATAATTATTTTTATATTAAAAAAAAGGAGAAAGAACGCAGAATTGATAAACGAAACTGGGGGCGGAGAGTGACGAGTATTAGAGAGAAATCGAGAATTTTGCATAGTAAGTAAATAGTAACTTCAAATTTTATCTTTCGATCTGGAGTGCTTATTGGCTTCCGATCTCAAAACTGAAAACGTTATTGGATTCAAGACGAACAGTACTTTAGTTTTGACCGATCAGTTTTTCAAATCAACCGTTGAATCGCCGTAGATCTGAAGTAGAAAATCTCGGTAAAAGGTAAGTTTTGAAAAACCTTACTTAGAAACTTCTAATTAGAAATCTGACTCCATAGATGGATTCAGAAATTAGATAAACCTTAGGATATGAATTTGTTTTGCTGATTCGATAAAATTTTTGTGACGGTGAATAGTGATTTTCGGCGGTGAACAGTACCAAGCTCTTCGGAGTCATCTTTAAGGTTTTTAGACCCTCTGGACACGTTTTTTAAGCTTATTTGGTCAAATTCATATTGGAAAAAGTACATTTTAGGGCTGTCCAACTCAGAGCCCCTACCCTGTGTGTAAATGATTCTTCATATGGCTTGTTTTTACTCTTCTTGAACTTTACATTGATAAATGAGTATGATTACATGTTATTTATACTTTCATATGTTTCTAAAATGGTTTGGAATATCTGAAATATGATATTTAGTTCAAGAAGAGTGTGAATTTTGAAATGAATTTTGATACACATTGAACATGTGATACTTAAATGTATTTTGCATTACATGGCAAAGAAAATATGTTATGCATGTGACATTGATTTTACAGTGATATGTTTGCCTCGGATATGGGTATGTATACATGTTTCCCCTGAATGGGAAGTTTTGATAGATGAATATTTTAAGAGTGAAAGTCTATATTATATTGAGAAATTTATACTGAATTCTATGGTATATGTGCATATAGTATGTCACGGCCCCAAATGATGGAACACATGACCGGCACGGCATAAGGGTTTTCCCCTAGCCACAAGCCTAACACATAGCGTACACAAACATTCAGCACACAATCCAGAGTACATAATAAATATAACTGGCCACATATGCCACATCCAATATAAGAAAATACTATATATGTATATATATCTCATGAATCCAACATCCGTGATTCAAATTGGCCCATGGCCTCATAATACAAACATCATTGTAAAACATAAAATCGTTTTCCAAACAACACATCAAAATACGCAAGAAGCGAGGATCCTGCCTGTAAGTTCATGGAGGTACACTAGACATAAACTAAACTAGACAAACAGTACAAAAGAGTCTTGCCCAAACTGGGGCTCACCAACGCTATCTTCAGCCTCCTACGAAGCTGTAACTGAATCAAAGTCTCTTTGACTATCTGTGGGGAGGAAACAAAAGAGGGGTGAGATCACATCTCAGTAAATGGGTAAATCACACTATAACAGAAACAGGGCAAACCAAGCACGAATGTTTCGCAATGAGTTTAATAATTGAAATCAAAGTGTAAAGATAATAATAGAAACATTAAGCATTTAACTATAATTTATTGAAAGAAAAACTAAACAATTCAAATGTATGTTCAAAAGATAAAACATGATTAAATCAGTAACCGTAAAGCAAATCAATTATGCATGGTAAGTAATAAATGAAGTTATTTATGCAATAACAATGATGAATGAGATTGTTTAGAAATATTTAATCTTTAAGAAAAATGCACTAGTCTATTGGAGGTCTTTCTTAACAGATCTATCATCTTCCCCAAGCACATAGCAAGAGGAGGGTAAACTGTAGGCGTAGACATAAGTCCACCCTAAATTCTCCAAGAACATAGCAAGGGTGTGGCAATCACTGTAGGCGTAGACATAAGTCCACCCTAAATTCTCCAAGAACATAGCAAGGGGTGTGGTAATCATTGTAGGTGTAGACATAAGTCCACCCTAAATTCTGTGACTCAGACGGTCATAAGCCTGTCACAATATTCTAGGCGGAAGCCTTAACATGACCATGGTGCACCAGGGCTAGCACTACCTACGGCTAGCTAACAGTGATCTAAAAGGGTTCTTCCAATAGAAAACATTTGAAAATATGCTATTCAAAGAGTTTAAAGTAAAACATTTCAATAACATTATAATAAAGCTATAATTCTTCATCTAGCTCTTTTCATGCATAAAACTCCGTTCTAAAATATGTCTCATCCATGGATTCCCATAGAGACCTTTATCATCATAAACTTTCCCTTTAAACATAGATAGTCCGTAGACGTCGCATAGATGTTCATCATGCATCAAATCATTTCATGGCTAACTTAGTTCATTTCTATGACTAAATTCGCATTTCTATAAATCTAGCTCAATGGAGAATTATCAGCCTAGATGCTTACCCTGCATACCTAGAGTTCAATTAGGATTGAAATTTATAATTTCTAACATGGTTGGAACATATTGGTTTTCAAAGCAGTAAAACAATTTAGCATCCATTCCAACTAGTTAAAATCATACGAGAGAGTTATAAACAGAATTCGTAAAACATGCGCTATAGTAAGAAAAACCCACTCATAGGAAAGAGCTACAGATTGGACAGCTCTAAAATCCTCGTTTCTGATTTGAATTCGGTAAAACAAACCCCAAAATCGAGTCCGGAAGGTCCAAAAACTTGAAAAATGACTTCGGGAGTTTAGTCACTATTCACCGCCAGAAAACACTATTCACTCGCTGGAAATCACTATTCACCGCCACTATTTATCGCCGGAAAATACTATTCACCGTCACAAAATTTTTACCGAATCAACAAAACAATTTCATATCCTAATGTTTCTCTAGTTTCTGAATCCATCTACGGAGTTAGATTTCTAATTAGAAGTTTCTAAGTAAGGTTTTTCAGAACTTACCTTTTACCGAGATTTTTTACTTCAGATCTACGGCGATTCAACGGTTGATTTAAAAAACTGATCGATCAAAACTGAAGTACTTTTCGTCTTGAATCCAATAATACTTTCAGTTTTGATATCAGAAGCCAATCGATGCTCTAGATCGAAAGATAAAATTTGAGGTCACTATTCACTCACTGTACAGCACTATTCCTCTCTGTTTGTTTTTTTTTTCTTTCTTCTTTCTGAAATTTCGCCCTCGGTTTCATTTTATGGTTTCTGAGACCCTTTTTTTTAATTTTAAATAATTAATAATTAGATTTTCTTTTATATAAATTCATATAAATTCCTTTTTTTACCATAAAATATCCCAAAAATTTCTAAAAATTTCCATTCTCATAAATCTTTAGTTAAACTCTTAAATCATGATTTTTCTTGATAAAAATCATAATAAAACAAATTTCAAAACAAATATCTTATTCATATTAAAAGAAAGAATATTTCAAAAAAATACCATAAAAATTCAATAGAGGCCGGTATAATTATTTTAAGCAACACAATACTTCTTTTACTTAAAAGTCCACTTACTTTTAACAAATCATAATCATTTCTACATAAATAAAAATATATTTGCTTATAGCGCGCCAAAACATAAATTCTCGTATTTCTTTTGTAATTCTTTAATCCATATAATAAATATACATATTTTTTACGGTTCTTATCTCTATTGTCAAAATTCTCTCTTTTATTCTAAATTTCCTTTAATTGGAATTTTCGTTAAATTTTACGGTTATTACATAGTATTTGTAGAGGAATCCTATTGGAATCACTATCTGCTAACAGCAGGGAATGTTAGCCCTAGTGCACCTTGATACCTCAGCTAGCAGGGGTGGTGCTAGCCTCATGTGTCGGCCAACACATGAGAGTTATTGTTATCGGGGAGAGCGGGATGCCTCCTATTATTGTTATCGGGGAGAGCATGATGTCTCCTATTATTGATATGTGATTTACCCTCCCTTGCTGTGTGCTTAGGATTATTTATTGTATTGGTTCTAATAGGGAAACCTCCTAAAGCATGTGAAATCTTTTATTGCATCAAAGTATTTATTTTTAACTGTATTGTACGGTATTTGGTTTTTAATATTAGGTTATATTGTGAAATGAGGATATTTGAAATACGGGTTCCATATGGATGTACTTCTGAATTGTACTTTCTATATGATAAATTTTAAAGTATAAGTCATCCATATGCTAACCTAAGAAGTTATAGAAGGTCTTGTCTACTCACTGAGTTATAAAACTCACTACACGTTGTGGATATATTTTTCAGATAAGGAGACAGAGTCTGGTCCTGCAGATAGGTAATCAGCTAGACTGTCTACTCTCTAGGTGAGCCTATGTTTCTTCCAAGGCTCACGTTATTTGTATTGTATTTGTACTTGTATTCTAGAGTATGCTCTATATGCCACAGGAAGGATCCTTGCTTCTACTGTTACTCTGGTGTTTATAGACTTAAACTGTTTATTGTATATGTGTATGGTAACCTATATGTATTGGTTTATATGATAAAGAATGACATTATGTACATTTATGAAAAATATATGTGTATGGTATATGGATTTCATGTGCCCTAAAATTAAGGTTGTGACAAGTTGGTATCAGAGCATTAGGTTTCCCTGTGGCTATCAGAGCAAAGGATTCTTTAGTAGGACCTTTAGTATCGATATGAGCCGGACATATTTATACTTCAGGTGCTGTTGAGGGATTTTATAGGATATTATCTTCCGTTCTATTCTAAGTCTGTTACAGTTCATAGTATAAGGTTGATCAAATGTGATAGTATCTTAAAAAGTGTTTTATTCTGTATAGTAAATGATGCCGCCAAGAACTAGAGCGATTGCTATAGAAGAAGCTGTAGATCGTGCACCCTCTACTAAACAATCATCACAATCTACGATTCTAATGCAAAAAGGTCGCGGTAGAGGCCGACCTAGAGGAAGAGGTAGAGGTAGAGGTAGAAGACGTGCACGGGGTATGAGAACCCCAAGACAAGACGAACAAGTTCCTGTGCTTGACAGAGTTTCTGAGGAAAGAGTAGAACCTCCTCAGGAGCCACATGATAGGACAGCTGATATGATAGCGGGTATACATAGGAGTTTAGAGACGTTGGCTGGATTTATAGTAGATCAAGGCAGAAAAGATGGCCAGCCACCAGAAAATGCTCCTGAAGTACAAGAATTAGGAAGAAGAGCTGAGCAAGAGGACAAGGCTACAGGGATTGAGGCATCATTATCGCAATTCCTTAAGCTAAAACCCCCGACTTTCTTTGGGTCAGATGTCCTGAAAGACCCACAGATATTCATTGATGCTGTAGAACGAGTTCTCAAAGCTTTAAGGTGTGCCTCTAGAAGATCTGTTGAACTAGTGGCCTTTCAATTATCAGATGTGGCCCAAGTTTGGTTTGAAACTTTGGTACTAGGAAGATCTGATACTTTACCCCCAATGGAGTGGGATGAATTTAAGGAAGCATTTATGAATCGCTTCCTGCCAATGAGTGAAAGAGACAAGAGGGCCAGAGAATTCGAAGAATTAAGACAAACACCGAATATGACAGTTTCTGAATATGACATCCGTTTTACTCAGTTGTCCAGATATGCACCATATCTGGTCCCTACTGAAAAAGATAGAATTAAGAGGTTTGTTTTGGGATTGATACGCTCATTGTTTAAGTCGGTGGGTCCTCAGATGGATCATTTTTCAACTTATTCAGCAGTTGTGAACTATGCTAGAATAATGGAAACACGAGAGCAAGCAGACATAGAAGGTCTTAAGAGAAGGAAAAGAGATCGAGATAGTAATGCCCAGACTAGATATAATCCTACTGTTAGTGGGTCAAAATTTCAAAATCCACAGCGTTTTACTCAAATAGGAGCTGGTAGTTCTGACCAGCCATCAGTTAACATTAATAAGCAGAGAATGTTCCAAAGAGATATGAGACCCCCGAGTCAACAAGGCTCAAGATCAATTCCACCATGTCCAAATTGTGGCAGGCCCCATACTGGATAGTGTCGTAAAGAAACTGGTGCATGTTATAAGTGTGGACAAGTAGGTCATCTGATGAGAAATTGTCTACAACTGTGAAGTTTTAGTCAAACATCAGTACAACCAGTTTCACCTCCTGCATATGCACCAGCACGACCTAGTAGAGTAGTCTCAGTCTAAGCAAGTAGTGGTGGTACTTGTAGAGGATCAAAAAATCGAGGGCGGGAACCAGCTCGAGTTTTTTCCTTGACACGACAGGATGCTCAGGCTTCAAATGCAGTTATGACAGGTACATTATCAGTATGTTCTCATAAAGTATATGTCTTGTTCGATCCTGGTTCTACACATTCTTATATATCACCATGTTTTGCTAAGAAATTGGGTAGAGACCCCACTAGTTTGCATTGTTTTTTTATGGTTGCTACTCCAATGGGAGAATTCTTGTTGGTAAATGATGTGTATAGATCATGTAAAATTTTGATAGAGGATAAAGAAACTCTTGTAGATTTGATAGTTCTAGATATGGTAGACTTTGATGTGATTCTAGAAATGGATTGGTTGTCATCATGTCATGCCATTCTAGACTGTCATCATAAGGTGATTAAGTTTAATGTCCCTGGAGAACCTTCTTTCTCAATACAAGGAAACCATAATGAGATGCTTAGTAATTTAATATCTGCACTGCCAGCTCATAAACTGTTACAAAAGGGATGCCAAGGGTATTTAGCAGTAGTCAAAGATGTTGATATGAAGTATACAACTGTAGAGCAGGTTCCAGTAGTTAAAGAATTTCCTGATGTGTTTCCTGAAGCGTTGCCACCAGACCGAGAAATTGAGTTTAGTATTGACCTTCTCCCTGGAACACAACCAATATCCATACCTCCTTATAGGATGGCACTTGCAGAACTTAAGGAATTAAAAGAACAATTACAAGATTTACTAGATAAAGGTTTTATTCGACCCAGTACATCTCCCTGGGGTGCTCCTGTTCTTTTTGTGAAGAAAAATGATGGATCTTTACGTTTATGTATTGACTATAGGCAGTTGAACAAAGTAACTATACGAAATAAATATCCTCTACCCAGAATAGATGATCTGTTTGATCAGTTACAAGGTACTCAATATTTTTTAAAAATTGATCTAAGATCTGGGTATCATCAATTGAAAATCAAGAAGGAATATATTTCGAAAACTTCTTTTAGGACTCGGTATAGGCACTACGAGTTCTTAGTAATGCCATTTGGTTTAACGAATGCTCCAGCTGCATTTATGGATTTAATGAATAGGGTATTTAAACCTTTCTTGGACCAGTTTATTATTGTATTTATCGATGATATTATGGTGTATTCAAAGAGTTCAGAGGAGCATGAGCGACATCTAAGGATAGCTTTGCAAACCCTAAGAGAACACCAGTTATACGCTAAGTTTTCAAAGTGTGAATTTTGGCTTAGTAGTGTTACGTTCCTAGGGCATGTGGTTACCAAATAAGGTCTTCATGTTGATCCCAAAAAGATAGAAGCAGTACAGCAATGGCCACGCCCTACGACAGTAACTGAAATTCATAGTTTTCTCGGGTTAGCAGGCTATTACCGTAGATTTGTTAAAGATTTTTCAAAAATAGCTGCTCCTTTGACTAGGTTGACTAGGAAAGGAATAAAATTTGAGTGGTTTGATGCTTGTGAAGGGCGTTTTCAGAAACTAAAGGAGTGCTTGACCACAGCCCCTGTCCTTACCATTCCTACGGATACTGGAGATTATGTAGTATACTGTGATGCATCTAGAGTAGGTTTAGGCTGTGTGTTAATTCAAAATGGAAGAGTAGTTGCTTATGCATCCAGACAGTTGAAGAAACATGAACAGAATTATCCCACCCATGATTTAGAGATGGCAGCAGTAGTATTTGCTTTAAAGATTTGGAGACATTACCTGTATGGAAGAACTTGTGAGATTTATACAGATCACAAGAGCTTCAAGTATATTTTTCAACAGAAGGATCTTAATTTAAGGCAAAGAAGATGGATGGAACTACTGAAAGATTATGACTGTACGATTTTGTATCATCCAGGCAAAGTAAATGTAGTAGCTGATGCCCTAAGCAGAAAGTCCATGGGAAGTTTGGCTCATATAGCAGAGGTGCGACGACCATTGTTAGAAGAAATCCATAAGTTAGAAAATAAGGGGATAAAGTTTGAAGTAAAAGAACCAGGAATATTATTGGCTCATGTGCAGCTTCAATCTTCCTTAGTTGAGCAAATCAAAGCCGATCAAGACAAGGATGTTAGTTTGCTCAAGATTAAGAGTGAATTGAAGGATAGTAAGGATTCTGAATTCTCAGTGGATAATGAAGGGATATTAAGATATGGTAGACGATTATGTGTCCCAAATGTTAATGATTTGAGGAAACAAGTTTTGGAGGAAGCACATCGATCTACATATACTATACACCTAAGAGCGACAAAGATGTACCAAGACATGAAGGAATTGTATTGGTGGGATGGTATGAAGAGGGATATTGCGGAATATCTATCCCATTGCTTGACATGTCAGCAGATGAAAGCTGAACATCAATTACCTACTGGGTTACATCAGCGAATAGAAATACTAGAATGGAAGTGGGAGAGAATTACTATAGATTTCATCACGGGATTACCAAGGACTCTCAAGTGATACGATTTTATCTGGGTCATTATAGACCGTATGATGAAGTCAGCACACTTTCTGCCTGTGAAAACTACTTACAACGTAGCTCAATATGCAAGGCTCTACTTAAATGAAATAGTTAGGCTGCATGGTGTTCCTATATTGATTATATATGATCGAGGGCTGTAGTTCACGGCACGATTTTGGAAAGCTTTTCAAGAAGCATTAAGAACAAGATTGGATTTGAGCATAACTTTTCATCCCCAAACTGATGGTCAGTCTGAGCGTACGATTCAGATTTTAGAAGACATGCTCCGAGCCTGCATTTTTTATTTTGGTGGAAGTTGGGATATGTACTTGTCTTTGGCTGAATTTGCATATAATAATAGTTACCAGACTAGTATACAGATGGCCCCATTTGAAGCTTTGTATGGTAAACGGTGCAGATCCCCCATTGGATGGTTCGAAGTGGGTTGAGGCTAAACTTATAGGGCCAGATCTTGTACAAGATGCTTTGAACAAGGTAAAACTGATTAGAGAAAGGCTACAGGCAGCTCAGAGTAGACAAAAGGCGTATGTTGACAATAGACGAAGGGAGTTAGAATTTTCAGAGGGTGAACAAGTGTTCTTGAAAGTCTCACCTATGAAAGGAGTAATGAGATTTGGGAAGAAAGGGAAGTTAAGTCCTCGGTATATCGGTCCTTTTGAAATATTAGATAGAGTAGGTGCAGTGGCATATCACATAGCTCTGCCACCAGAATTGAGTGATGTTCATCCAGTATTTCATGTGTCTATGCTACAGAAATACTTACCGGATCCTACTCATGTTATTCAACCCCAAGAGATTAAATTAGAAAAGAATTTAACCTATGAGAAAAGGCCGATGTGCATTGCTGATCGGCAAGTGAAAAAGTTGCGGTCAAGAGAAATTCTCATGGTTAAAGTGATATGGAAAAATCACTCTTTTGAGGAAGCTACCTAGGAAAGAGAAGATGATATTCGCGCCAGATACCCATTTTTGTTTAATTAATGAGGTTAGTGTTTTATCTGCTATTACGGTGATGAAATTCGGGGATCGAATTTCTTTAAGGGGGGAAGAATGTAATAGCCATAAATTTAATAATGTCCAAAGTAAAGAAAATTTTGAATAATAGAGAGAATTTACGTTTTGGCGCGTAATTTTTTTTTTTTAAATGATAGTATTTTGCTATAAGCAAATATATTTTTATTTGTTTAAAAATGATTATGTCTTGCAAAAAGTAAATGGAATTTTAATTAAAAGAAGTGTTGTGTTGTTTAAAATAATTATATCGACCTCTAATGACTTTTTATGGTATTTTTAGAAATATTCTTTCTTTTAATATGAATAAAGATATTTGTTTTGAAATTTGTTTTATTACGATTTTTATCAAGAAAAATCATGATTTAAGAGTTTAACTAAAGATTTATGAGAATGGAAATTTTTAGAAATTTTTGGGATATATTATAATGAAAAACGGAATTTATATGAATTTTTATAAAAGAAAATTCTATTATTAATTATTTAATAATTATTATTATATTAAAAAAGAAGAGAAAGAACGCATAATTGATAAAACGAAACCGGAGGCGGAGAGTGACGAGTATCAGAGAGAAATCAAGAATTTTGCATAGTAAGTGAATATTAACTTCAAATTTTATCTTTCGATCTGGAGTGCTTATTGGCTTCCAATCTCAAAACTGAAAACGTTATTGGATTCAGGACGAAGAGTACTTTAGTTTTGACCGATCAGTTTTTTAAATGAATTGTTGAATCGCCGTAGATCTGAAGTAGAAAATCTCGATAAAAGGCAAGTTCTGAAAAATCTTACTTAGAAACTTCTAATTAGAAATCTGACTCCGTAGATGGATTCAGAAACTAGATAAACCTTAGGATATGTATTTGTTTCGTTGATGTGGTAAAATTTGTGACGGTGAATAGTATTTTTCGGCGATAAATAGTGGCGGTGAATAGTATTTTCCGGCGGTGAACAGTACCAAGCTCTCTGGAGTCATCTTTAAGGTTTTTGGACCATCCGGACACGTTTTTGAAGTTTATTTGGTCAAATTCATATTGGAAAAATTACATTTTAGGGCTGTCCAACTCGGAGCCCTTACCCTGTGTGTAGATGATTCTTCTTATGGCTTGTTTTTACTCTTCTTGAACTTTACATTGATAAATGAGTATGATTACATGTTATTTATACTTTCATATGTTTCTAAAATGGTTTGGAATATCTGAAATATGATATTTAGTTCAAGAAGAATATGAATTTTGAAATGAATTTTGATACACATTGAACATGTGATATTTAAATGTATTTCGCATTACATGGTAAAGAAAATATGTTATGCATATGACATTGATTTTACAGTGATATGTTTGCCTCGTATATGGGCATATATACATGTTTTCCCTAAATGGGAAGTATTGACAGATAAATATTTTGAGACTGAAAGTCTGTATTATATTGAGAAATTTATACTGAATTCTATGGTATATGTGCATATAGTATTTGTGGAAGAATCCTATTGGAATCACTGTTTGCTAACAGCAGGGAATGTTAGCCCTAGTGCACCTTGATACCTCAGCTAGCAGGGGTGGTGCTAGCCTCGTGTGTCGGCCAACACACGGGAGTTATTGTTATCGGGGAGAGCGGGATGCCTCTTATTATTGTTATCGAGGAGAGCATGATGCCTCCTATTATTGATATGTGATTTACTCTCCCTTACTGTGTGCTTGGGATTATTTATTGTATTGATTCTAATAGGGAAACCTCATAAAGCATGTGAAATCTTTTATTGCATCAAAGTATTTGTTTTTAACTGTATTGTACGGAATTTGGTTTTTAATATTGGGTTATATTGTGAAATGAGGATATTTAAAATACGGGTTCCATATGGATGTACTTCTGAATTGTACTTTCTATATGATAAATTTTAAAGTATAAGTCATCCATATGCTAACCTAAGAGGTTATAGAAGATCTTGTCTACTCATTGAATTATAAAACTCACTACACGTTATGGATATATTTTTCAGATAAGGAGACAGAGTCTGATCCTACGGATAGGTAATCAGCTAGACTGTCTACTCTCTGGGTGAGCCTATGTTTCTTCCAAGGCTCACGTTATTTGTATTGTATTTGTACTTGTATTCTAGAGTATGCTCTATATGCCACAGGCAGGATTCTTGCTTCTACTGTTACTCTTGTGTTTATAGATTTAAATTGTTTATTGTATATGTGTATGGGAACCTATATGTATTGGTTTATATGATAAAGAATGACATTATGTACATTTATAAAAAATATATGTGTATGGTATATGGATTTCACTTGTCCTAAAATTAGGGTCGTGACATATTTAACAAGACCTATGTGAATGACATGTTTCCAAAATACTTCCATGGGTAAACCTTTGGTCAATAAATTTGTTAGCACTTGTTCATCTGAATTATGAACTAAACAAGTATGAGATTCAGCAATCTTCTCTCTAACAAACAGGAATTTATACCAAAATGTTTAGTATGACTAAAATTCTTGTGATTTTGAAAGAAGCATATAGCAGACGAACTATCATTTCCTCAACCACGCAGCCTAATATGTGGTTTCACAGCAAACAATGTACTCTACTCACACCATCAATACTTGGTCATCTCAAGTAGAGAGAGAAATTGTCCTTTTTGTGCTTTTTTAAATTTCTTAAATTTTTCATCCACAGATTTCAAAAAATGTTACAGCATTATTAGTCACTAAAATACTCTGTCTAATTAATTTCTCTATGGTATATTTCATAACCATAAGGCACACTATGTTTGAGTGTTCCCTTTTTTATTACGAGAAGCTTTATCAGCAGTTATAGATAGATCAATCAAAGGAGGGGCTCTTGCTCCTTCAATGCCTAGTCAATATTTGTGATGGCTAAATATAGGTCCAGAGACTTTTTTCAATCCTCATAATTGGTCCCATTTAGAATTTTGACAGAAGTCGATTGCATAGGCAATAAAACTGGCACCAAATTTAATAGGGAAACATTTAATATGCATTTAAAATAATATTATCATGCACCCATAAATAAATGATTCATTATGTACAACCAATCATGCCTATTAACTAGATTTTCTATATATCATGATTCCGCCTAAGGGTCCCAAATCACAACTACTAAGAAATAAAAACATGCAATGCACGTGATCTTATGTCACACACAAAAAATTCTAATACCGATAGGGTACTTGAAACATAATTGACATAAGTCCATAATAAATAGTACATTGCATTAATAACATATCACATTAACAATAATATACCGATATAATATAATTATCATTAATGCATATATATATATATATATATATATATATATATATATATATATATATATATATATATATATTCATTTATATTTTAAAAAGAATTTAAATTATTTGTTCCTATAAAGTTTTGCATAATTATACTCACGATAGAAAAGTTTATAATTATACAAAACAATATCATAGTTGTTGCTATACAATAGTCCATTATTGCATAATTTACAAAATACGTCAATTTAATACAAAATATATTTAATTCACAAGATTTTGCATAATTATACTCACGATAGGTGAGTTTATAATTATACAAAATAACATCATAACTATTGGTATATAACAATACATTATTGCATAATCTACAAAATATACTAATTTAATGCAAAATATATTGTTTTAACCCTAGATTAAGACCCAAATTTTTTTATTATGTGACCAAACCATAGCACCAGAGAGAGTAGCTAACATATATGTCACAAAAAAACAAAATGACATACACAAAAAATTTTGAGTCCAAAAGTTGAGAATACAGTATCTAAAAGACTGAATTATTTTCTGTATAATCCAAATAAAATATATAATGAAAAGAAAAAATTTCATAAATTATACAAAAAATTATTAAATAAAGAATAAATAATCTTGGCAGAAAAAATATAAATTTTCATGTCCACACGTTCACTCACATGCCACACATGCACAAGTTCGTGTGTTGGCTTCGCATCTGGTGTTGTCTTCCTTACCCCGAAGACAACAAAACGGGTCATTTGACCTGCGAAAGACCCAGTTTCAATTCTCATGTTTTACTCAAAGATTCCCTGTGATTTTCATGTATGTTGATATGATGATGATGCAAAACAATAACTCCAAATTAATTGTGTATTTAATTGAGCCAATACCGAGATCTAGAGCCACAAATATTGAAGAAAAATGCCACATATTGATCTCGTATTTCATCCGATTTTGTGCAAAGTTGAAGCATGATTTTCACATATTACATTCACAAAGTCATGTCTATCACAAGCCCTCTATCAATTTAGGGTTTTATTGGAGAAAATCAGAGATAAAAAGAAGAAGTTAAATTCACAAAAAATAGGTCCAATTTCATGCAATGTTCTTGGGTCTCTTCCACAACTAATAATACAAATCATTAATCTAACATCAAATAAGCCAAAATCCTAAACTAATTTGTTCAATATATATTAAAATCATAGCCAACACAAAATTAGGATTTTGAAAAAAATTAAGGTTTATACATTTGATTAATTGCATGAAAAAGATTATGTAGATATGCATAAACACATGAATAGCTATAATACGTAATCTATTTGGGCTCTGATACCATTGTGGGAAAAATTAGGTTTTACGCGAATCAAAATTAATATATAGATACGTAGTATAGCATGGTCTTAGAGAATTATATAGAGATATTTGAGATAAATTTGTATATCTAACACCATTGAAAGATTTATATTCTCCAGTAAAGTAGTGGCGGCAAAGAGAACTCAGAGAGGGTAACTATTCTCTGTCTAATTCGCAATATTAACTTCTTTTCTAGTGGGACAACAAAAGATACTACATTAGATGATAATAGGAACTGCTCAAGTGGTCTACAAATAAATAGTCTAGTCCATCATAGACAATCTATTTACACAAGTGCATATTAGAATTTTGTTTCATGGTGGGCAAACTTGAGAAAGAAAATAAGAGATCATGTAGCACATAAGGGAAAGATAAAATTGCCATACTTTATCTTTTGGTATTTATGTAGAAGCAAGAATGACAAAGTGCTTAACAGCTCGTGATGAAGTTCCACTCAAATTGTATAAAAGGCTATAACAATAGGTGAAAAAATATTTAAATTAAACTAAAATATTTGATCTACTGTAAATATATTTAAATTTTTTTATTAAATATTATAATAATTTTTTATATGTACCTAAATTAATTTCATTTTTAAGGAGAAATAAAATTTTTAATTTTAATAAAAAAATTTAAAAAATTTAAAAATTCTCTATACCAAATATCTCCTTAAATACACTTAAATACCCTTCTATAGTTCTATTCGTTAGGTAATAGCTGTTACACGCATTGGGTGACGTAGTCGCTCTTGCTCTCTAGAGTCACAGGAGTTGTTTTTGTGCAGTGTGGCTTTCGGCTGTACCGAGTGTGCACCTTTGACGCACACAACAAAAATTCGGGTCATTTTGATACCTCCAAAGGACACAAAAAAGTTATCCAGATTAGTTGGATCGACAAGCCTATCCCTAAATGGTATGGGATTGTCTGAAAATTACGTAAGCTCAAACGCAACCTCTCTGCCACTGTCACATGTCTCCATAACTCAATACGGACATCACATGATACAATACGGTGTGTTTATAAATATATATATACACCCACTTATTTTTATTTTTGTATTTTAAATACAACCAATTTCACTCTGTATTATTCTAAATATCTTAAACTAATCTTTTTCTATAAAATCTACTAAATAAGAACATTATAAATTTATTACTCATGAAAAGAAATTTTAGGGAAGAATGTATTTCACCAAAATGATGCTTTTAGTTTATCATTCTATATTTATTTTGGTAAATTTTTTTTAAATCAGTTGTATTTAAATTACGTCAAGGTCACATATCTAAACTAAATTAGGCATGTGTCTAAATTTTAAAAAAAATTATTTAGACACATGTTATCAATTTGTCTTGATGGTGTTGATATCGAACAAATGTCGTTTTATAATATTTAATATAAATAAAATAAAATAAAATATTTTAAATTATATATATTAAATATTTTATTATATTACAATATTTATTTTATGTCATATCATATTTTGGTGTATTATCCATATCATATATTTATTTTATTTTATCCGTGTAATATCCATTCTAAAAGATTATCTAAGCTCAAACGCAACTGGTTTGGTAGCTATTTATATGTAACATTCTCTTCCATTAGCGCATGTCTGACTCAAATCCATTGAGAAGCTCAAGTAAGACCAATTACCCGAACACTATCAACCAATCATGCCCTACTTTTTCTTCTATCCTGTCCTTTCTCTTGCTTTCCCTTTCCTTATCGCTCTCAAGCTCTTGCTCCAAACCAGAAGAAGATTCAAGAACCTCCCACCAGGCCCCCCTTCTCTTCCCATACTGGGCAACCTCCACCAACTCAAAAAGCCACTCCACCGCACCTTTCATGGCATTTCCCAAGACTATGGCCAAATATTTTCTCTCCGGTTCGGGTCCCGTCTTGCGGTCGTCGTTTCATCACCATCTGCAGTTCAAGAATGCTTCACCAAAAACGACATCGTCTTGGCAAACCGGCCCCCATTTCTCAACGGCAAGTACGTCGGTTACAACTACACCTCCTTAGCCTTTTCCCCCTACGGCGACCACTGGCGCAACCTCCGCCGCATCACCACTGTTGAGGTCCTCTCAACGCACCGTCTCAATTCGTTCTTAGAAATGCGAAGAGACGAGATGAAGAGGCTGATACAGAAACTGGCTCAAGAGTCCTGCAATGACGACTTTGTGAAAGTGGAGCTGAAATCCAAGTTTTCAGAGATGACGTTCAACATCGTAATGAGAATGATTTCTGGGAAGAGGTACTGGGGCGACGACTGTGAAGTGGGGGATGTGAAGGAGGCGAGGGAATTTAGAGGGATGATGAAAGAGATGGTGGCGCTAGGAGGGGCAAATAACCCAGGAGATTTCTTGCCTATAGTAAGGTTGTTTGATTTTGATCATTTGGAGAAGAGACTCAAGAGTTTTGGGAAGAGATTCGATGGGTTCTTACAAGGACTGATCGATGAGCATCGAAGTGAGAAGCAGAGTGCAAATACCATGATAGACCATCTCTTGACTATGCAAAAATCACAGCCTGATTACTATACGGATCAAATCATCAAAGGGCTCATTTTGGTAAGTAGCGAAGTAAGTATTTAGTTAAGGATTTTTAAATTTAAAAAGTAAATATCTTATAAAAATAATATTTTTTAAAATTATTTTTTTTATATATTACAATTTAAAAATTAATGATAAATAAAAATTATTTATTAATTGTATATTAAATATTATTTTTTAAAAAATAAATATTTAATTTATTAATAATAAATTAAAATATATATAAATAAAAAATTAAAAAATTATTATATGTCTGTTTAAATTAAAAAAATTTGATAATATTTTAATTTTTTATTTATTTAAAATTTAATCCATAATTAAATAAAATACTTAAAAAAAAATACTTCACATATTCGTGTTTCACACTTAGCGGTGTCACCTCGTGTCGTTTGTCCTTCTTCATAAGTAATAACTATTTTGGTTGCCATGGCCCACGGGCCCGTGGGCAGTATGACCTTTTGTTTTTCTTTGAAGCGACCTTGCAACCTCATGTTTAAGATCAGTTGATGACTTTTAGCCTTCGATAGGATAAACTACAATGAGAAGGGGAAAGGAAAATATCAAGGGATAGTGTGGCCCCATGGTAGTGACTAGTGAGTGGTGCAAAACTACAAGTTACTTTAGCCACGTGACTTCGGTATATGCCACTTTCTCAAACAACTAAATCATAATAATGTTTGAAAAAAAATCAGGGTTATATAACATTTGTTTAATAGTCAGATTGAGATTTTCACTTATCTCATTAGATAATTTTATGTATAAAAAATTATCAATTTAATAATTTAATGGTCAAATTATCGAGTCTTTATAAAATACTTATGAAATATTTAACTTTATAATTAGATAATTTAAAATTAACGTTTATTATCTTAACAATAAAATAAGCCTTTGCCTATTCTATTGTGTTTAAGATTGGTACAGATATTGACTTGATCTAACTTTATAGGTTATACTTCTCGCTGGAACAGACACAACAGCAGTAACTTTGGAGTGGGCAATGTCTTGTTTATTAAACCACCCAGAGGTGTTGGAGAAGGCAAGGGAAGAACTAGATAAACACGTAGGACAAAAACGCTTGGTAGGCGACCCAGATGTTTTGAAACTTCCGTACCTTCAAGAGATCATCTCGGAGACGCTTCGATTGCACCCTGCAGCTCCACTGTTGGTACCTCATATGTCTTCAGATGACTGCACCATTGGAGGATATAATGTCCCTCGTGGCACTATGGTTTTGGTTAATGCTTGGGCCATTCATAGAGATCCCCAACTGTGGAGTGAACCTACCAATTTCCAGCCAGAGAGGTTTGAGAAAAAAGGGGAAGCCAATAAGTTAATTCCATTTGGGTTGGGAAGAAGGGCTTGTCCAGGAGTAGGGTTGGCTCAGCGAATGGTGAGTTTAACTTTGGGCTTGTTGATTCAGTGCTTTGAATGGAAACGACCAAGTGAGGAAGAAATTGATATGAAAGAAGGAGTTGGGCTTACGATGCCCAAGGTTACTCCCTTGGAAGCCATGTGTAAAGCACGTTACCCATTCATCGACAAGGTTCTGTCTAAAAGCTGATGAAGATGGATAACGAAGGAATCATGTGAGAGTAGAGTTATCCATAATAAAAAAAATGTGTATGCATTTTTAGAATTTAGTAATATTTGCGCTAGAATGAGCAAATAAGAAACATTTATGTCTTCTTGGGTTTGCTTTTAGTCCGTGCCTTTTTTTAAAAAAATTTAGTTGCTTTGTAATTTTTTTATTCTGTATTATTTATTACAATGAAATATATTACATGAAAATTATCAATGGTTTCTAATCTTGGATTATTTTTTTTTGTGTGCGCTAAAAATAACGTTAGTTAACAATGATGAACCCTCTTCATAGTGGAATGACCTACCATCTGCTGATGTGTGTGTGTGTGTGTGTGTGTGTATGAGAATATACCATGATTTTCTTTCACTATAAGAATTTTGTAAATTAGCTACGACTTAATTACATATATGTTTGAAGTTAATATCATTAGCTACATATTTCTTTGTAGCTAATCCATAGTTTTTAAAATAGAAAAGTTAAATGATTCCCTCACTAATTAGCTAAGAAAAATTCTTTAGTAAATATGTAGCTAAGTTTCATAGAGTTTTGTAGCTAATTTGTAGAAGTCAAATTCACAATAATTCCAATTTAAAACAGAAACTATATCTATTCTATTCAACAATTATACTTCAGTACAAAAGTCAAATTCACAGTAATTCCACTCTAAAATAATGAAAAACATCATAGAATTCATCCTAACACACAAATAATTCCTAGAACCACCACTTTGATACCACCAAATGTAATACCTACTAACTCAGTTTTCTATGTTACACATCATAGCTAATGGAACAACAAAATATTTCAATTTTTTTATGTACATTTCTAATATCATTTATTCTTGAAGTTATATATTTACTTATATTAGTATTATTCTTTCTTAGATGAGCATACAAAATTTCTAGACTATTGCAAACATTTTCAAAGTACATATCCTTAGGAATAAGAAAGGAATTCAAACTATATAAGTACGAGATCCATTATTTACAACAAAAGACTCTCTTACTAGATACAAATATGTACACATCCCATAATCCATTTTACATCAAAATATACATTGACTCTCAGGGATTTAACATTCTATTAAGGCATCCCACATTTACATATATTCATAAAGTTTTCATTTATAACTATACACAGATTTTAAGTCACCCTAGGAACCTTATTGCTCATTTCTTATTGGAGCACTTGGAATGTAATTATGTGGAAACAAAAAGATGATATGATAATCTCAATAACTAACAAAATTTTCATAAAAACAACATATACATTCCAATCCTTAAAATAGCTCAATCATTTCCACTAAATCATATGCACTGACCATACATACATATATAATTTAGGTCACACTAGAAACTCATAATATTTCGGTCTACTTATATAATGCAGTCCCATATTTACAAGAGGTTATGCATCTCCTATTATTGGCCAATATGTGGAAAAAATGGGGCTTATTAGGAACACTTTGGGCACTCCTTAAGTTTTCCGAGAATGCATACATAACATATCTCTATATCATTATTCATCATAGCATAAATAGTTAGACAAATGGTGAAATTCATACATTCATGTTCATAAGCATAAATAGCGTTTTAAAGAAAGTTAGCTACCTTAATTTAGAGCATAAACACTTCATTTTCAAAGCTACTAAGGTTACAACTAGCTACTTAAAGTAAAACATACAAAAATCTTTTGGTTAATGCATACACATAAGCACTTATAATCTTTATGTCTCTAGTTTAAAAGTTTCTCTCCTCCTTAATTGACTTGTCTTATTGGAGCACTTGGAATGTAATTATGTGGAAACAAAAAGATGATATGATAATCTCAATAACTAACAAAATTTTCATAAAAACAACATATACATTCCAATCCTTAAAATAGCTCAATCATTTCCACTAAATCATATGCACTGACCATACATACATATATAATTTAGGTCACACTAGAAACTCATAATATTTCGGTCTACTTATATAATGCAGTCCCATATTTACAAGAGGTTATGCATCTCCTATTATTGGCCAATATGTAGAAAAAATGGGGCTTATTAGGAACACTTTGGGCACTCCTTAAGTTTTCCGAGAATGCATACATAACATATCTCTATATCATTATTCATCATAGCATAAATAGTTAGACAAATGGTGAAATTCATACATTCATGTTCATAAGCATAAATAGCGTTTTAAAGAAAGTTAGCTACCTTAATTTAGAGCATAAACACTTCATTTTCAAAGCTACTAAGGTTACAACTAGCTACTTAAAGTAAAACATACAAAAATCTTTTGGTTAATGCATACACATAAGCACTTATAATCTTTATGTCTCTAGTTTAAAAGTTTCTCTCCTCCTTAATTGACTTGTAATTCTTATCATTTTTGGGGTTATTATTAAAAATACCAAGAGATCTCTAAAAATTTTAAACTTTTGCATGGAGGTGCCTCTGCATGTCTATTTTATTTCTTGGACCTCATAGCACTCAAATCTAAATATTACCCTCATAAGTATCTCTATAACCCCGAATAGTGCAATTTGGTTCCGATTCCATGTTAATTATGTTTTCTATTTTTTTTTGGATGGTGAAACCATCTTTAAAATTCATGTTATTGATATGGACAATAATGGATATGCCACTTAATTACTATAAAAATTTCAAGTAAAAATTAATTCTTTTGGCTACTCAACTAATCTAATTTTTCATAACTGCTACATTGTTGGTTTGCTCTAGTTAAATTCCTGCACTACAAAATTTTTAGATTTTATTAGATGACTTAAACTATCCAGAATAACCTCAAATTTGGTGGAGACCTTGATCCATATATCAAGAACATATCCTAAAAATTTCATATAAAATTTCAACATATTACCATTCAATTTTGAAAAGTTCCATTAACATCTCAAAATTATTTTGCAGATTCTTCTCAATATTGTTTGATTCCAAATGGTCTAATTGTTGGTTTTCAAAAGTTACCAAAATTTCTAGAATTTCTCAAAAATATTTAAATACTTCATACACAAAAAAATTAGAGTATTTTAAGGTCATTTACTCAATCAAACGAGCCAAGAATACAGTGCATACTAAACACACTATATACCTATTAGAACCATGTTGTCTAGTTTCTACTTATTGTATTTCTAGGATGCGTTTTCTTGCAATTCCTTGAGTTTCCATTATTTTAATCAATATAAAAATATAACTACAATATTTTTGGATGGAAACTAGTGTTGAATTACTCAATTTACACAACTAAAATTTCAAATGCAGAATCAAATGCTTCCCAGTGCAAATTTTGTGGTGTTTCAGCATATTCTCTATATAGATAGCATAAATTGTTGCTTACCACTAGAGTCTTGTGTTTTCAAACTTAAGCCCCTGCATCTTATGCTCAAGTGTCACTCATGTAGAAACCAAATTCAGCATATCGAACTCCAAAACAAATTCTACAACAGGGGAACTTACTTTGTGTAGAAACACTTCTATTTCTCTCAATTTCTAGCTTGCTTCTTCCTTTGGCTTCTCTTGTACACTCAACTCTATTCTTGCATGAAATTGGGTGAGTAAAGCTTTAATTTTCAGCACTCAAACTTCCATTCTCACTGCCACAAGGTGAAAAGAAGAAAGAAAGAAGGAATTTCCTCACTCTCTTGGCCTTTTCACTCTTTCGCCTCTCGTGCTTTCTGGTTTATCTCTTCTCCCTTTTTGTTACAAAGCAAGAAGTTTAAGAAGGTATATGGTAATGTGGTGGACCATTAGGTGGCGTGATTATGCTGATTTGGGACTTGATTGAGTGCATATATTATAATTATACATAGTGGGGATATATATATAGTAATATTTGATAGCTTCACTTAGATGTTTAGGTTTGGCTTAGTTTACTAATCCAAGATTATTAATATCCTTAAAACATATTTGTATCATCTTCCTATCAATTATGCTCCTAAAAAATTTATTTATAGTATTTATACCAATAAAATATACCAACATATTTTATAAAGACTTTATATTATTGTTTAGCAACTAAACATTTTAGTTTTGTTTATGTGTCTTCTACTTATTCCTATATGTATCTAAGACTAATAGAGACCTAACATGTTACAAAATTCAAAAAGAAAATAAATTTTATTTATTATTCTATCCAAATATCAAGCTTATACAAACAAATCACTCATAACATACAAATTAAGTAACTAAATTGTACAAAAAAATGTTATAATTATATTAATTACTTAAAAGAGTTACATAATACGCTCCAATAAAGTTTAAAAATTATGAAACAAGTCCTACCAGTTCCTAAATCTATGTCTCCATATCATGACTGTCTCTTTAACCCTCTGCATCTACTCCATTTTTGGGGGGGGGGGGGGGGAGGGAGAAAATCCTCTGCTGTGCTAGGGCCAAAATGGTGATGTTTTGGGCGCAACAACCCCCTCCCCCCACTTTTTTTTATTTTAGATATTTTTTGTTGTTGCAAAAAGTTTAATTTTTTTGTTGAAAAAAAAAATATTTTTTGTGTGTTTTTTAAAGCTAAATTTAGATAAAATTTTTAGTATATTTTTTTTTGTTAAGTTTAAATAAATTTATTATCAAAACTTAGTATTTTGAACATCGTTTATTTTTTTTTAGCAAATTTGGATGACAAAGAGAATTTTTTTATTTTTTAATCATATATCTCATAATGCAATGAGATTATTTAAATTTGATAAAAAAAAATTGTACACAAAATAATATTTAAATTTAATAAAAAAAAGATGAACTAAAAACAATTATTTCTAAATTTTTCAAATTTAAATAGTATTTTATGTACATCAATTTTTTTTGTCAAAATTAAATTGTTTCATTACATTTTGATGTAGCATTATAAAACAGAAGTTTTTTTTTTAAATTTACATAGTTTTACAAAAAAAATAATGTTATTGGATAGTAGCATGAAGAGATAAAAAGACCTTTAAATAAAATATGTTTAAAATATTGAAAAGACCTTTTAAATTTGAAAAAAGAAAATACCAAAAAACTTATTCAAATTTAGCTTTGAAAAGACCTTTTAAATTATATTTTTTTCAACAACAAAAAAACTAAAATAAAAAAGGGGGCTGTTGTTGCGCCCCGAATGTCACCGTTCTGGGCACAACACTTTTTGTTATGCTTTTTAGCATTACAGAGGATACTCTCCCCTTGCAAGTGGTGGTGCTGGTACAATGCTTCTAGTAACAGTAATGAAACTTTATTGCTATTTTGTCAATTAATGAAATATAAAAAGTGGAAGAACTCAAATACGCCCCCTAAGTATAAAAGTTACACAAGTCACATCTGGCAATAGTTTAAAAAAATTAAAAATGGTCTTCCTTCTCCATCATATTCGTATGGAACTCTTAAGGCTCGAGATGAAGCAATTTCAAGTGCTTGAGTTACAGGTACTATAACAAGAAAAATGGCATCATTGTGCTTTGCATATTCACTAACCTATGCAATGAAAATTGTAAATAATGTTTAAATCCCAACATTGTTCAGTAATAGATTATAAAAAAAAAACAAATTAGAAATTAGAAAAAAAAAGCGACAAAAGAATCATAATTCAACTGCAATAGATTAAAAAACAAGCTAAAAACAAGAAGTATATATCTCAGAATCAAAGAAAGGTTTGAAAAAGGTAGGCCACCCATTACCATTGATTCATTCGCCATATGCTGATCCAACCAATGTAAATCAACCAACTTGAGTGGTGGTTTTGGAAAGATAAGATGTTAGAGAGCATGTTAATTGAAAATAGGGGTAAGGGTATAACACAGCAATGATATATTAAACAAAATGATTCAAGTATAAAGTAGAGACCATTTAGGGGTGCAAATAATATCCAACCTTCAGAAATTAACTGATATAAGATTATAACATATCGCATACAGCACCAAGCAACTTAAAAACTTTCTATAAGAGTTCTATAAGAGTTACTTTTGATGTTGCTCCTTTGCTCTGGCAGCTTGCTAAAGGATCAAGATGATTCTCAATAGGAGAAATTTTTTATTTATAGGCGTTCGGCTAAGGGCAAAATGATAAATGCACATGGTCGGCTTCTAATCACTAAGAGAGGCATGGTAGAAGCTTATTGGCTCCAAGTTCCATGGATAGAAATAACAATCTGTGGAGTCCATAAGCAGTTCTTAGATTCTCAAGGACAGATTGAGATATTTGATCATATATAACTATGTCCACAATAGGCTCGGATGGTTTGAGTGGTATTCGGGCGGAGGGTAGTTATGGGTCGTTTGATAGGCTAGTCGGCCCAAGGCTTGGCTTTGGGCCTGACCTTAGTCCAATTCACATATTACAAACTTTCAACACCAATAGTTTTGAAGGCAAATTTCAATTGTTGTCACATGGCTTTGTAGATATTATTGCCTAATATAAACCTAGCCATTAAATTAAAGTAACAATGATGCAAGGGGAAATGGGGAAGCAAAGTCGCAATTTTCTTTTTGAAGTTTTTAAGTTCCTAACAAAACAATCTCTATATTTCTAACACAAAGTATAAATTGTAGAGGGCAACAACTATCAACCATAATTCATCAACAAAACTATACTTGTGCGTAGCTTCAAATATATTTGATCTCAACTCTTTCTTGAAGAACTTTTACTCAATTTATCTTGTAATGAACGTCATAAAGCACCTGTAACAATAAAATAGTGTATTGATATCTTTAGCAGAAAAAAGAGAGTGAAGATCGTAGTAAATATACTAATAATTTAAATTTTATACCTACTAACTATTAGATGAGATGAATGATTGAAATTACTATTCTAATCTTGGAGTTCGCCTAAAAGTATCACGCCCTTCTCTTTAATATAGAGGAACTTTCAACCTAATTATCTCATTTTCCTTTTGTACTCACTCAACTTATTTGATCGTCTAAGCTTGTGATTTTGTTTTCATCAAAAATAAAAATCACATCATCATAGAACACTACAAAAAAGTAAAAATAAAAATAAAATTTCAAAAAAAAAAAAACTTGTCAGCTGCAAAATAAATACTTCAGCCCTAGTGAATGTAGTAGTTTGGTTTGGTCTGTATAGCGGGAAAAAATTCTCAGATTTCCAAACACCACTACTGATCCCCTTGTGTGTACTACATGCTTAATGCACGCAAAGCAATTATGAAGTAGATATCAAAAGATGATTCTGTCATTTTGAAAGCACAAAGGACACTAGCTGCAGTATTAAATGACGAAAGCATAAACTGAAATGACAAGGTTCAAGAGAGGGAATCATATAATTTAAGAAAATGGAATTTTAGTTGGTTTAGAATTCTACAGCTTATATATCTATATATATGGGTCTGCTTAGTTATTATTTTTCACATTTAATAATTGAATAATAAAAATTTACTTTATTTCTAAAGTATATTCTTTGTTATTTAAATTTCTCATAAAGTATCTGTAGTGTACCTTTTGATACTGCATCAAAGCACTAAGAATATTTGCACTGAGAATATTTTTTTTCTTAGTCTCACTAAGGAAAAAAGTGTCTTTTAGGGGATCTGATAATGTAATTACCAATATGTACCAAGAAGATTAAACCAATATTAACTAATCTTGTATTGTTGATATTCCTGATGGAATCCCTTGACGTACTGATGAGAAAAACCATTTCATATTGAAGCAAAAAAGATCGTGGTGAAGTGCATAACAATAGTGCAAGTTCTAGTTCTATTTTTATGAATTTCAAAAATTGAATTCAATGACAGAAAGCTTCTTTCTTATTTAAAGTTCAGTGTCTTCAGCTTAATCAAAAATTTAGATATAAGCAACTTGGGGAAAAGCTATCAAACAAGAATTGAAAGCAGAGATTTTCTTTTACAAAGGAAAAAATGATCACTTATTAAATTCCTCGGATAAGGTAACGTAGCTAAATTCTCAAATCCTGTCAAAACAGATTTAAGGAAAAAAAATTGTTCAAACTTCTAAAATATGGATCCAAAGTCATTATAAGTTAACAACTTCCCTTGGAAAAACAGAAAGATGCATTTATAAGATACTTTCTATAATCTATACAAGATGAACAATGGAAGCATTGATAGAGAAATGGTGTAATTCTCCGGTATAGTTCCAACAAACAAACAACGTGGTGATACTGCTTTTTTTTTTTTCTCTCTCTTTCAGCTCTTTATACTTGTAATTCCACTCTTTTTTTTTCTCAATCAGGAGAAATCTCATATTGATTTGGTATTTATAAAGCTTGCCCAAAAATATATAATCAGGAAAAATGTTTAAAACAAAATAAAATCTCAAACAGAAAGGACTACCAAAAATAATCTTGAAAAAATATATTAAACAATCCGAGGCTTATGAAATTCTAGGAATAATGCTCAGTACCTTACGGTTATGAACTCTCTCTTTTTTTTTTTTTTGTATTTTCACATGAACTCCGACATTATAAATATTCCTTACTCCACAAAGCATGTCACATTTCCAAGATATAAATGTATGAATACGTATCAATATGCATTATTTTTTTTCTTTTGCAATAGAATAGAATGGCCATGGTTGACTTGAAGGGCTTCAAAAATATGAAATTTGAATCTACATTGGAAAGATAAAATTAATGCGTGGAGATCATTTTGGGGTTAAACCTCATGCAACAACAAATGTGTAACATTTTCAAAATTCAGAACTCCACCTCAACCAAAGCTTTTTGGTAGTTTCCCAAATTGATGTATAAGTGAGTTTTTTTGGTTCCAAGAATTACGAATACCTAGATTTAGGAGTAAGAAAAGAAATTCAAATTCAAATTCTTTGAAAGGAATATTAATATTAATATTAGCTAAACAAATCTCTCTATCATTCTAAAAACGTCTTTCTAGTCTATAAGTTTAGCTCTATTAATTCTACAATTATTTTAGTTTGTAAGCTTAACTTCGTTAATTCTATAAACAAAAAATGTTGACATAGTGTCATATAATATCTGACTTGCTGAGTAGACAATTACATCAACACCGAAGTGTCAACACTATTTTCATTTTATTTTTCTCTCTCTTTTTCTCTTTTCTCCTCTTCTTTCTCTCTCTCTATCCTCCTTCTCTGTTACAGTGAACTAAAAAAAGGAAGTTTTCACCATTTTTGCAGCTGCAAACCTTATTGTTTTGCAGACCCAAAGTGCAAGGAAAACAAAGTTTTCTCCCTCTAAGTCAATTCCTCTGCTCATAAGCTTCCTTCTTATACAAGTATTTATGTAATTATTTATCTCATTGTTCATTCTTCTAGGTAATCTTCCAAAACTTGCTAGTCAAGATATACAATTAATAAGATTACCCTAAATTAAGCTTACAGATACTAATAAGACCAATCACAACCATAATTATAGGAAAGCAGCAATAAATAGGTAAATAAAAGTAAAGTAAATAAAGTAGGCAACAAATTAGCAAATAATTACGACAATAAGACCTGGTCATTCTCGCCTCCTTCAAAACAGTCTTGTCCTTAAGACTATTCCACCTCAAATGCAGGAAACTTCTCCTTCAAGGAATGAAATGGCTCCTAAGTCGCATCTTTAGTTGGCAGGTTAGTCCAATAGACAAGAATTTCTACAACAGCCCTATTATTGTGCTTCACCATGCGACAATCTAGGATAACTTTAGGTTGAACGTGAACATCCCTTGTGGACATAATATTTGGCAAATGAATTTGCACAGTAACATTATCCCTTACTTTCTTCTTTAAACAAGACACATGAAAAACATGGTGTATTTTATACCCTGATGGCAAGTCCAAACAATAAGCAACAAGACTAATATGCTCCAATACTCTGAATAAGCCAAAGAAGCGAGGGGAAAGTTTCATAGATGGGCGCGCAACTACATAAACTTATTTATAAGGTTGGAGCCAAAGATAAGACCAGCCCCTAACCAAAAATTCTTATTCACTACAATGCTTGTCTTCTTATTGCTTCATTCGATGTTGTGCTGCCACTAAATTATGTTTCAGTAATTGTAACACTTTACCTCTATCATGTAGCTCTTTATCCACTTGTTCAACTTTAAAAGAACCAGTAATACATTTTGTTAAAATAGGTGATGTACAACCATACACTGCCTCAAAAGGAGTTATTTTTGTGGAAGAATAGTAGGTGGTGTTGTACTATCATTTAGCCGATGGAAGCCAATGCACCAAATCCTTTAGTTTATCACTTGCAAAATAGCAAAGATAATTCTCCAAACATCTATTAACTACCTCTGTTTGGCCCTTTTTTGTGGGTGGTAAAAGTACTCATATTTAATTTAGTACCCTGTAAGCAAAAAAACTTCTTCCAAAATTACTAGTAAAAACTTTATCACCATCACACACAATTGATTGAGGTACACTATGGAGTTTAACTACATTCTCAACAAAATGTTGTGCAACAATGGCAGCAGTATAAGGGTGTGCTAGAGAACAAAAATAGGCATATTTAGTTATGCAATCAATGATCACAAGGAATGTTATCTTTTCTTGCGATGAAGGCAACCCTTCCACAAATCCATAGATATGTTAGTCTAAAATTCATTAAGTATTGCTAAAGGTTGAAGAAGGCCTAGGCTAGCGACTATTTCCCCTTCATGTCTCTGGCAAATATCACATTCTGCAACAAATTTCTTAATATTATACTTCATCTCTTTCTAGTTAAACTCTTGAGATATGTGCTTGTAAGTACAAAGAAAGTCAGAGTGACCTGTCATAGGAGATGCATGAAACTCCTTTAATATTATCTCTTTGTAAGTGAAGTGGAAGCTAACATCATTATGCCTTTCTAATACAAGTTATCAGAGTCGCAAGAATAATGAGGAACCGAGATAGAATTTTCTTGTAGCCTGGTAATAATTTCTTGAGTATCTAGATCATGGAGCCATTATTTTTCAATATCTCCAAGGGTAGTAAATGCAGGAATCGAAATAGCTACAATTTCAGCATGTTCCACGATACGAGAAAGTGCATCTGCCACCACATTTTTAGCACTCTTTCTATAAATAATTTCATAATCATACCTTAATAATTTCGTTACCCATTTCTGTTGCTCTAGGGAATAAATTCTTTGTTCCAATAAATATTTCAAACTTTTGTGATCAATATGAATTTGAAAGTACTGTCCCATAAAGAATGACGATCATTTTGTGACTGTGTGAATAATAGCTAACATCTCCTTATTATAAACAGACATGCTCATGGGAGTTATGGGTAAGGCTTTACTGGTAAAAAAATGAAGGTAACCTTCTTACATGAGTACTATCTCAATTCCAACTCCAAAAGCATTTGATTCATAAACAACTTGTTGAAATTTGGTAAAGCAAGAACTAGAGTAGTTGACATAGTATGTTTAAATGCAGAGAAAGCTTTATCAGCCTCTTCACTCCATTAGAAAGCATCCTTCTTTAATAAGGTTGTTAAGGGTGCACTAATTTTTTTCATAATCTTGAACAAATTTTCAATTATAACCAGTTAATCCTAAGACTCCTCGCAATGCATTTACTATTTTGGGAGTAGACCATTCCGTCATTGCTCGCATTTTTGAGGGATCAATAACAATTCTTTCTTTAGAAAGGATATGGTTTAAATATTTCACCGTTGGTGTAGCAAAGCTACACTTGAATTTTTTTTACAAATAAACAATGTTCACACAAAAGGTGAGAATAATACGCAAATGGGTCATATGATCTTCAAATGATGAGCTACAAATAAGAATAACATAAAAGAAATATAAGTACAAACTTACGCAGATAAGAGTGAAAATGTCATTCATCAGATTTTAAAAGGTAGAAGATGTATTGGTCAACCCAAAGGACATAACCAAAGATTCATAATGCCCATCATGTGTTCTAAAAGCTATTTTCTATATATCAACCTTATGTACCCTTATTTGATGATAATCGGAACAATGATCAACTTGGTGAATTTTTGGGCATCGTCAAAATCATCTAATAACTCATCTACCACAGTAATTAGATATTCGTCTTTTACTGTAACTCAATTGAGAACTTGATAATCCATACATATCTGCTGTGACCTATCTTTCTTCCTTACCTGTAAGACTGGAGAAGAATAAGGGCTAACACTAGGTCAAATGATACCAGCTTGAACCATTTCCTGAACTATTTTTTCAATTTCTATTTTTAGAAATAAGGGTATCGATAAGGACAAACATTTGTTGGTGCACTTTCTGGTAGTAGATTGATCTTATGATCATAAGATCATTGTAGTGGTAACCCTTAGGGCTCAAAAACTTTATCAAGTAAAGAATCAAGCACCTTTTTATTTGTGGGAGTAAGATGGCTCCTAACAATATCGTGGATCTACAACATATAACTAGGCCGTTCCTTTTTAAGGATTTTCTCCATGCAATGGCTAGTGACTGTTGTGATATTATTACAATGCTTTCTCTTAGGAGTCACTCTCTTTCTATATCACTAAACTTTTGTAGCCATTCAATGCCTAAGACAACTTCATAATCCTCAAACGACAACAAGAAGATATTAACAAATAATTCATGTTCTTGTAAGGTTAATTTAACCTTGGAGCATTTACTCGTGCAGGTTAAAGGTTTTCAATCAGCAACTTTTACCTTAAAATTATCACATGGCTCTATGGTAAAACCAAGTTGCTTAGAAAGTTTAGCATCTATAAAATTATTAGAACTACTAGTATCAATCAAAATGTAATAGGTAATCGTTTTAAAAAACCATCAATTCTCATAGTATGAAGGTTAGCATAACCAGTAAGAGTATGAGTAGAAGTTGTAACAAGGTCAATAATGGCATCAGTTTCCATACCTTCTTCCTTTGAATCCAAACTGAGATCATTTCTTATATGTCATTGTTCACTGGTTTGATCATTAACAGCTTCCCTTATTTACAACGATGCTGTCTATCTCACTTCTCATCACAATGCCAGCATAATCCCTTTGCAGTTCTTTCCTTCAATTCTTCCTAGGTGAGACATCTAACAGTAGGATTCTTTATAAAAGATGTTGAAATAGAAGTACTGTTAACCAATTGTTTACTATGCACCTTATTCGTGCGACGACTCTCTACATTAAGTTTTTCTTCCTGTAGTCATGCAAAAGAAATTGCGACAATTATAGTCCAATGTTTACTAGCTTTAACCTCACACAAAATTTTAGGTCGCCGTCCTTTTATGTATGTTTTCACCAACTGTTTCTCACTCCAATCTCGTGCATGATTCGACAATCATTCGAATCAACTTTGGTATTCTATAATGGTCAATGTTTGATTGATCTTCGTAAGCTCCCCATCAATATTCTCATACTTTGATTGTCCAAATAGAATGAGTAAACTATCAACAAAATTATTCCATGTGGGTACTCCATGGCATGACTCAAACCAATCATACCTCTTAATAGCATCACCTTTAAGATTGATAACAGCAATTTCAACCTTTGAAGTTTTTGTTGTGTGATAAAAATGAAATTTTTTTTTCAACTTTCGAGATCCAACCTATTGGATCTCCCCCTTCCCAATGTGGAAATTCAACCTTCATATGGGGAAAGCTTACCTTGCATTTTCCACGCTGACCTCCATCATGAGCCCCTCGAATGACTTGTCGTAGCAAAATTAAAAGACTCCTGTATGATTTGACTCATGAAAGCCTTAAGCTCTTTAATCATCTTGTTGAACTTTGCTTCAAGGCAAGATTCAATTTGTCATTTAATAGATTTTTTTGAAGCCATAGCGTATGATTGCAAATCAATTATTCTACGATTCTTCTTTTATTGTCGTGTTAATGGCATTCAAGAATCACTGATTTGATACTAGATGATAATAAACTAGGGTTCTTATACAAAAAAAAAAATTAATTGTTTCGAGAGGATCTAGACCTCCAAAAAGCCTTAGGCTAGTAAATTTATTGTTTGAGAAAAGGCAATACGGCATCTACATTATATAGGACTGCAAGACTTGCTAGCCAAGATAAAAAATTAATAAGATTAACATAAATTAAGCTGATAGATACTAATCAGACCAATAACAAAGTTAACACCACAATTATAGGAAAGCAGCAATAAACATGTAAATAAAGTGAGGCACCAATCAGCAAATAATTAAGACAATAAGATCTAAATTGTATCATTTAAAAAAAGTTCCCATATTTCTTCATTTCATATCCAAGTTTATGTAACCCTAAACAACACTTTTCAATCTCAAGTCAATAGATTTAACTGAGTTTTTCTCTTGAGTGAAATCTTGTTTGAGTTACCTGTAACGGAGAAGGGGAGAAAAGAGGAAGGGAGAGGGAGATAGTAGAAGAGAGGAGAAGAAATACTTAGGTGCTGATTTTTTTTTTATGAAGTTGTAAGACAAAAAACATAGGTGGTATTTGGTGCAAAAAAATTTAGTTTATTATAGAAATTTTATTATCTAGACAATATAAATTTAAGTATTAATTAGTCAAGTAATGAATAAAAATGTGTTTAATATGGGTATAAAATTTTAATTTTTAAATTTTTAATTAAATTTTTGTTAAAAAAATATGTGCATTACCAAAAATTACAAATATAATTGACACCAATAAGTTGTAAAAATGCTAATAGAATAAGAACATTTGAAAAAAATTAAAATTCTATGAATATATTTATAATTAAATTGCTCATATTTTGTGAATAATTAAATACAATAAAAAATTTTACAAAAATATTATATCAAACATAATAATCTATTTTTTTATGTAAATTTTTTGAAAAGTTTAAAAGAATCTTTCTACCAAACATCTCCTTAAATTCACTTGATTTATGAAGTAATAGTTATTTAAGGATTGGCAATAGGTCGAATTTCAACCCCACAAAAGTTAAGTTAAAAATTATTTGAAATCGAATGAATTTAAATTATGATGGATCAAGTTGATCAGTCAAGTTTAAAAAAATTTTAAAAAATATATCCGAGTTGTTTATTTAAATAAAAATTAAAAAATTAATTTATATAAATCTCATTATTCTAATTCAATTTATTTAAAATAATTTTTTAATTAAATTTAATTTGTTTATCAACCTGTACTCACTTCAGGTAGCCATGTCACACGCTTTAGGTAACATAGTCTCTCTTGCTCTCTAGGGCCCGAAGGAAAGTTGTATTTCTGTAATGTTGCTTTCAGTTGGTACATATCCTGTCAATCAACAGGCCTACCCTAAATAGTATGGGATTTTTTAAAATTTACATAAGCTCCAACACAACCTATTTTGTAGCTATTTTATATGTAACACACTCTACCACTGTCTATAATTCAAATCCACTAAGAGCATCTCTAACGGGCGATGCTTAAACATAAGAATGAAGCAAGCAACGCATCTTACCTATTAGCAATCGTTGGAGTGCTCTAGCATGGCACTCTCGTTGCTTGCAGAAGCAACGCTGCTTACAGCCAAATTCAAGAACAAAAATAATTAAAAAAAATTAGTCGATCATTGTCCTTCCTCCATCGACCGGTATATCTCGTTGGTTTTATTGCCTTCCTATATCTTCTGCATCAATCCACATCCCCTGAAATAAGAAGCAGAAATCACCAAAAATCAAAAAGCCAAAAGAAGAAAAAAAAACAGAAAAACTCAACCAGAAATTAAAAACAAAAGTCAACCAAAAATCGAAAACAAAATTAACAAGAAAACCAGAAATCAACAACGAAACTTGGAATTCAAAAATAAGAAACTTCAAAACTTGGAACGAAGATGAAGATGAAACGGAATGGAACCAGAAACAGAATGGAACGCGATGAAGATCTGGTTCTCAAATTTCGTTCTCAAACTCTTGGAGGCTTTGGAAATCAACAAACAGAAATCTGAAATTGCAAAAACAAGGCATCTGAAGGCTTTGGAATGTAATGAAGATTTGGAACAAAATTTGAGAACTAGAATGAAATGCAATGGAACAACAATAGCTTTAATATGAAATCGCAACAACCAGAATTTAAGAACGAAGCCGAATGGAATGCGATGAAGATTTGGAACGAAGAACGAAGGAAGATCGGGAACAAAGAATGAAGAACAAAGAACAAAGGATGATGGAACGCGATGAAGCTGAGAATGGAATGAATGCTTGAATGGGTAGAACGCCTCAAACCTATGAAGCGTGAGGAGTGAGGCGTGAGGCTGCTGGAGGCTTCGAGAATCACTTGGAAAAACCAAGGAAGATGGAGAAGCTTTTGTGAGGCTTGAAGAGGTCGAAGAGGAAGTCAACTTTCGCGAGAGGAAGATAGAAGCTTCCAGAAAGGGATGGAAAAAATGGGTTACCGTGGAAGGCTTTATGGAAAAGATGAAAAAATAGAAAAAAAAACTATCGTGGAATGGGAAAAATGAAAAAGCAATAAAAAAAATATAAAGATGAAAAATGGCCGTTGGAATATAGCTTTTCGAATATAGCCGTTGGGGACCTTCAATATCACTTTATAAATTGTGGAAAATTCTTCAAAAATTATACACTCAAATTCTCAATTCATCAATTCTCCTTATCTTTTTCTTCAACTCATAACTTCATTTGTTTTGACAAATGGATCCCAATCAAGTTAATTTGACTTCTTTCTTACATTTTATGCAAAATTATCAACCTCCCACTAGCAAAAATTCTCAAATTCTTTCATTTTTTCCAAATCCACAAAGTTAGCCAAATACTGAAAATTTTCAATTTCTTATGTTTCCATTCCAACCAAAAAATCTCGCTATGTTTTATAGGCCTCCTCCAATAGATACTAGCGGTGCAAAGTCAACTGATCAAGAACATGAAATACCAATCGGGTCTATGTCCGAGTCTCAAGTTTCACAATTTTTCACCCAAGTTGATTTGAAAAATATTATGCTCGATGAAGGAGGAGGAAATACAAGTCAGAAAAAATCTCAAGTCAAGTTCACAATGGAAGAAGATGCACTTCTTATTCAAGCATAGCTCAACATTTCAAAGGATGCAGTTATTGGTGTTGACCAAAAATCAAATAGTTTTTTTGTCAAGAATCAAAGATAATTATAACAACTATCGTGGTCAGTTACGAGAGAGAGAATCCATTTAACTAAAATCTCGATGGTATCGGTTGAATAGTGCAGTTCAAAAGTTCGTTGGGTGCTACAAACAAGCTGTTCATAAAAAAAAGTGAAAACTCAGAGAATGACATCATGGCTGAGGTATATACTATTTTTTGTCAAGATGAGGGCAGACAGTTCAAATTTGAGCATGCGTGGCGACTATTGAAAGCCGAACCTAAATGGATAGTAAAATCAAGTGAGAGTTCTTTAAAAAAAACAAAGTTTTTTACTTCTAGAACGTACTTATCATCTTTTAATCCGGATTTGAATGCACATACGACCCAACCTCACCTAATAGTTCGTCCAATGAAAAAAAAGGCAGCAAAAAGAAAGGTCAAAGAGAAACCAATTGAAACTTTTTCTAACAATGTCAACTTTAATGCAATACAAGAAGTACATAGTCACAGAATAACTGTCATGAAAGAATTAGTACAAATTAAGACAAGAAAAAAAGTTAAAAGAGAAATAGTTGAAGTTGGAGGAGTTGAAGATGCTTGAAAATATCCTTTTCAAAGATACATTTGAGATGACAGAGAGACAACGATAAAATTCCGAAACATTATATAACATTCTTAAAGAATCACATGAAATTATTTAAGATAATGTTATGTATTTTCTTTTAATTATATCATGTTATGTATTTTTAATCATTTTTAATTATTGTTATAAAAAATATTACTTAAAATAAATTTATATTATTTTTAATATATTTTAAATTTTTTTATGTATTTATTGTTTTAAAATTAAAATGCAAATAATTTAATATTTTAAGTAGAAATAAATATGAATAAAATATAAAAATGTGGGGTAACCTGTGAGACTCATTTAGTAAACTTTTGAGAGTTGTACCATTGGAGTGCATAGTTATTTAAAGTAATACAGAGTTGCTTTTAAAAAAGTGATGATACGGCATCTGTGGAGTTCACTTAAGCAACTTTAAAGAGTATCACCATTGGTAATGATCTAAGAAACTCAACTCAGCTCAATTACCCAGACTGACAAACATGATAAATTATATATATATATATATATATAGAATCTACTTTTAAAAAAAACCGATCAACTTTACTCTATATTATTCTAAATATCTTAAACTAATCTTTTCCTAGAAAATATACTAAATAAGAACATGATACATTTATTATTCATATTATTCAAGAAAAATAAATTTTAGGAAAGAATGTACCTCATCAAAATGATGTTTTTAATTTCTCATTCTATATTTATTTCGGTAGTTTTTGTAGATCAATTGTATTTAAATTGCGTTAGTCTCATGTCTACACCAAATCTGGCATGTGTTGAATTGAAAAAATAATTTCTTTATTTAAATACATGCATCGTGTTTATGTCATTATCAAACATATGTCAGACATGGTCATTTATAGTGTTCAATATATGAGAAGCAGAGTGCAAATACCATGATAGACCATCTCTTAACTATGCAAAAATCACAGCCTGATTACTATACGGATCAAATCATCAAAGGGCTCATTTTGGTAAGTAGCTATGAAGAACAAATACTTCACATGTTACCGTCAGGTTGTTGGCTAAAGTGATAAAAGAGATTTGGTCCCTCAAAGCACTTGTTTTGACTTTTGAGATACTGTTATATTATACCTAAAAAATAATAAGTATTTAGTTAATTATTTAGAAGCAGAAAAATAATTTAATAATATTTTTTTAAATTATTTTTATTATATATCACGATTTAAATATCATAAATAGATAATATTTTACCGATGATATATCAAATATTATTTTTTTTAAAATAAATATTTAATTTATTTATGGTAGATTAAATTATACATAAAGAGAGAGTAAAAGACAGTTATATATCTATTTAAACAAATAAAATTTTAACTGAATTAAAAATATGTGATAACTTTTTTAATTTTTAATTTATTAAAAATTTGATCTATTGATTAAATCAAATACTTATTAAAAAAATACTTCAAATATTTGTGTTTCACACTTAGTGGTGTCACGTCGTGTCGTTTGTCCTCCTTCGTAAGTAATAACTATTTTGGTTGCCATAGCCTACAGGTAATTTGTAACATCCCTAATTTTATTTTTTTTATTGATAAAAGTACATAAATATTTAATTAAGAAAATAAAATTTATTAAACAATATTTTAGATATCTAAGAAAATATAATTCTTATAAATTCTTCACCTTATGTATATACATAGAAAATGTTTCTAACATTATAAAGAGGAAAAACCTAATAAAAAAAAATTAGAAATAACATACTAAAGAGATGCAAAATTCTTGGATAACGAAGATAAATTTTTAGAAACAAGTAAAGGTCTTAAAATTTCAAGAACATTATATTAGGGTAATTTTTCCTAATTCAAGAACTAGAGTTATTAAATTTAAAATCTTTACCTATACATTAGGCTTTTACCTATGGACACTTCATATAGAGTTTTTCAACTTCACATAAGTTTCTAGCAAGCCCATTGGATAATCTAAGCAAGAAATAAAACATAGACTTGGACTAGCATATAGTAATTGGACCGATAGCCAAAAAATTATAAAAATGTGACCAAAACCTCCAAGAAAGGTATAATTTTATCCAAAGCAAAGAAAATGAGTAGGAATAAGCCCAAATCCAAGAGAAAAAATAAAATAAAATAAATTAGTGATGATATAATAATGTAATAATAATAATAAAGATTAGGTTACATGGCATTAAGACAAAAATTTAGCAAGTGGTGTGATTCTACATTCATAATTTTGGCAAGTGGCATGATAATACAAGGCTTTAGGACAAAAACATCTATATCCTACACTCATAATTTTAGCAAGTGATATATAATACATGGCATTAGGACAAAACATTCCTATCCCACACAAATAATATCAACCAAATAATGGAGATTCAAGGGCTAGAAATTTGCCACCTAAAAAGGCAAACCTATCATATTTGTTTAAGACAAAAGAAAATGGAAATGAATCACTAAATCAAAGGGACCTTGTCCCATATCTTAAGAACATATTATCATAATTTTTAAAATACAAATCTTCTTTTCCTATGCATATCTTGACTAAGGAAGAGGAAGACAAGAACATAAGTTGTTTGTTTTCTAAAAATTCAACCAAGTGTAATCTAATTGTGATAAGGTAGACTCATGATCATGAAAGGTAAATTATTTGGTGGTCTATATAAGAAAACTCACCCTTACAACATTATAATTTCATCCAAGTGAGGGAGAGAAAAAATAGAAGCAAGGTAGAGTGAGGAAAGGAGAGGAAGAAAGGAAGAAAGAGGAAGGAGAAGTCTAGGGGACTAAGTGCTCCAGATAAGTTTAACAATATTTCTCTTTGAAGAAAACTTTTGAAACTTATAATATTTATATGAGATTTTGATCTTAGAACTTTGATGATTAGTCATGGATGTTGCTATATCATGTTACATATTGATCTTTCATGTGATGTATGTTTGAATACTTAGGCTGGTATAGAAAGTTTTGCATAGGTATGGCTATGGGTGGCAAAATTTTTAGCTTCTGTATTTTAATTTCTGGGAATTATCTATATGGAATTAAAATAAATGGTTAACATAAGAATTATAGCTATGTGTGTCACAGATGTTTAGCCACTGGAATCATTCAATTTGGAGTCCATATGTGGAAGATATGACCCAATTAGTAGTCAAAGGTCAGAAAATGGTTCATCAGGGAAGAATATGTTATGATAGCTTCTGTATTTTTTTTTTGAAAATTATCTGTATGGAATTAAAATAAATAGTTAACATAAGAATTATCGCTATGTGTGTCACGGATTTTTAACCACTGGAATCATTCAATTTGGAGTCCATACGAGGAAGATATGAGCCGATTAGTAGTCAAAGGTCAGAAAATGGTTCATCAGGGAAGAATATGTTATGATAGCTTCTGTATTATAATTTTTGGGAATTATATGTATGGAATTAAAATAAATGGTTAATATAATAATTATAGATATGTGTGTCACGGATTTTTAACCACTGGAATCACTCAAGTTGGAGTCCATATGAGGTATAGATGGTCCGATTAGTAAGCAATGGTCAGAAAACGGTTAATCAAGGAAGAATATGTTAGGATATCTTCGGTGTTTTATTTTCTGGGAACATTCTATAAGTAATTAAAATAAATGGTTAACATATGAATTATAGATATATGTGTCACGGATTGTTAGCTACTAGAATCACTTAATTTGAAATTCGTATGAGGGAGATATGGACAGATTAGTAGGTAAAGGTCAGAACCTATCCGAGAAGAAATAACATGTACATTGAGGGAGTAATATCACCTTGATTTCTTAATATTTCGCTACAATGTTCAACATAATAGTTTTAGATAATTATTTGGTCTTGAAATTGATACCAAGATAATGTACATCGGAGTGAAATTGAGGGAGTTATGCTCTGATTAGTAAGAGAATGTTAGATAGGATGAAAACTTGCATCAAGAAAATAAAGAAATAAAATTAATATTTAAAAAAGAAGATAAATCTTATAAATGAAAATAATAAATGACTAGTATAGCGATAGACATTGCCATTGTATGAACTTTTTACCATCTTAAGTGTGAAATTTTGACATGGAAATATTTTATAAAGTGATATTTGAAATAGTTATGTTCATGGCATGATTACCAATGATTTTTGGTAATAGTTATATTTTGATGAATATACTTATTATTGAAAGCATATTTTTGGCTATCATTGTGAAAAGAAAAGAAATGAGCACGGTCACATGGTAATCCGTGTGGTGCACCAGTAGAGGACGCCCTACCAACGGTTATAATTATGATTATGAGAAAAGAAAGAGAAAGTGTGCCATGTCGGACGGAGCGAGAAAAGCCCGTACTGGAGAGTAGAGGATACTCACCCTAACCGGGGTAGTTTGAAATGAGAATAAGTTGATGGCTATCATATGATATTCTGAAAGTAGTTAACCTTGTCATACATGTTATTATTGTACGATTCTCATGTGCATAGATATAGTGCATTCATGTGACCAAAGTTATTTTCTGTAATTTATACAGCTAAACATGACGTGATGAGTTATATCGATGATGATTTATTGTTGAACTTACTGGGATTTAATTCTCACTATATTTCCATATCATGTTCAGAAAATTAGTTATGCAGATTTTTCTATAGCTTTGACTTTTAGTACACGTTGAATCGAGTACTTTATGTTGGGCAGATCCCAGAAGCAAATAAAATGTTTGTGGTCGAGTTGGCTTAGATCCCGGTGAAGGTGCAACCACCCGCACCTGTATCTCCGGAATTGGTCAACCAGAATAAATAAGATGTAGATTTTTATGTGTTTGATATGTTGTACGTATGTTTTGATTAATGACATGTATGTAAACTCAGTATTGTATAAATTAAATAAATGTTATATTGAGTTAAGTTGTAACGAGGTAATAATTTCATAGTATTTTTAAAAATAATTTTGATACTTAAATGGAGTTTTACATAATTGATCAGTATGACCTTTTACTTTCTTTCTTTCAAGCGACATTGCAACCTCATGTTTAAAGATTAGTTGATGACTTCCAGCCTATGATAGGATAAACTTAAATAAGAAGGAGAAAGAGGAAAATATCAAGGTATAGTGTGGCCCAATGGTAGTGACTAGTGTGGCGCAAAACTACAAGTTACCTTAGCCACGTGAGTTCGGTATATGCCACTTTCTCCAACAACAAAATCATAATAATGTTT